>OZ023313.1:64531950-64803974 GCA_964007375.1 Ophion obscuratus | reverse complement strand
AGAGAGAGAGAGAGAGAGAGAGAGAGAGAGAGAGAGAGAGAGAGAGAGAGAGAGAGAGAGGGGGGGGGAAGCCTGGCATTTTTTTATAACAAAGGTGGTACACACACATCTGCACATACGCACACATATATCAAGCTTCTTTCTACCAAGTCCCAAGGGTAAATAGAAGCACGGCTATCCCCGGCAACATGAGCGTTGTGACCGTTGGAGAGTTTGAGCTTTTACGGAGCTGAGAATAACGCCTCGACCACCGCGTGAAAGGTGGCACAATGGACGACCACGTATACATCACGCGATTGTGATGTCAAGGGAGAGGAGGACGGGTCACGGGCTGTGGGTGGAAGGGAACAAGCAGGATATTTCTAAAGGCAAAGAGTAAAGAAGAAAAGAGCTTTGGCGTGGTCGAAAGTATTTCCACGAACTTGGTCCGTGTGCCGTCTCCCCGCTCGTGCTTTAACGAGAAACAATGGCAAACTTGTTGCGCACCGTCGGACTTCTCAGTGCGAACTATATTTGTAGATGTAAGATATTTTGAACCCATTACATCCATGTAATGTTCACTATCAGAGAGTGTGCATTTGGGTTCGAGAGGGACAGAGAGAGATCTTGATTGATCGATCGATGTGGCCCCCCCGTGGAAATTTATATACGCAAAAATATACTGCAAATTTATTTAATTAATAATTGTAATATATGTGAAATGTATGCCATATATTGAAAATATATGTTGCATATATGTGCCAAATTCTAATTTTCGTAACGTTTTTATGTATGAGATATATATGCGTGGTATTACTGTATATCAATGTTTCTAATATCAATGATATATGTAGCATTTACCCTGCATATATACCACGTATATTTAGCATATATGTTGCATACACACTGCATACATACCACGTGTATACTGCATAAATGGTACATATATGCCACATATATACAGATATGCGTAGCATATTTGTACATAGTGTTTATATGTAATAGTGTACTTTAACTGTGAGTTAAGTTTCTGTAAGTTTAAGTTTTAAGTTTTATTAAGTTTAACTGTAATAGTATTTATACACAGCATATATGTCTCGTCAGGAATATGTATCAAAAATGTATGCGTCACATATGACGCATAAATGACACATATATGAGGCATATATGACGCATACATTTTTGATATATTTTTCTGACAAAAAAATAGATTGAAAATATATCGAAAATATATGCGTCGTATAGGCCTCATATATGCATCATATATAGTGTTTATACGTAGCATATATTTTTTTGGTCAGAAAAATATATCGAAAGTATATGGGTCATATATGCGTCATATATTTGGTGCATATATACTGACCGATATATATATATATATATATATATATATATAGCATATAATTTTTGCATATATTTTACATACATAAATTTGCATGGGGGGCTTATTGTATGCTTTGGCAGAAACCTTTAGGTAGGAAGATGTATATACGGGAAGAGAATAAAAATATAAAAATAAATAATTAAAATAATAATTAAAATATGATAATAAATAATTGAAATAAAATACATATGAGGAAATAAAATACAAATTTTAAAATAAATAATTAAGGTTCAATAAAAAGCATGTAAGAAAAAAGCATAACAGGATAGAGGGTAAATATATATACAACAAAAAATAACAGAGCGAAAAAAAAAACAGAAATTCTATATAAAACAAAAACGATAAGATGACATGACTAGAGAGAGAACGAGAAAGGGAGATGTGAAGAGAGCAGAGATCAGTAGACAGATGGATTAATTATGTGCTGGTAAGCTACGATTAAAATTACAGCAAAATTTTATGTAAATAAAATCTAAAAGAATATAAATGCAAAAAGATCCCATTCGGCACTTCACTTCTTCAAAGATCTACAGCTGAATTCCACTTCTTGAACGATCTACAGAAGCGTATAAATTTCTAATTGATCGAATGCTGATTTCGATGGCGAGCGTAGATTATAGAGAGAAAAAATGAGATTCGCGAAGAGCGATGAAAAAAGAGACCAACAATGGAGACGAATAGAGAGAAGGAGCAAAAGAGGCTATAGAGAGACGGAGTAGAAAGGAAGCATCATGAAGAGGGATTGATTGACAATATTTATTATGCGCTAAAAAAACTCACGGCGAATATAAAGTTACAGATGAACTATGAAACAAGTATTAAAAGGAGTTCGAAAAAATGCAAATTTGATATTAAACGATAATGAACAGCAATCATATAAATAAAAATACGATATAAGCAGGGTTTAAAATAATGCATTACTTTTTGTAATGCATTAGCGTCTTCATTACTCATTACTTTGCATTTTGTAATGAAAACAAATTTCATTATCCATTACATTAAATTTAGTATTGTGAAAAATGTCCATGACTCATTACATTACATTTTGTAATGCAAACAATTGTCATTACTCATTACATTAAATTTTGTAATGTAAACATTTTCATTACTCATTGGATTAAATATTGTAATGTAAAATTTTTTCATTAATCATTACATTGGAATTTGTAATCTAAAAAATTTCTATTCCGCATTACATTACATTGTAATGTGAAATATTTCACCTTACCAAATGTAATATAATGAGTAATGGATTTTCTTTCCATTAGAAAATCCAATGTAATGAGCAATAGATTTTTTTTACAGTAGAAAATATAAGGTAATGAGTAATGGAATTTTTTCCCATTGCCAATGCAATGCAATTTAAAAAATCTTCATAACCCATTACAATGTAATGAGGATTATTATTCGTTTCCCATTAGAGGCAGCGGTTTTTGCACTGGGTCGATCTGACCCGATGGGAAACGAATAATAATATATATTACCTTGTAATGAGTAATCGAGATTTTTGTACATTACATTAGTAGTGTGAACAAATTCCAATTACTCACTACCTTATATTCTGTAATGTAAAAAAATTCCATTACATATTACATTAAATTTTGTAATGTAAAACATTTTCATTACTCATTACATTACACTTTGTAATGTAAACAAAATTTCATCACCCATTACATTGGACTTTGTGATGTAAAAAAATGTCCATTGCCCATTAAAATGTAATGAATAATGATTTTTGTTGTCATTACACATTACATTGCATTACAATGAAAATGTTACATTACAATGTTAATGTTACAATGAAAATGTTTTACATTACAAAATGTAATGTAATGAGTAATGGACAATTTTTACAATAGAAAGTATAATGTAATGAGTTATGGGTATTTTTTACATTACAAAATCCAATGTAATGCGTACCGGAAATTGTTTACATTACAAAAAATAATATAATGAGGAATGGAATTTGTTTACATTGTTGAATGTAATGTAATTGGTAATGAAATATGTTTTCATTACCCAATAAAAAAAGTAATGAATAATGCATTACTTTACCATTACAAATCTCGCCACCCTGGATATAAGTAAATAAACAGAAATTAAAGAAATCCGTAATTTATATAAAACGAAAATAAACAAAGATTGAATCAATGAGGATTCTATGTAAAACGAAAAGGAATTGAAATTAAAGAAATAAGCATTCGATATAAAACGACAATGAACATAAATTAAAGAAATAAGTATTCGATATAAAACGACTGTAAACGGAAATAAAAGAAATAACCATTCGATATAAAAACAAAAATGAACAATACAAAATGCGATCAGATAGAATAGAAAATATAACAAAAATGAAATTAACAAAAACGAATCGAAACAGCCAATTAAAATACACATAAAAACGCGACATAAATAAAAATTAAATAAAAAAACTCGATTCATTTTATAAACTTGACAAAATGAGATGCAAAGGAAAAAATATTAACAAAAGAGAGGGAGAACGACAAAAATAGAAAGAGGAGCAAAGAGGTACATAGAGAGAGGAGCAGGCAGATTGAAAGAGGAAGTGACATAGAGAAAAACGCCGAGAGCACAAACCCGAAGGGAAGAGAAAGTGAGAAGGGTCAAAGCGGCTTTCTCTCTTGCTATAAAAAAAGCCAGAAAGGAAAGAGGTTGTGTAGCTCCACATATCGCCCACGCTGTACGCTTAGCCTACATTTATTTTTAATCTCGTCATTCCCAATAGCCCAGGCATAGGGGGGACAAACGAATAAAGCGGGAGCTATCCCTTCAAGGGGCCTTCGCGTTTTGGGAGGGACGCCTTCGGACGATCGATGTTAACTGGGGGTTGAAAAAACTGGCATTCTCACAAGGCTATTGAAAAAAACTGCGGCCGACTTTCCGCGAGTTTGACGACATGGAATAAATGAACAAATTATCAAGAAAAAAAATAATCACAGAGCACGGAATCACAAGGTTCCGAAAATCCCCCCCCCCCCCCCTTCCACCCTCTGATCGAGCTCAAATTCTGCACAAACCATCCTTCAATATTTTAAGACAACCCCTAAAGGGATTTTTGGCGACTCGCAACGGCTTTCGAGATGTTGAATTTTTAAGTTTTTTTAAGGGCAAGATTCCGAAACCCCCCTCCGATCGAGCTGAAATTTTGCACAAACCTTCCTTTTAATATTTTAAGACAACCCCTAGAGCGATTTTTGGGGACCAGCAATCGTTTTCGAGATATTGGATTTTAAAGTTTTTTTTTTCAACGCGCGCCGACTATATCCAGGGTAAGTCAGGAGTAGTTGGCCACAGTTTCTTTCCAGGATCCGTCAAAATAGAAGTACACACGTTTCTCAGCTTATGTTCATTTTTAATGAAACTTTGAACATGTAACTTTAAGGGAGACTTTGTCCTTGGAGTGCCATATTTCAGGTGTTTACATTTCATTTTTTTTTAAAGGAAACGAGCAAAGCTTTTTGAGTGCGGTTTTTTTCTTGCTTTTATTCATGATATACAGAACGTTAAAAAAAACCAAAATGGCGGCCGTTGCAGCTCCGCGAAAACAGGTCCTCAAATCGCGGGAGGTAAACGGCTGACATCACTGCCCCCTCGTTGTTGATCTGAAACACAAATTCAAAGCATATTATCAATCTGTGACCCTTTGGTCATGGAATGACGGATGCGTTTTTCGTTTAGTACAAATTTCGGAAAATGGCGGCAATTTAAAAAAAAATCGAATTTTCGCGTTTTTTTCGCATAAAAAGATAAATAATAAATGCAAAAATGTATATATCAAAAAAACGATCCGTCATTCCGTGAAGACATACTTTCTGAGTATGCTCTCCAAATTTCAGGTCGATATGTTAATTACAGCGGTCAGGAGAATGTCAGCCATTTTTAAAAAACGTGTTTTCGAGAAAAACGCGTTTGAAGTTTTGTAATGTGTTTACACAAATGTGTTTATAATTACCACTAATCGGCAATGCCTGGTCCATAGAGGCATCCCTCCTCTTCTTCTAGCTGCTCATGTTGAGCCGCTAAATTTCGAGGACAAAGTCTCCGTTAAGATAATTTACGAAATTAAAACAAACTCCTATCAGATCAACCTTAAAATTACTATTTATTAAAAATCACGATTGGATATCTCTCCCGGAGTATCCGGGTGTTGATGGCCATAGTAGTAGAGGTGAGATGGCCAATTACCCAGCATTGTGCTCTCGGTTTTCTCTTTGGTTTTATGTCTTGATACTTATTTTTTTTCGTCATTTGGCCACATCCAGAACACATATAATCGAAATCAGTATAATTTTTGTGTACCCAAAGTTGGAACAGAATCCACTGAAGCCAATCTTCGATGAGACGAGTTACGTAATCATTTTCTCCGCAACATTTTTTGTCGTTGTTCTTATATCGGTTTTCTAAGGTCTTCCTAGGTATTTCGTAGATCCTAGTGACCGCACGAACCGACAATTCATCACTTTTTACAGCACGAATAGCTGCTTTTAATGATTGTTGAGTCCAGTTTCCTCGTAGAGCAATTGCTTTTCTCTTGTACTCATTAGGCATCTAAAACAAATGTAGAAAAAATGAATTACTTGAACACATTACAACCAATACTATGGCCATCATACACCGACTGTTCGTGGCCATCTCTCCTAATCTCCCGGGAGAGATGGCCACATCTGAAATGGAAACAAGTAGAAACAATACGTGCGAAATCTTGAGGTTACAACAAAGCACTGTTTGTGAATTATTCAAGAAATACAAATGTAACCATTACTTTTACAAAATAACATCACCAAAATGTAAAACATGAAACCGTTAAAAAAAATTAGCAGTAGACGGAATAATTAAAAAGGATTTTATTTGACATTTTTTTTCGCCAAAATTTTGTTCGTATACTTACACGCTGCCGACGCGAAGTGAATTACGCAGTAACAGATGAAATCTACACTGAGAAAAAAAAACAATTGAATCAAAAAAATATATTGGTCGATTCAAATAAATGTCTGATCGCGGAGTGCCACCGATACATGAGATTGTTGCAATACTATAATATACTGGAAAATGTTATTGATTCAAATAACATATTATTTTATTTGAAAATCTCTTCTGTTCTCTGAATATCGACATTATCCTTCAAAAAAATTATATTCCATTGAAATCATTCTATATACAATCCGTAGATGTATGGAAGAAATAATTAAGCGGTTCCTACAACATTTTTTATTTCGTACAAAAATATAATCAATAGAATGAATTATTTCTTTACTACATCGAAACGAATATGCCAGGAGACGCAAGTTTTTCAATTTGTTTTAAATCTTAAATAAAAAGTGAGCATTAGAATGATCGTCCATGATAATAGTGGAGAGAATATCAGATATTCAATGGAATATCCATGGAGAGAATATCAGATATTCAACTGATAAGAACAGATACTACACTTTGATCTTAGCCGCAGGCCAAGAAGCGATAGTCTTTAAGGCCTGCATAGACTACGACACTTATTGCGACACAAATGTCTGACACTAATGTCCGTTCTGTTCACACATAAGACGGTTTCGGTGTCCCAGAAAGTGTCTGTACTGTGATGTCGCTACACAAGTGTCTCAGGTGTTCACACACAAAACTACTGACACAGCTGCAGTACCCGCTCGGACGCCATGGAGAAACGTCGTGCGGCGGCAGCCGTAATTTCGTGCGCTGTTATTAAGGGGCTATACCAGTGCGACACTTTAAAAAGATCGATTTTTTTTGCCTTTTTCGACAGTTTATTCTTTCAAGAATATCATTATCATTTAAATTATATATGTCAATATCATTTTATCTTGCAAAAATCGATAGTTCAATCTCTAAACGCATTTTTCTCGAAATGAGATTTTTCAAATATGCTGACAGTGTAACTCAAATAGATCCGATTGACTTGAAATTTGAACTGAGTACTCTTGAATATATTTACTCTACAATGACGTAGGATATTTTTGATTGGATAAAAATTGACGATTTGGCATTGAAAAAAACGACCATTTTGTAGGCAAGAAAAGAGACTTTTTTCATAACTACGCTATTTTGTTAGATTTTGATATTTTTCAAAAATCCTACGTCATTGTACAGGAAATACCTTCTAGTTTAACGACATTTTTTTCCTTTTTCGGTTTCAGCTACTCAATCAGCCGGAATCATGTCAGCAGTGGAGGAACTTTTTTTTGCGCCTGCGAAGGCAGCGCATTAGTCGCTTGGATCTCAATATTTACCTATGAAAAAATTATTTAATATAGGTCAAATATATTTTTAATTTTCCAAAAGATTTAATTGAGTACTTTTCGTCCAAAAAGTCCTGAAAATCACCCAAATTTCCAGCGTTCACACTGGTATAGCCCCTTAAGCTGTGTTCTTAAATTATGCATTTTTCTGCCAACTTTAGCCGATATTGTACCAAACTGTTCCGCCAAGCATTGAAGTGCTGCCTGTTTTTTTACTCTATTTTTTATAATCAGCACAACATATTTGCCAAAGTTCAGGCAGTCCTTCCACAAAAAATATCAAATTTTTAATGCTCTCCTTGCTCCACGTAATGGCCATTTTGATTCAACGCGGGTCGCGAGTGTCTGGATAATTTCGCGCCGGTTGGAAAACTTGGACACTGCCGCAGACACTCCGACACAACCTGTTCACACGGCGCTCGACGCGACACCTAGCGAGATGTCGCAATAAATGTCCCGAGATCAGACAGTGGTGTTCACACACAGACACTCGATGTATACATTGAGTGTATACACCAAAGTGTCGTAGTGTAAACCTACCTTTAGAGTTTCTCCGGCGTTTAAGGCGTTACCCCTTTTTTATGAATTTTTTTAAAGAAAACTACAAAGCTTTTTTAATCGATCAATATACCATCTTAAAGAACACATCTTGAAGAACTTTCAGTAATTTTTTTATTGAACAATATTACATTGGTTAGTGGCAAATGGCCGTCAATGAAATAATCTTTTTATATACACGGTTTGCGGTGACCAACATTGCGGCGAAGTGGATCGTCTGAAAAAAAATGCGGATTGATTTAGTCAAATATAAGTATAAACTAGTCTTTAATCGAAGGATTTTAAAAAATATTCATTTTTCACAAAATGGCGGACAGTCAAAGTTAATGGTTCGATTTTAACGAAAAAAAACGGCCGTTTTTTTGGCTATAAAATGGCAATTTTTTCGAAAAAAAAATCGAACGATCAAAGGCTACATTTTTATGTATTAAATAAGCCTGCAAAATTTCAAGAAGATCGGTTCATTAGTGTTCGAGTAATCTTGGTCACCGACTTCAGAAATGCCATTTTGAGAAAAACGCGTTTAAAGTTTCAATTTCCGGTCGTTTACACAACGGATTCTTCTCTTTCGACGCTCATATCTCAGTCAATTTTGTTCGGATCGACTTGAAATTTTCAGGACATATTCTCAGATACTTATACTTCAAAAAAATGCAATAAAAAAAATCGATTTTTTCAAAATCGCAAGTGGGGGTAACCCCTTAAGTAGATTTTCGGTTCGCGCTACGCTTACGAGAAACGAGCGCGCGTGCGGCTTCTAGCGGTTACTCCGAGAACTACGGGTTTTCTCACACCTATAATTTCGGTGGCGCTCGGCCATTATTTGGTTGCATTTTTTCAACCAAAAGCGCAAGAAACAAATTTTATTTTCGCATAATTTTTTAACCAATTCAGACATTTTCTTAAATTTTCAATAAAAATAAAATATTAACATTTTAACCAATAATGTACGTGAAAATCAATATTGGATATAGTGAAAAAATAAAATAACATATTTACTCAATACAAATTTTATCTGAATTAAACGAGCGAAATTCAATTTTTCTTGTGTACTCGAATCAACAATATTCATCTTATGAATTAAAACGCTTTTTTGTCCGTTCCAGAAAACGCATTCAAAACTATACAATTTGTTCACGAGAATTTTTTAGATTGTTTCAATAATATATTGTTCTCGGCTAACAATATATCTTTTGAATGAAAAAAAACTTTTAATCTTATCATGTTATTAAACTCAATGGCATTTTGTTTGGACTAATAAATCCGATTATTTACACCAACAATTTTACAATTGAATCAACGAAATTTCATTCAATAACACCAATGATATTGGACCAATGATTTTTTTTCCTCGGTGTAGTGCGCGGTTCTATGCAACCTTTCTATTGGCCATCTCTCCATTGTGGCCAACTCTCATACTCTATATATGTCATCGCGCTCTCCGTTTTGTCAAAACAAAAATTCCCAAACAAACCCAAAACCTATTGCGCATCGCCAAAAATTCCTTTACGGGGTTTGTTGAAATATTAAAAGAAAGGTTTGTGATAAATTTCAGCTTAATCGGGGAGGGGGGGGGTGGGGGGGGGGGGGTGCTCGGAACCTTACCTCAGAGCTTTGTACGGCCAATCTCGTACACGTGTTCGAACGGAATACTCGTGACTATGCAGAATTCAACGCTGTTATTTCATTCATCCAACAATAGACATCTTCGCCCACCAGTTACGCGGCTTGTCTGCAACAGTCGAGTCATTCCCGCAACGATTGGTTTTGCGGTAGTATCGGTGGGCCGCGAGAGAATAGCTGCAACGATTTCGAATTATTCTGTACTCCCGTCTGTTGGGTGATCGATACCCCGGGGGGGGGTATTGTACTGTTTGGCGTGTCGGATAATAAATCTTCGGGAGGCAGAACGACCCCTTTCGGACGAAGGGATGAAAGAGAGAGAGAGAGAGAGAGAGAGAGAGAGAGAGAGAGAGAGAGAGAGAGAGAGAGAGAGAGAGAGAAAGGGAGATATCAAGAGAGAAAAGGAGGAAGGGAGAGGGTGAGGCAAAGAGCAAGAGAGAGAAAGAAAGAGAGAGAGTGAAAACATTCACGTGAGGAAATTAAGGGGGTCATCCCATGGGACGGCTATTTTTTGGGATTTTTGTTTATGTACCGTTAAAACACTCCATCTTTGTAGTCTTACCATATTTATTAACATTTTTACAATCCCTCAGAATTTTACCAAACAAAAATAACGAGTTAAGTCGACTTTACACTGGTCGGCAGACACTCATGTGCAACAAAAGTCGGTTGACTGTTGCCATAATTCCGGAGGGTTTGCTCATCGGAAATAAAAAAATCGAACGGTATTTTAATTTGTAGACCTGAGACTATCGCCGGAACTAGAGAGAAAAAAATTTGGAAAATTGAAGTTTTCGCACGGTTTTCAAAGTCAAAATCCAAGTTTCGTAATTTTTTTCGACACTTGAGACGGTACAAAATTCTATTCTAATTAATTTCTTTGATAGGTTTATGTTATAGATAGTGATATAAAAGTTGTTACACTTAACAAATGCACTTGCGAAATACATTAATTAAGTTATTTATTTAAGTCACTATTTATAGACGAAAATGCCAGTAAAAAAATGTCCTAACAAAAATATAGGTCTGCGCTGTTGATGAAATTTCGGAGATGGATCATCCAAAACAAAAAATTAGACAGTTTTAGATTCAGTATGTCAATGGCTATAGTGCATATCATATTTGATACATAGATTTTTGATATATACAAAAATAACAAAATGACGGACATTTTTCGAAAAAAAAAAAAAAAAAAAAAAACGTGATTTTTACCGTTTTTGGCACAAGAATAGTAAATTTCACAATTTAAAAACGTCCTTGATATGCGCTGCAGCTATAGCTGTAAAGAATATGTAGTTAAAATATCATAAGGATCGGTTCAGTAGCTTCTAAGATTATATCAACAAGCCATCGAAAAACGTTGTTTCGAGAAAAGCACGTTCAAAGTTTGTTTAGGCTACTTAAACACATACAACATATTTTTTAAATATTTTGAAAGTGTATTTATTATTTGTAACCATTTTATATCAATATCTATAATATAAATCTATCAAAAAATTCATGAAAAAAAAACCGAGAAAAAAACCTTTTTAGCGCCCAATGTGAGAAGACCCCTTTAAAAAAAGCTACGTCAGACATCATACAAATTCTAGTTCGGTTGAGAACTGTTGATGTGCTGACCATACCATAAAAAATTTGAGCGAAATCCGTTCAATAGTTTTTGAGATATCATGGAAGTCGATTTGAAAAATACAGTTTTGAGAACAACGCGGTTAAAAGTTTACTATGACGGGTCCATATAACAAGCACTTCTTTTTTGCAATTTGTGTGAACATTTTTATGTCGATTATTTGGACCTGTCACATGTGATGGCCACCTGAAGGGGGGAGATGCTTTGAGGCGAGGAAAAACTGGCTGAGTTTCATGATTTTTTTTTCTGAGGAAATATTTATTCACCATCTTTGAGACTTAGGGTATTTTTTATTACTACTTTTGGTTTTTACATGGTATTGTTTTTTTTTATTGATCTTTAAACATGGCGCAGGTGTGGCACGGTCTTCTGAACGGGTTGCGGCAGAGGTTGTTAGACCGTGTGACACGTCGCGTCGGCGGGATGAAGCTTCAATAAAACCAATGATGATTTATCCTTCATTAACACTCGTGCCCAGAATATGAAACAAGAAAAAGTGAGAAATGTTAAAAATCGATGAAATGGTACGCCTTGAAACAAAAAGATTGAAATTTCCGAAAAAAATGGCGACTTTTTGTAATAAAAACATACTTTCTTTTTATTTTTAAGAATATTCAGAGTCATGTTTGAGACAATGAGGCTAGAGGGGCTTATATCATATTTCATCAGAATCGGTCGACCATCTTTTTAGCTATACGTCACGGTAGTTTTGAAAATGCAGTTTTTGAAACACACAGTACCAAAGTACAGAAATGTTTAAAGATAAAAAAAATATCCCCTAACAGCAAAAAGTGGTAATGAAACCTATACTAAGTCTCAAAAATGGCGGAGAAAACTTTCTTTTTAAAGGGGCTATACCAGTATGAATGCTGAAAATTTGGGTGATTTTCGGGATATTTTTGGAAGAAAAGTACTCAATTAAATGTTTCGGAAAATTAAGAATATATTTGGCTATATTTTACCTATATTACATAATTCTTTCATAGAAAAATCTTGAGATCCAAGCGACTTATGCGCTGCCTTCGGAGGCGCCAAAAAAAGTTCCTCCACTGCTGACATGATTCCGGCCGATTGAGTAGCTGAAACCGAAAAAGGAAAAATGTTAAACTGGAAGGTATTTCCTGTACAATGACGTAGGATTTTCGAAAAATATCAAAATTTAACAAAATGTCATAGTTATGAAAAAAAGTCTGTTTTATTGCCTCTAAATTGGTGCATTTTTCAATGCCAAATCGTCAATTTTCAGCCAATCAAAAATATCCTGCGTCATTGTAGAGTAAATATATTCAAAAGTACTCACAAGGGGACAGTACGGCAGTCGGATTTTTGTAATTTTTCGTACTCATGGTACGCGAAGTTCAGAGCTCGAATATTAATACCCTGAAGCAGTTCGACGCCATATTCAGAAATTTTCGAGAAAATTGACTTCGAAGTTTTCGAGCGCACTCTTATCCCACAAAGATGCAACGATATTCGAACCGGGCTTGTGGCGTACCCGGTAGCGCTCGAGTCTAGTAATCGCGGGGACGCTGGTTCGAGTCTCACTTCGAATTTTTTTTTTTTTTTTTTTTTTCATTTTTTTTTAAATGAAAAAACGCAAGTCATATTTTTAATTATCTCTTGATTATAAACATACATTTTCAAGTATCAATATTTATAACCAACAACATTTTTAGGATGAAAATGAAAAACGTCGGGTAAGGAATTGAATACTTTATTATTCGGTCTGTATTCGTTTGTTTTACACATCGGGTGTAATGTTACACGAGCCAGAGTGATAACCATCGTAAAAACAAGGAAAATAGTAATTTTCACGACATCGCACACCGTACAAACGCTGCATTGTTACATTCGCAATTTTTTTTCAATACATTGATCGGAAAACAAACTTCATTCACGTTCATGAAGATTTCTCTTTGATCGCAATGTTTCGAAGCAAACCACGCATATCTGATCATGTTATTGAAGACCGGAGAAGACAACTGATGATGAACAATAGAATGAATTTTTATGCAATCTTCTCTATCATTAATTTCACGTCCTTGTTCAATCAGATAGGCGCAGTTCTGCAGACGCTTTATGAAATTTTTTACTTGGCGGTAAAAATACACGTCACAAGGTTGCACTAATGGAGTGCATTTTGGTGGAATTACCTGCACCGTGCAAAATAAAACTTACATTTATCATTGACAATTATAATTACATATATGTGAATTAACATAGATTTTATGATTTTTATCCCGGGATTATTTATTTATTTTTTTATAAATAATCACCTATTGTTATATATAAATAATATATGATCATATATGAGAAAATATATAATTATGTATAACTATAATGAATTTTGTACATAAATAACTATATATGGATTTTGTCCATATATAAACATATATAGATATATTATATTAATTATATATAATAATATGTGATTATATACAACAAAAATTTATCGGGATATTTAAATGACGGAGGTATGCGAATTAAAAAAAAATGACAAAAAAAAATTTTTCGAAGTGAGACTCGAACCAGCGACCCCGCGATTACTAGACTCGAGCGCTACCGGGTACGCCACGAGCCCGGTTCGAATATCGTTGCATCTTTGTGGGATAAGAGTGCGCTCGAAAACTTCAAAGTCAATTTTCTCGAAAATTTCTGAATATGGCGTCGAACTGCTTTGGGATATTAATATTCGAGCTCTGAACTTCACGTACCATGAGTACGAAAAATTACAAATTCCGACTGCCGTACTGTCCTCTTGTCAGTTTAAATTTCAAGTCAATAGAATAATCGCTCTTTGAGTTGGAATGTCAGCAAATTTGAAGAATCTCACTTCGAGAAAAACGCGTTTAAAGATTTAACTATCGATTTTTGCAAAAGAAAATTATATTTACCATAAAAACTGCTAATCAGCTATATCCGGTGCATACAATGGACCCTTCTCTTCCTCGAATAATGCCTGCTGAGTGGCTGAAGCTTTTCATATTGGCATAAACCCCTAAAGAAAGGTGAATCAGCAAATTTTTTTCTCACCTAAAGCATTCTCGCTCCTTAAGTGCACATGTCCTTCCTCCTTTTTTGTACTTCTCTGTCACTTTCCAAATATTTATTTTCCCATCCTTCTTCGATTCTTTTCCTCTCTGCAGTCGTGTCTCTTTTTCGTTAGCTCCCTCTCTCTTTTTCTGTCTCTATAACGCTTTCTCCCTCTGTCTTTCGTCTGCTCGTCTCTCTCTCTCTCTCTCTCTCTCTCTCTCTCTCTCTCTCTCTCTCTCTCTCTCTCTCTCTCTCTCTCTCTCTCTCTCTCTCTCTCTCTCTCTCTCCTCCTTGAGATCGAAAAATAATCAGACACGCCTAATTGCTGTTACAACGATCGAACGGCTCATCCGAGATGACTAATCCCTGTCTGACCGCAGGCCGACCATAACTACTCGTTCGACTGCTCCATACAGGAAGCTCTCTCTTCACCGACAAAAAAAATCGCGCGTTGCGAAAAAAAATCTTTATTTTCCCACGAGGTCGCAGTTTCCAATGAAAATTCTATCCTAATAAACAACCAAGAGGCCTGATAAAAAAATAAATAAACCTAAAAAGTCTAAAGAGACAAGATGTTCTTGAAAAAAAAAAAATTGTAACCGATCTACCAATTTTCAAAAATTATAATTTTTGTCCCAGTTACCACAATCCACTTCTGTTTTGGTAATCTTTGTTAGGTTACCGTTATTCGAATAAAACAGCAAACTCGCTGATGTCAGTAATCAAGACTCTCTCTCTCTCTCTCTCTCTCTCTCTCTCTCTCTCTCTCTCTCCCTCTCTCTTTCTCTCTCTCTGCCGGTAATCACCACCTGAAAACACACCCATCGTTACCAAAATAGCCGATAAATACTACCCTCTGTTACAACCCAAATACAGCAGACACATTAATCTCCCTCGTTTCAACCGTCGCCTCGGAAACAAGCCGGAATATTCGTTTCCATCCTTCGTTATTTATCACAAATCATCGCGCATCGTTTGCTTCCTCTACAGCGGTAATTTTCGCCCCTGAAAAGACGTTATAAAATCGTTACAAGTTTATACGGTGGTCGTAGAATCGGAGGATTGATTTTCAATATTATAGACGTGCCGTATCGCATACTCGATGCATGATATGAAATTTCCATCGTCTCAAAGACACACGTATCGATATTTTCAGCTCGTCTATGCTGCAAAAAGACCGACGAGAGAAATACGTGTTGGGAATCTAGAACACACGATTCTATACGCCAACTTTGTAAAATGTACACGTAAAGAGAGGAAAGAAAACTGATTCTTTTGTCTCTGCCGTCAACAGCGGATCCTCTGCCACATTGTAGCGAGAATGAGTTTCTCGTTTCCAACACGAAATTAATGTTTCCTCGATCGAATGCGATGTATGTGTATATATATATACAGGGTGGACCATTTAATATCAGCTACAACGTCTTAATAAAAAGAAAACATGTTCCCATTTGAAAAACACTTGATGACCTTGAGAACGCAAAAACTATGACCTTGACAGGGGGGACCATGAATATCAGCTACAACGGCTTAATAAAAAAAAATATGACCTTGACAAAAATTTATTTTTCATCATTGTATCAGCCCTTCGAAATCCATTAAATTACCTCCTGACATTTTTTTCGTCACTGTAAAGGCAACGGAGATATTTGGGGTGGACACGTTGAATGGCCCACCCTGTATATATACAGGGTGTCTCTCTGATCCCTCTGCCATCCGAAATCACTCGGTAATTATCGACGTCACAAAAAAATGCTCCAGACAAAAGTTGTACGATGTGACGGGAGCCATCAAATGCGAGCATTTTTTTTTATTTCGGTGGAGGCACTGCCGCACAGTGAAGGTCACCTCCACTTTTTAAAATGAAATGGTACATTTTTTTCAACCATCTTGTGGAGCACCTCAAGCTGCATAAAAAATATCACGGGGTTAAAGTCGTTCAAGATCATTCAAGGTCAGTATCTATGATATAAATCCAAATATCTCGGATCGCTACCAAATATTTGGCAGTGTTCCGCGATATTAAGATTTATATTTCATTTTAATAGGCGACCTTGAATAACCCTTAAACGACCTTGACCCCCTCATGTTTATATGCGGCTTGAGGTGCTGCACAAGATGGTTGAAAAAAAGTACCATTCAATTAAAAAAAGTGGAGGTGGACTGTGCGTCAGCGCCTCGACCCAAATAAAGAAAATTGGTCGCGTTTGATGGCCCCCTTTACACCGTACAACTTTTGTTTGGAACATTTTTTTTTCGATGTCGACGATTATCGAGTTATTTTGAGTGACAGAGATAAGAGGGCATATATGTTCGTGAAAGTAATTGTGAAAAAGTTCGTAAAAAATATGTTTGTGAAAAAATTCACAAACTGTCATTTGACTCAACTGGATCGCTCCAACGTTCTTGAAATTTGTTGGTTGGCGGAACTTACCTATAAACGTCCACAACTCTCTCAATTTTGAACAGACCGGCCTGAAATTTTCAGATCATGTTTTTGAAATATTATATTTTGGGAATGCGTCGAAAACCAAAAATCGATATTTTCGAAAATTTCAAGTAGGCGAAAGGTGTACGAGATGATCCCCCTAAGGGAGGATGCTCATAATTTCAAAGATATTCATCATAATTAAGATCTGAAAGCGTTTACTACTGGCATATCTATCTATCTTACGATTGGCATATTCGAATTATTCCATTTTTTAGGGTTTCAATAGAAAGATTTCCTTTTTATAAATCCTTACATAAGATCCATCTTGGACACCCCGGTGTTCAAGATGATTTCTAGGGTATGGACAAGATGATCCCCCGGATCATCTTGCCCCTATTTTGTGATTTTTGTTTATGTTGGAGAAATTTTGGAGAAAACAAACTTTTTTAGCTATTTTTTGTTAGGTTTATATTATAGATATTGATATAAAAGATGTTACACTTAATAAATACACTTTCAAAATATAATAAAACATTTTTTTAATGCATTTACACAACCCAAACAAACTTTGAACGCGTTTTTCTCGGAAGAACGTTTTTCGACGGCTTGTTGATAAAATCTTCGAAACTACCGAACCGATCCTTATGAAATTTTAACCACAAATTCTTTACTACTAGCTATAGCTATAGCACATTTCAAGGATTTCTTTAAATGTTGATATTCACTATTTGTTTCGTCAAAAACGGTGAAAAAAAACGTTTTTTTTTGTTTTTTCGAAAAATTTCCGCCATTTTGTTATTTTTGCATATATGAAAAATCGTATGATTTGCGCTATAGCCATTAACATACTGAATCTAAAACCGTTTGATTTTTTTCGTTTCGGATGATCCATCTCTCAGATTTCATCAACAGCGCAGACCTACAATTTTCTTAGGAAATTTTTTTAAACACCATTTTCGTCTATGAATAGTGACTTGAAATAATTAAAAAAAAAAAAACAATTTTAATGTATTTCAAAAGTGTATTTATTAAGTGTAACAACTTTTATATCAATATCTATAATGTAAACCAATCAAAAAATTCATGAAAATAGCCTTTTTTAGCGTCTAAAGTGAGAAGACCCCTTAAGCCGACCTTGCCCTAGATCAACAGCTCACAATTTTAATTTTTTCCCTTCAAAACAAGTGCGTCGCTACACCGCCATCATGAATTGACTAACGCGGTGGGGTGCCGGCGTTCACTGTCGTCGAATATCCATAAGTACTAATATTCTTAAGTATGAATATCTGTAAGTCGAATATCCACAAGTATGAATATTCATAAGGCGAATGTCCATAAGTACGAATATCCATAAGTCAAATATCCATAAGTATGAATATTCATAAGTATGAATATCTATAAGTCGAATATCCACAAGTACGAATATCCATAAGTCGAATGTCCATAAGTACGAATATCCATAAGTCGAATGTCCATAAGTACGAATATCCATAAGTCGAATATCCATAAATCAAATATCCATAAGTATGAATATCCATAAGTCGAATATCCATAAGTACGAATATCCATACGTATGAATATCCATAAATCGAATATCCATAAGTCGATTATCCATAAGTGAAATATCCATAAGTCAAATATCCATAAGTACGAATATCCATAAGTATGAATATCCATAAGTCGAACGTCCATAAGTCGAATATCCATAAGTGGGTATAGAGTAGAAATGAGTGCCAGAAATGGCGAAAGGTAGAGATAAGTGAATATAGAGTAGAAATGGCGGGAAGTAGACAAATATAGTGAGTATTGAAGGTAAGTATAGAGTAGAAATGAGTGCCAGAAATGGCGAGAGGTAGAGAAAAAGTGAGTTTGTTAGGGTTTGTTTGGGTTTGTTGGTTGGGTTCCGCTTGTCTTATGGATATTCGTACTTATGAATATTCGACTTATGGATATTTACTTATGAATACTGGCACTTATGAATATTCAACTTATAACTATTCGATTATGGAAATTCGACTTATGAATATTCTACCCCAATCGCCGGCGCTATGTTTCACCAAAGAATATTACTGGATAGCGTTAATAGTATCGTCACTACTGAAAATGATTATCTTACCTCATGGGATCAACTCGTACACATTTCCCCTAGGTGTGAGCCCTTGATACATTCCCTCTCGAAATGATACAACTTTGATTGTAAACATTGTTCATTATAATCCCCCCTTTCTGAGATACAATCTTGTGAGACTTTGTCTGAGACACCCTGTGTACATATGTCACGGTTCCATTCAGAACGTACCACAATTTTCTTCTTCCTCGTCGTCACCTTGGAGGTCGAGACTTATAGTGCAGCGAATTTTTCCGAACGTAGTCGTGCCAACCTAGAGTCGCTGGATAAGTCACGCTGACAGTTTCACACACGTAATGCAATATATAATGCGGTGACTTTGGGATAACATTTGGGTCAAAGCCATTCCCATCTCGTGACTTTCCCCGAGCTTTATTTCGTCGCCTTCGCGTGCACGAAGACTAGACGGGAAATTTTGCCACGTTCGCGAGGAAAATTTCGCATCCGTTGACGATACCACGAGCCCGCAATTGTCGGGATCGGCATTTTCGCATATACAATAGACTGGCGGAAAAAAAAATTTCAAGTGAAATTTTTGTTGAAAATTTTGTTGAAAATGTAAAAAAATGAGTACTGACCAAATTTTAGCCCTTTACATCAATATTTGGAGGTCACTCATCGCGATTTACTATTTCCCATTAAATTAACATGGTACAAGTTTTGTTTGGCGCTTCTCAGCTTTATAACTCGCCTACGGGTGAATGCACGAAAATGCCCAAAACAGTGTTTTATAGGAAATTTAACGCTCTACAAAAAAGATCTTGACCTTTTATACTATAAATTCACTCGTTTGAATTGTATTCAACGTCAAAGGTGAATCTGTAATAAATTTTATGATTTTGTGAGATTTTTGGACTTTTACAACGAAGTTATTGATTTTTTTGTTTTTTTTTCTGATTCATCTTAAAAAGTATTGTATCCTTTTCAAGTTATTCCCTAGATAGTTTCTAAAATTCCTAATAGATTTAAATTTATTATTATTTAAAAGTACATTAGTACAAAAATCTATTCTTAAACAGAATTCAATTCCCATAGCATGATAAATAAATATCTAGGGAATAATTTTAAAAGGACACTGTTACGTCCAGAAGGGACGATTTTATTTTATGTTTATTTTACCTTTGGGTTCTTCAATATGATTTCTTTAAAGTAGAAGGGATAGCCGCACGTCCCATACGGGCCCGGCAAACTCTCCTGTGGAAATGGGAGTAGGGAAACAAATTCTAACGAATGCTATCTAGGGGTAAAGGGTTATAAATGATATTTTATTATATTATATTAATTCTACTTACAACGTTCCGTGGGTAATCACGCCTTTGCGCGGGGACAGTTTCCCCCGCGTCGCTCTCTCACTCTCGGTCTAGCACGCTCTTCCGCGGGGACAATTCTCCCCGCGTTTCTCTCCCGCACACCGCACGTTGAACTTATGAGTCCTCTACGTTGGTCGGGGTTTTAACGTAGGCCCCGCACCTTTATCACTGATTCGATAGATATTTAGTATTTTTAGAATAAACTTTGGTGATTAATATGGTTTTCTAAAGTAACGATCACTGTCTCTATGCGGGTCCGCCGGGTCGCTACCCAGGTCTTACTACACCGCCGCGAGTATGTCGTTACCTAACTACGTTACTAGTAAAGACTGACGTCTCTGTGCGGGTCCGCCGGGTTGCTAGCCTGGACTTATTACACCGCCGCGAGGACTGCTGTTACTAGGAGTTTTCTCCGACTCCAGGAGCGAACCGTGGACAAATCGGAACTAATCATACTTACCGCCACCGGACCGACGTTAGCTCGGTCGCTATTAGCCCGGTGGGGTTTTTGGCAACGTCCACGGAAACTTGTCCGCTCCCGGAGTCCCACGGTCGAACCCCGCGGATCAGGCGATGCTCGATCAGCGGAATTCGATCGGGTACATCCGGTCGACGTTTCACACCCGACACCGCACAGAGACACGAGGCGACGGAGTCGTTGGAAAATAATGAATATTAAACCCGTTGATAAAAGATAAAAAATAATGGAAACTAATAAACAAAAGATTAAAAGTTACGGGACGTGACAACCCACCCCCCCTTGGGGACATCGACGTCCTCGTCGAACAATGAATATTGATGAAGTACTTATAGTGTTTAATGCACTCACGGATTCTCGCACGGCAAAATATTGGCGAGGACGGTAGGTAAGTCTCCCAATTTACCCCGCTGTTGTTCCATTCTGCGTTGTGCGACGGCCGGTCGAACCCACTCCCCGAAATTGGTCAGCCTCTGCTTCGCTATGCGACGAGTAACTCTTGACGAGGGACGGGGCGGGGAAGAGGGTCCTCTCGCGCCGGACTCGAGGTACTTATCGGCAGGCTAGGTGTCAAGTTGCCTTCTTGAGAATTTCCTCGGGCCGAATGTTCGCGCAAGTTCCCTTCGGTTGGGCGAGAGCTCCTTTTCCGCGAGGACAACCACTTCCAAATGTATCCGAGAGAGAGAGATAGCGGATTCCACAAGGTATATATTAGGAATAACAACACTACTCCCGCTTGACTAGCAAAGCTGGCCAGAGTGAGGAAATGTTGTTTCTCTCTCTCTCTTTTATGCTCGCCTATGGCATGAATATTTTTTTCCACAGCGAGCAGCGATTCCCCGTCCTCGAGCCTCAGATTCGTGTTTCCCCCTGCGGACTGTTTGTGCGCCTGAACGAATAATTCCCTGAAGTCCAATGCGATATCGCTATTGGCCAAAGTGGGAATTACGATGGATACATTGAGCGTTATTCCCGGCTCGTAGAAGAACGTTTCCTTGCCCGTATATGCGCGAAGACTTGATAAAGTGGTAGTACGGGTTGCTCCAACACAGTTAGCCTCCAACTGTAGAATCCCCATGCCTTGTAATGTTATGTCAACTACCGGTGTGTTTAGACACGTCACCCGCAACTTCGTGGTCTCGACAAGGGAGAAAAGCCAACCGCCGTGTGTGGGCACATATTCCCAAAAATCTTCAGGGTGCGGATGCAGGCGTATGTTACACTGGCGCATGGCCTCCTGGGATGGCATGGTAAGCATGTGCAGCTCGCAGACGCCTGCATTCGTGTCCCGAACTGGAACATTTCCTGAGCAAATCAGCCGTCGATCGGCCGCCTTACATTGATTTCTGTATGCTTCGCTAACTAGGAGGAAGGTTTGACGACTCCTTCCCAAAGCGATGTATGGTGAAACAGGCACAATGCTTGCTGAGCCGGTCCCGTTACCGAGTTGTTGAGGAACAGGCCAGGCGATTATCTGGTATAGGTCGTATATCATCGGATCCACAAGCGGTATGTGCACGATGATCATTAGCCGCCCATCACGTGACGTCACGTCTGTCCAAACAAGAGTCCCAAGGTACTCTGGGTGGATATGTTCCGGGGAGTAGGGAAATTCTAGCCCCCCCGCGTGGCGTTGTGCTTCCTCCGCTACCATTCGCAGTTGCGTTGGTGATATGGCCGCGGGATCGAATTTCCCGCTGATTGCTGAGCTGATCACAGAGATGTACTTTTCGCAGGTACGTATGTAATTGTCGATTTTGTTTGCGACTTTATTTCCGTAGTTAGCGAGTGAGAAATTGTAATAGGCCACGGCGGATGCATTAGCGATCGTGCTGAGGTCCTCGTGCATGTGCGATACAATTTGGTATATAGATTTCACTCGTTTTGATTCCTCCAAATGTTCGTTGTGTAGCGTTTGCAATTTTGAGCTTAAAATATGCATTTGTTGTTCCTGGAGGTGAGTTAGTTCCTGTTGATCTTTAAATAGACGATCTATTTGGGAAGAAAGGTAATCCGCGTCATCCTCGGTGAGGGTTCCGAATATGGATTTGCTGATGCTCCCCACAAATCCGAAGGGCACTGAACGTCTCTTCATTGTTGTTAAGGGCGACGATGTTTTGAGATCCTTGCGGTTTCCGATCCCCCATAGATCACTAGTTAGCTCGTGGCCGTGCCGTAACCGCGATATTACGTAAGGTCTACGGAGCAGCTCCTCACAACCCGCCTCCGAGTTGTATTTGAGGCATTCTGCTTGAATTTTTGGCAAGTTCCCGCCGTCCTTCGGGAAGGACGCGATGAATTCGGCAAGGTCGATGAATAATGTCATTCTCCAATCAGCGCGTTGTAATTGCACCGGCGTTTGAAGCTCGTAGTATATTCCAGCGTTATCTTCGAGTTTGTTGATAACGTAGGGGTTCCTGGGTGTTGAATCGGTCATTCCACGGCCCGCGAAGACAAGGACGCAGATAATCGCGATCATCATTTTGCTGTCAATACACATACAGTTGAAACTAACTAGAGGTAGGCTAGCGAATCGTTCACCTCGTTCAGTCTCGAGGACGACATTATTCCTATCGGTAATCGAACTCATTTTATAGGGACCGTGATATTGAGTGTCGGATTTTCCCTCCAAGGCCGGCATTTACGGTCGTAGTATAGTTTTCCCAGGCCACCTCTCGAATTTAATTCTGTTGCTTTATGAGCTCAACAAGGAACGAACTACTTGTAGCTAGACGATCTTGGGTCGGAAATTCGCTAGGCTGTCGGGCTGTTTTTCCATACACAACCTCATGAGGCGTAAAATTTGTCGCCTCGTGAATGCTTGCATTGTAGGAAACCTCGGCAAAGGGCAGTAAACGGTCCCAATCGTCGTATCGGTCAGCGTAGTGCTTGATATATTCTGTTAGAACGATATGACTCCGTTCCAACGCACTGTTAGTTTGGAGACGGTAACCGGATGTCGTCGTATGATCTACTTTGTAGATTTTGGAGATTTCCCTCAATAATCCGTTCGTGAATGAGGTTCCACGGTCAGTTAGAATTGCCCGTGGAGCTCCGAACTGGCTGTAAAGCCGGCGAACTATTGCCTCTGCAACGGTGGTCGCTTTCAGATCGGGGATTGGTTCAGCAAGACAATATTTTGATAGGCTATCTTGCATCGTTAGTATATGCTTATTCCCGTGAGGAGTAATAGGCAACGGACCAACGGTATCAAGGGATACTCTATCAAAAGTGTCTGCTGGTGTATCGCTCAAGAGCATGGGTTCGCGGGTCTTTGCACGAACGAGTTTCTGCTCTTGGCAACCCTTACAGTGACGGATGTAATTTTGGATGTCGTTTTTGAGGGTAGGCCAATAAAACCGCTCTCGAATTCGCCTATAGGTCTTAGTAACGCCTTTATGGCCGCCTATAAGGCTCGAGTGCATCTCTTTGATTATGGCCTCCCTCGACTCCGGGGAAGGGATCTGAGTCCTGTCATCGGCATCGCTGTCTCGCTCGCTCCTACGCGAAAAACGGGGCCCTATAAGGCTAGTTCTCCGTGGGAGCTCCTCTTCAGTAAGCCGTTGGAGCCGTTCAGACAATTTCTCAAATCGTTCGCTCAGTACGTGATCATCACTATCTATGGTAGGATCTAAATCGTTGGGGATTTCCCGGGCAGTCGGCGATATCTCAACCATATCGGCTGATTGTTCTTGCCCTTCGCAAAATTTCTGTTCGAGTTGTTTCAGTGACTCGTCGAATTTTCCGAAGGTACGTTGCAGTCCCTCGCGGACCGATTCGTTTCCGTCGGGAACAAAATCTTCCACGGGAGTACTGTCATCCGTGTCGCTAGGAGGAGGTTCGACCGGAACGATAATCTCGTTAGGGCTAGCAGGGCTGGGGGCCCCAACGTCTATAGCCACGGGTGGTGGACACAGCGTCTTATCAGCTAGCTGTGGCGGACGTTTGAAAATTCGTCGTTTCGGGGGAAGGAGGGGGGTAGGGAGCATGCTGCGATTTAGCCGCTGTATGGGCCGAGCTTCCTCTCCCGAGCTTGTCCCCGAAGACTCTGTATAATTGGGTCGCCCGCGTGCTGCATTTGAATCAGCTGTTTGTCCACGTGTACGGCGAGCGATAGGGCTCCGAGCGTTAGGATCGGGGTGCCTTGGATTCATCGGCCCCACGCAACGTCCACTCGGGGCGGAGTGCAGCCGGGGTCTCCCGCTATCTATAGGGAGTACCAGTGTCGGCCGGTCCGAATCCTCCGATTCGCTCGATTCTGATGATAGTGGATTTTTGGGGTTACGGGAAAGAGCGTCCGCATTAATATTTAGCTTTCCAGGTTTGTAGACAAACTCATAGTTATAATTTTGGAGGCTCAGTCTCCAACGTACCAACCTCTTTCCTGGATTACTCATAGAGCCAATCCATTTAAGAGGCTCGTGATCGGAGACGAGTTTAAATTTTCGGCCATATAAATACGGCTGGAAATGCTCCACAGCTTTTATGACAGCGAGACATTCCTTCTCCGTTGTACCATAATTTATCTCGGCGGGGAGAAGTATGCGGGAGAAGTAGGCTATTGGAAAGTCAAAGCCATCGTGCTCTTGACTTAACACGGCCCCAACCGCGTAATCTGACGCGTCCGTGGTAAGCATAAATGGTCGGTTAAAATCGGGAAATGTGAGTATGGGCTCCGTACAAAGGGCCTTACGCAAATCACGGAAACTTCGTCGCTGCGCGCTTCCCCACTCGAACGGCTTACCCTTCTTCAAGAGATTCGATAACGGCTTGGCACGACTGGAAACATTCATGATGAATCTCCGATAGTATCCAGCCAGTCCGAGGAACTGCCGGATATTTTTCGCCGTTTTCGGGGTCGGGAAGCGTTTCACCGCCTCGAGTTTTCGGGGATCGGGCCGTAAACCATCTCGCCCGATTATATGGCCGAGGTAGCATACCTCCCTTTTCAGGAACTCACACTTGTCGGGCTCAAGCACGAGACCTGCGTCTCGCAACCGAGCCATTAATCGACAAACTTTTGCGCCATGTTCCTCCAACGATCGAGCGAATACAACAATATCGTCAAGGTAAACGAACAATTCGGCACCTTGGAGACCTCGAAGTACACTATCCATCAATCGCTGAAAAGTCGCGGGTGCGTTCTTCAAACCCTCGGGCATACGAACGTACTCATAATGGCCGTTCGGTGTCGAGAAGGCGGTCTTGGCGCTATCACGCGGATCCATTGGAATTTGCTGAAAACCACTTGCCAGATCGAAGGTCGAGAAGTACTGAGCCTCGCCCAACTGGTCCAATATATCAAATATATTTGGTAGTGGGTAAGCGTCGGAGATAGTTTTCTCGTTCAGTTTCCTGAAGTCTATCACCATCCGCATCCTCGGCCGACCTTGAGAGTCGGGTTTCTTGGGCACAATCCAGACCGGAGAATTATACGGGGATTGCGATGGTATGATTACTCCATTCTCGAGTTTTTTGCCGATTTGTGTTTCGACTTCTCCTCGATGAATGGAAGGGAATCGGTATTGGCGAGTATTCACTGGCAAATCATTGTCCGTTTGTATCCGGTGTGTAACGAGGCTTGTACTGGGTAGGTTGTCGCCAGGCAATTTAAATCGCATAGGGTCTTCTTCCACGATTCGACGGACGTGAGAACGCTCGACGACATTCAGCCCGTCCAAGCGCAAAGCTTCCAGCACTGCCGCAATGCGATCAGGCGGCGGCAATGTTTCGTCGTCTGACGAACCACTGTCCTCGCTTGGATCAGCCGGATAATATTCGAAGGGCAGTATTTCCTGCGGCGTGACTTCGATGTCTACGTCATGAGTTAACGTATTTATTGCGAGAACATGACATATCCCGTTCTTTTGGGATACCAGAGCGTTGCCGATGTATAACCCTGGTTCAGTCTCGATTCGTGGCAAATAACCCTCACGAAGGTCCGGATTCGTGACTGCGACTGCCAAGGGTTTCCGTGTCCGAGCTTTGATGGTAAAAATTTTCTTACTCGGCGCGGAAATCGTTTGCGGCGAGTCGCTTGTTAAAAACGGTCGGGGACGAATAGGATCACTCGTTATTACAAGAGCGTTATGACGAAACGATAGCTCGGCCTTTTCGCGGCGCATAAAGGGTCTACCGAGCAGTCCGTTGCTTTCTGTCACGAATTCCTCGACAACGTGAAAGGTATGGGGTTGATCATTTATCGTTAATTTTACTGTCCCCAACGACCACGCCTTTTCGTTCTTAGGACCGACATATTCACGCGATTTCGCAGGGTCATACGTGACGTTATCACGGAGGGCACGAAGTTTGATGAAATTTAAACTCGACCCGGAATCACAATAAAATTTCTGGACTCCATTGACAAGCTCCGGTGCAGATAGTGTAACAACCGGAGTCTCTACTTCGTCCTCGGTTTCTGACGAGGAATCTTTGGTCTCGTTTTTGGAACTGGATTGAGGATATTTCCCTCTTAATGTCTGTCCTGAAATTTTACTGTGCGTTTTTCGTTGGTAGGGAAAGGAGGCTGGCTCGCCGTGCCCAGACGACGAGCCCCCTTTCGAGTTTAAAGGCTCGGGACTCTGGGGTCGCGGACTGCGCTGATCCGCGACGGGCGATGATGTTGAGCGCTCGCCGCGGGTATATCTCTGAGCGGTGACGGTCCAAGGACAGCAATTGCACCCACCGGTATAGGTACAGCAGTACCGGTGGTTACAGCCACCCGCTTTTCGATATTGAGTAGGGGTCCGCTGGTTCCAAGGGCAACATCCGCAACCCGAACCGCGCAAACAACAATAACGTTGCTCACATCCGCCTCGGTCATCGGGTGACCTCGGTCGATTTGATCTGGCAGGCGAATCGTCTCGGTGTTTCGATATTCCCGAGGGTCTAAAATATTCTGACCTACTAGGACTACTGAATCGCGGTGCTGGCTCTTTTCGCGATTCTCGTTCCGATTCAGGGCGGGGCGTGGGGGAAGGCGAACGCGAATCTCTTCGCTTTGCCTCCGTTTTGGCGACTAACGCGAGGGCGTCGCCGACGGGGGTCCGCGATCGTTCTCCACACTTTGATTCTAACGCCCCGGCTAACGAATCGGGGGATAGATCCTCTACCATCCCAAGCGCCTCCCTGAGAGATTTTGGTTTCGCGATGTAAAGTAATTCATTCATTCGCGAGGGTAACGCTTGACGAAAGGATTCAAGGGCCAGAGTCGCGATCGGATCAATCTTGATCCCAGAGGCTTCACATCCTAATTCTTCCTTCCAGGCGGTTCGAGCAACGCTCATTAGCCGGAGAATTCGGAGGTATAAGCACCGGGGTGTTTCACCTTGTTTTAGACGCAACCCATAGAGTCTACCCAAACATGAATTGAAATTTCGACGGTGAGTTAACCCGTCCTGCAACGCGGTTGTTAGTTCTCTGACTGATCGAATATTTTGACCCTGGACACAGGTACGCGCCTCACCACGTAATCTACTTAGTACCCCGGTCACAAATTCGGGCATTTGATACGGGGGTACGAATGCGGCTGCATTCTGGATATTCTGTAAGTAGTCACCGAGGGGAATTGATGTGCCGTCGAATTCCGGAATTGACACCAACCTGTTTGTCAGGTTGATGCCGCTAAGTATGACCGACAGGTCGGCGGGTGTTACGGTTTCGTTAAGCGAGCCGTCAGGTCCCGCATGACTAGATCCCGCGCCGGCCCCGGGACTGCCATCGCGAGGATCGTCAACCATTTTGATGAATTATGTTTTATTCGTAAACGGAAAGAACGGAAAATTCGGCACTCAGATCACGGATTTGTCGACGAAATACGAATTTGAAATTTTGACAACTTAATACGAGTAATTTTCCACAATTGAGTTTGCACAGTGCAGGCGGGTATCCCACCGCTGCCACCAATTTGTTACGTCCAGAAGGGACGATTTTATTTTATGTTTATTTTACCTTTGGGTTCTTCAATATGATTTCTTTAAAGTAGAAGGGATAGCCGCACGTCCCATACGGGCCCGGCAAACTCTCCTGTGGAAATGGGAGTAGGGAAACAAATTCTAACGAATGCTATCTAGGGGTAAAGGGTTATAAATGATATTTTATTATATTATATTAATTCTACTTACAACGTTCCGTGGGTAATCACGCCTTTGCGCGGGGACAGTTTCCCCCGCGTCGCTCTCTCACTCTCGGTCTAGCACGCTCTTCCGCGGGGACAATTCTCCCCGCGTTTCTCTCCCGCACACCGCACGTTGAACTTATGAGTCCTCTACGTTGGTCGGGGTTTTAACGTAGGCCCCGCACCTTTATCACTGATTCGATAGATATTTAGTATTTTTAGAATAAACTTTGGTGATTAATATGGTTTTCTAAAGTAACGATCACTGTCTCTATGCGGGTCCGCCGGGTCGCTACCCAGGTCTTACTACACCGCCGCGAGTATGTCGTTACCTAACTACGTTACTAGTAAATGACTGACATCTCTGTGCGGGTCCGCCGGGTTGCTAGCCTGGACTTATTACACCGCCGCGAGGACTGCTGTTACTAGGAGTTTTCTCCGACTCCAGGAGCGAACCGTGGACAAATCGGAACTAATCATACTTACCGCCACCGGACCGACGTTAGCTCGGTCGCTATTAGCCCGGTGGGGTTTTTGGCAACGTCCACGGAAACTTGTCCGCTCCCGGAGTCCCACGGTCGAACCCCGCGGATCAGGCGATGCTCGATCAGCGGAATTCGATCGGGTACATCCGGTTGACGTTTCACACCCGACACCGCACAGAGACACGAGGCGACGGAGTCGTTGGAAAATAATGAATATTAAACCCGTTGATAAAAGATAAAAAATAATGGAAACTAATAAACAAAAGATTAAAAGTTACGGGACGTGACAACACAATACTTTTCAAGATTAATCAGAAAAAAACAACAACAAAAAATGAATAATTTTCTCACAAAAGTCCAAACATCCCACAAAATCATGAAATTTATCATCAATTCAACTTTAATGTTGAATAAAAATTTGAATGAGCGAATTTATCGTATGAAGGCTAAGGACCTCTTTGTAGAGCGTTAAATTTTATATAAACAATATTTTCGGGCGTTTCCGTATGTATTACCCGTAGGCGAGTTATGAAGCTCAGATGCGGCAAACAAAATATTTACCATGTTAAGTGAATGGGAAATAGAAAATGGCGATGAGGGACCTCTCAATATAATATAAAGGGCTAAAAGGGAATATTAATATAAAGGGCTAAAATTTGGCCATTGGTCATTCTCACCAATATTTTCAACAAAAATTTAAAAAAATAAAATTTCATTTTTTTTGGGCCAGTCTAATATTCACATTGCTGAATTTCCTTCACCGGAGCAAGTTTCGATGCCGTTTTCGGTATCGAGGCCAAGGTTGTGAACAAGGAAATCAAAAAATAAAATCAATTTCGAGAAATGAGGTTGTCTTTTTTTGGCGAAAGATGAATTGGAAGGGAGATTCTGAATGACCTGGAAAATCAAATGTGATGATAACCGAAGTGATTTTTTTTTCAAATTTAATAAACCGGTTGTATTTTTTTAAACTTAGGAGAGAGGAAAACGGCGAGAAACAATGGGTGATTTTCATGATTTTTTTAAAGGTAAGTTTTCTTCCTCAATTGTGAGACCCAGGGTATTTTTTATTACTACTATTAGCTTTTACATGATATTTTTTATTAACCTTTAAAAATGGTGGAGGTATGGCAAGGTCTTCTAAATGGGTTGAGCGTCGTTAGCGGGATTAATCTGAAAAAAACCAACGACGATTTTTCTTTCATTAACATTCATACGCAGAATATGAACAACGAAAAAGTGAGAAATATTTAAAATCGATGAGATGGTACGCTGTGAAACAAAAAGATTTAAATTTCCGAAAAAATGGCTACATTAGGCAATAAAAAAGACTTTTTTGATTTTCAAAAACATGTAGGGTCATATTTTAGACAATGAGGTTAGAAAAATTTATACCAAATTTCATCAGAATCGATTGATTGGTTTTGTAGCTATACTATAAAATACCATGTAATAGCCAAAAGTGGTGATAAACATACCCCAAGTTTAAAAATGGAAAATAAATCATACCTTTGAAACAAATAAATAAATCATGAAAATCAATAAATTTGTTCCTTGTCCAAAGGTATCTCTCCTCCTTAATCAATCTGATTCAACAGTTTTTCAAATTGAATAAACCGATTTAAAAGTCTTTCAAATTAAATGAGCCGATCAAAAAGTTTCTTTTATATTGAATCAACCGAGTCAGAAGTTTTTCAAATTAAAAAAAAACCGATTTAAAAGTTTCCAATGTAATAGCATAATGGGCAAATTTTCTAAACAGAATAAATCGATTACCAATTTTTGTTTAATAAAATAAGCTAATGAAAAAGTGATTTTTGTCATCGGGATTCCATACAGTAAAATGCAATCCCTTTCCACTAGATTCATCTGCCCTTTCCACTTCCAATCACTGGCGAAGCAAATGGTCCCTTTGGTCCATTTCCTTTCGCCACGTTAATTTGAAGGTTTTTCGCACAAAGTTCTCGTCACACGTTCGCGTAAAAAATGTAATAAAAAGATGAAAAAGTTTTCGCTCGTAATTTCCTGGGAGAATTGGTGCCACCCAGCGCTCGCAAAGAATTGAATTTCAATTCTTGCCGTGTATTCGGAGCGTCGAATTATCCCCGATCGGGCACAATGGAATAACGAATGTATGCGTCATTCGCGAGAGGCTGAAAATTTTTCCACGACATTGCCAAATGCGCTTCAATGTATAGAATCTTCACGAATGTAAAATCTTCACAGGCCCTTGCGAGGTCGTCATTCGACGAGAGCACTTCAGAAAAACCGATTGCGAAATGTCTCCCTTGGTGCAACTTTTTCAGAGGATCTACGCGAATGAAAGCATCGAGAGCGAAGCAATTCCGAGCACTCGTGTTTTGTCATAGTTGGATGTGTGTGAGTGTACAGAACGTGAAGGGTGAAGGATAGAAAGAGAAAAACACAAAGAATATAAAAAGGAAACGGAAATGCATATTTGTTATGCAGGAGTCGATGCATTCTCGGTACAAGACACGTGGAGATTAAAATATGAGAATGTATGGGTTTGCATCAAACCTTCATCAGGCGCTTTGAATTCGCTACAGCTTTTTCTTTTTTTCCCTGGATGATAGAAATTCTTTGCATTTTTTTTACTCTCAGCGCACTCGAAGCTTTGATGCGTTCTCAAAAATACTCATAGGTATTATAAAGATAATACCTATGAGTATTTTTGAGAACGCATCGAAGCTGCGAGTGCGCTGAGAGTAAAAAAAAATTCATTTTTTTTTACTTCAGGAGATTCATTTTCCACCCTCGAAAAACACTTTTTTCGATATGTACTCGCTTGTAAAAAACACCAATGCAAAAAAATTTTGAAATAAAAAATGGATGGATGGATGGATGGATGGATGGATGGATGGATGGATGGATGGATGGATGGATGGATAGATGGATGGATGGATGGATGGATGAATGGATGTATAGATGGATGGATGGATGGATGGGTCGATGGATGGATGGTTGAATGGATGGATGGATGGATGCATGGATGAAGGATGGATGGAGGAATGGATAGATGGATGGATGGATGGATACATAGATACATGAATGGTTAGATGGATGGATGGATAGGTGGATGGATAGATGGATGGATGGATGGATGGACGGATACATCGATGGATGGATAGATGGATGGATGGATGGATGGATGGATAAATAGATGAATGGACGGATAGATGGATACATTTTACGAAAAAAATGGCTACATTTTCCAATAAAAAGGTACATTTCTTTAAATTAATTTTCAAAACCATTTAGATTCATGCTTTAGACAATAAGGTTGGAAATATTTACAACAAATTTCATCAGAAACGTCCGATTAGTTTTTTAGCTATACGTCATCCCAGTTTTGAAAATGCAGTTTAGAAGACTGTGCCACACCTCCGCTATTTGTAATGATTATAAATAAATACAAATTTTATGTAACAGCGAAAAGTAGTAATCAACCATCCCCTATGTCTCAAAAATGGTTAAGAAGTATTTCCTTTCAATAAAAAATCTTCAAAATCTGAAATTTTTTCCCGCGCCTTACGTATCGCCCCCCTTAAATCATGACTAATTTAATTTGTACTCATCTCTCTCGCTTTCTCTCTTTCCGGGTATCCCTCGTTCCCCAGATCCGCTAATTTTCCCAATTCATCAAAATGACAGTCGGAACGCGAAGTCTTGTATTTGCGGTGGCGCCTCCCATAAATTCATAATGCATCACGGAATTCCATCTCGTTAGGAATTTTCTCCACTCAACCGCGAGCACCATCGACGATCCACTTTGCCGGCAGATTCGCATAGTGTTGCCTCGCAGTGAGGAAGGCCTGCATACCGCGCGAGTGGATGTGGCTAAAGTGCCTGATACGGCTGTCTGACACGCAGTGTACGATGGCATGAACCATGGATCATGGCAGAGAAAGCTGTCCGTCATGCTGGAATTTCGAGAATTTCTGACGGAGTCCACACACTCGAACGTTGCCATGCCTTGATTTTTTTCCTTGGGCTCGGTTCGTTCGATGATTGGAACTTTATTGTGAATTTCCACTATTCGTACGTGCCCTTAAAAAGGCTATTCTACTGTGACGGGATGAGAAAATGGATTTTTTTTTAAATGTTCAACTCTTTTCCATCATAGAATTGATGTCCAATTGCTGGTAAAGTCGGTTTTCACTTTGTCGACTCAGTACAACGCTTTAAGGCCTTAGCGTTGTACTGTATTGTAACGGGTATACAATCATATGCGAATTTAACAATTTTTTTCGTATGAAAAAGTGATTCACTCCTAAAATTAATTGCACATCTATTTAGTATTAATATCAAGCTGTTAGAAAATGTAGATATTTTTTTTCGGTGTACGAAATGGCCGACTACGAATATTGTCTTTTGATGTCTTTTTTTAGGCGCTCCGCGGCGTGACATTTAGCATCCACAATTTTTTACCCAGAACAAAAAAAAATTCTCGTCAACCCATATTAGATTACCTAGCGAAGTACATACGCAATTTAAAAAAATATTGTTTGATTCAAAAGTTGTAGGTATTTGACCTTGAGAAATGAATTGTCAGTGAAAAAGTTTGTTATAACTGCTCATATACTGCTCATAACATGAAAAGTTTTCGATTAATCAGAAATTCCGTACGTATTTCTCTACGGAATGGAATCAGGAACATAAGTTTTAAATTTGAAGTAAATCGAGTGAAAATTGTTGAAGTTATTTCTCACGCCAATTGGAAAAAAGCTGTTTCGAGAAGTTTCGAGTAGTCGGCGATTTTGTACATCGAAAAAAAAAAAAATTTCTAACAGCTTGATATTCATACTAAATAGATGTGTAATTAATTTTGTGCGTAAATCACTTTTTCATACGAAAAAAATTGTTAAATTCGCACTTGAATTTATACCCGTTGTTGTGGCCTAACTCCTTAACCAATTCGGCTAAAAAATTTACTGCATATTCAGCATATGTATGGCTATCGCCCGAACTATAATTATTAAAAAATACTAATTTAAACTTATACTTTCGGTCGAATGATGGTGAAAAAAAATCTGTTTGTCGAAGACTTTTGCAAAAAAACGAAGTCATTTTGTTATTTTGCAATGTAAAATAATAATCCTAGTTCGGTCGATAGCGACACTCATACAGATTAAGAATCTTTTTGAATTCTTTGTGTCCGATTACCTGGAGAGCGCAAATCATCAACGCCAGCAACATACTTTTTTTTCATCCCTTTACCCGATTATAAATTGTTAAATAAATATGCATTTATGTGCAACAAAGAACAACTGTTTTCTATTCTTTAAGAGTGTACCTTTAAGCGAAAAAAAGTTTATACCGATACATGGAACAGTTAAAAAAAATTATTTAAAATAGCTTTTTTAGCCGCCACAGTAGAATAGCCCCTTAAATGCGACCATGTGGATGAGAAGCTTCGAAGGAGGTGGAAAGTTTTGGAATTTCTAAGATACCGAAGGAACATTGCTTATTTTTAAAAATCGCACCCGGTGAGCCAAATGGTTCGAGCCTTCGGCTGCAGTTGGTCCTTTTCACGTGAGGTTTTAGATGGGCCAAGGGATGGTCAAGAGCAGAGAGAGAATCTTCAAGGCGATGCCCTCAACTGCCTTTGAACTTTCTAGTACTCGATATACTCGACCTTTCATCCACGTCTCATCTGCTTCCGTCATCCCGATCTTTTGTGCTTTTTCAACGACCTTTCGATACGAACTTAGCACACACCAAGACTCCGACATATCATATCTTCGTCAAGAATGTTTCAAAATGAATAATACTTGGGTCGAAAATCTTAATTACTCTCGGAGAACTTTAAGGGGTCTTCTCACTTTAGACGCTTAACACGGCTATTAACATGATTTTTTTGATAGGTTAATTTTATAGATATTGATATGAAAGTTGTTACACTCACAAGGAACATCACTTTGGTGCCCTCCTCCGATTTTGTTATGCCGTTTCGAGAAGTTTCGACTAGTCGGCCATTTTGTACATCGAAAAAAATATACAGGATGTCCCAGAAGTAACGTACGCTACTTCTACGCTACTTCTAGCATCTGGTAGGAAAAAAAATTCTGAGACGAAAAGTCCTCAGTCTTGTTTTTATCAGACGCATAGATAATTAATAATGAATTTAAATAAATAGCCAATCAGGTGCGCGCTACAGCGGAAAGGCAGCGTAGAGGGGAGCTGCCTTTCCGCTATAGCGCGCACCTGATTGGCTATTTATTTCAATTCGTAATTAATTATCTATGCGTCTGATTAAGAAATGACTGAGGAATTTCCGTCTCAGAATTATTTTTCCTACCAGATGCTAGAAGGGCGTACGTTACTTCTGGGACACCCTGTATATATTTTCTAACAGCTTTATATTCATACTAAGTAGATGTGTAATTAATTTTATGAGTAGATCACTTTTTCATACGAAAAAAAATGGTTAATTTCGCACATGATTTTATACCCGTTACTGTGGACTAACGCCTTAAACTATTTTTTATTCCTGTTTTTTTCGGTGAACATTTTTTCTAAAATTCGCAAACACTCAGTACAGTCTCGACAATAGTACGGATTTTTTTCAAATTTAATTTTGGATTGTGGCTAACGCTCCAACCTCCTTTAGGTGGGATATACATTTACACCGATAAAAAATCGATTTCTTTTTTTTTGCTTTAAACGATAGAACTAAATATGTAGAAAATTTTTCTAAAGTTTCAATGCGAAATTCCAAAATTTCAAACGTTATAGCCCGTCAACGCTATGCCTCACCGCTCGGATTCGAAGCGGGCATGAACTTCAAACGCGTTTTTCTCAAAACTGTATTATCAAAATTGGCGTGGAGGATTACTCTAAAACTATTAAGCCGATTGACTTGAAACTTGGTAGAAATATTGATAATATTGGTACCTTCTACTCGACGAGAATTGTTTTTGAAAAATTGGAAGAAACGAATTTTTTTATCCACATTTTACAGAAATGTTGCGTGAAATGTTGATTTTTTAATGTAAATACGTTCCATTTTCTTAAATTTACATTTTATTCATTTTAATTACCGTCACATAGAAACTGTACATGTTCTAGCTGAAAAAATGTTTGAACTTTTTTGCAAATCAAAGTCTAGGGAAGTTAGACTGCACGCCGATTCGCAACTCCCGCAGCGACCTTGCTGTAACACTCTGTCACAGCTCCGTCATTTTGATGATGAATTAAGGGGAGTATACACCTAGGAGCCGGAAAAAAGGTCATTTTTGTGAATTTTTTCAAGGAAGATGATTTGAAATTTCGGATTAGGGTTTTAATTATCTAAAAGTATATACATTCAAAAATATGTTTAATTTTCTTTATTTAAAAATATCAAAAATATACAAGGATATTGTATAATCCTTGGAGCGTCGTAAAAAAAATCTGCGTTACGGTACCCACTGGCGTTTCTTCGAAAATCATCTGACAAAAAAAAACAAAAAGATGATTAAATTAGATACTATAATCTAGTACTTGTCATAGCCGATTTTGAAAATATCGATTTAAACAATATAAAACAAAAACTAAGTAACGGAAAAAAATCCTATGACAATTACTAGATAATGGTGTATAGAATAACCACAAAAAACCCCAAGGCAATTGGTTCATTGGTTTTCGAGAAATTTTGGGTACCGATTTGAAAGACGTGGTTTTGAGAAAAATGCGTTTGAAAATTTGGGAATGAATAAATCATGAAATTTGTCAATTTACATGGAATCATCCATACCAGGCCCATAGTGTAGGTCTTCTACGGTCGACGGAATGTTCATAGCTTCTAAATAGATTTTTTCGACCATCTAGGTGTATATCTCCTCTTAATTAAGGGCGGGGTAAAGTATTTCATTTTTTTTTTCATTTTTTTTAAAATTTAAATGAATGCATAATATATCAAGAATATTGTGTTAAAATTTCAAGTCGATCGGAGTAAAATTGACGAAGTTATGAGTATTTGAGCGTCTATTGCTCCATGCCGTTCTCTTCTCTTCTGCGTTTTTCAAACCGTTTTTCTGAAACTTGTCATATTTGAAGTCCGTGTGCACGATAACTCAAAATCTACTGGACCAATCGCTTTGAAATTTTTCACAGTACTTCTTCACATAATTCACCAGGTATTGTCGAGAGCTTTTTTGTTTTTTTTTTAATAATTACTAATTTTTCAACAACAAATTAGCCGATTTTTTTAGCGAAAATCGGGTTTTTGGCTCCCAAGTGCTACGAAAAAACGAAAAATCGAAAAAAAAAATCCTCCCGTCATTACCTCGAGAAACATCTCCTTTAACAAATGTATTTTGATTTTTTTGTTTCAAATGATTCTGTTGCGAGTTATGGTGCACACCGCAAACCAACTTTTTTTCGAGGCGCCTCCGGGGTTTAATTTTCACTCGCTCAATTTTGAATATTTTGCAATGCAAATTTAGGAGAATGTTGTTCAAATGTTACTTTATTACACGTAAATTTTTCAATAAACGAACACTATTCGTTACGCCAAAAAAAAAAAATCTTAAAAACATGCCTTTTTTTCGCCGAATTAACTTTACCCCGCTGTTAAAAAAAATTGTTTTGTATACTTAAATATACTATTAAAGTATACCTAAAGTTTTATAATTGCAGAATAATTATTTCCTAGTTCAAAAAATCCCTCAACATTGCTTATTTTTTCCTCTCTAAATGTATATCCCGCTTTAAGTAAAAGGCATTTCCCAACGAAATGTTCTCGAATGCCAATGTGCCGAGTCTTACGTGGGCATTCCTGGTAGATACGCGGGCGACCGGTCACCCATCCAAGTATTGGTCGCGCGTCCCCTACTGTCTGTTAAACAATTTACTACTTGAGTAGAATCTCCGACTATGCCTCTGACAGAGCTCAAAAAAGACAAATTTATCATCACTTCTAGAATTCGATTTTCAAACTAGGAGAATAAAATTAATTGCAATTAAAGCTCGCACGTCCCGATAAAAAATAATTCAAGCTGCATTTGCGTCTTGTCGTCCCACAGACTCGTTTCATCAGACGAGTCGTCTCTTCTTTTTTTCCCATTATAGCTTCGCGCGAAGATTCTTCAGCGTGTAGGCGAACGTTTCATAGCTGTGGGAATGATAAAATATTCCGTCGGATCCGGGAATATTTTACTCCGAGTGATTTCGTTCTCGGCTCATTTACGGATGTAACGGGGCTGATTAAGGGGTCTTCCACTTTAGACACAAAAAAGGCTATTGTCATGATTTTTTTTGATAAGTTTAGATTATAGATATCGATATAAAAGTTATTACACTTAATAAATACACTTTGGAAATACATTAGAAAAAAAACGTAATGCACCCAAACAAACATTGAACGCGTATTTCTCGAAACAACGTTTTTCAACAGCTTGTCGATAGAATTTTCGAAACTTCTGAATCGATCCTTATGAAATTGTAATCACATATTCTTTACAACTATAGCTAAATTATTATTATATATTCTCTTTATTATATATTCTCGAAAAATGTTCGCCATTTTGTTGTTTTTGCGTATATCAAAAATCGTATGATATGTGGTACAGCCATTAAGGGGTGAGATGCAGTCAGAGGCGTGAAAAAACGAGCATTTTTAATAATTTTTTTTCATAGTAAATAAGTTTGGTTTACAAAAGTGGTTACACAGACTTTTTATGTTATATATTTCAACTTGACTTGTACACATTTTCAACTGAAATATTGATTATTTATAAAAATATCGCCATCTGTGTCGAACTCCCTTCGGCATATAGTACTTTGCGGTGATCATCATAAAATTTTACTGGATCATCTGAAATAAAAAAACAAAACAAAAATCATTAGTTTAATATTAAATCTAGTCCTTAATCGAAGCTTTTTTTTCCAAAAACTAACAAAATGGCGGTTTCCGACAGATAACTTTCGATTTTCGACTGAGAAATCGCTCGTTTATTGTTAAAAAAAATATATAAATGTTCGACAAAAATGAAAATCCTTCGATTAACGACTAGTTTTTAATGCTATCAATAAGCACACCAAATTTCATCAAAATCCATCGAGTGGTTTTTGAATTATACTGGCCACCGACTTGAAAAACATAATTTCGAGAAAAGTCGAGTATTCAATTGTTTATAACCAATTGTTAAGACAATTTTTCAAAAAAAAAAAGTTTTTCGTGATAAATCATTATTTTTAAACATTTTGGGCAATTTTAAAACGTAAGTATTATTTATAAAATTTTCCTAAAGTTCATAGTTTTTTGAGTAATCAATTTTTGAAAATTTCTGAAAGAATTTTCCACTTTTACACTTGATTTATGTATAGAAATACTAATTAAAAAATTACTTACATCGAATCATGAATCCCTGGTCCATACAATGGGGCTTCTGCCGATGTGGAAGCTTTCAAAATATCAATTTGTTGTTGTCTTCGAAGCATTCTGCCTTCCCGGGTATTATCGTTTTCGCGTTTGTCAGCCGCTACCTGCCATGGGGATCCGACGCCCCTTCACTAATTGTGAGATATCCCGGACACTATTCATCGGATTGACTTGAAATTTTCGCGAAATTTTTTCAAAATATCATACTTCAAGAAAATGTAATAAAAAAATCGATTTTTCGAAAATTCGGCCTCCATCTCACCCCTTAAAATACTGAATCTGTAACCGTTCGATTTTTTTGTTTCGGATGATCCATCTCCGAGATTTCATCGACAGCGCAGTTCTACAATCTTTTTAGAACATTTTTTTAACTGCCATTTTCGTCTATGAATAGTGACTTATATAAAGAATTGATTTTTTATATGTATTTCGAAAATGTATTTATTAAGTGTAACAACTTTCATATCAATTTCTATAATATAAACCTATCAAAGAAATTTATGAAAATAGCCTTTCTTAGCGTCTGAAGTGAGAATACCCCTTAATTTGCGAATTCGCGCATAGCGTCGAGCCTTATTCGCGCATGATTATCCACCGCGCGGAAAATGAATTTTCCGAGCACGTTACTATCCTGGAGCTTGTTCCAATATTTAATAATGTCTATGGGGCCTTCCGTCTCGAATTTATCCTGTTCTTCCTCGCGATATTTTTATCACTTGGCGCAAAAAGCGACTAAAACCGGGGCCTTTCTTCGAGCTCAAAATCATCTGAGTACCTAAATTTGTTAATGACGTCCCAAAAAATGTCTTAAGAGGACGCGCGTTTAGTATTATTCTAGTATACAGGGTGTTAGGAAGTTCGATGCAAAGCCTCGTTCGCCATAGGTCACCATATGTCGCCTCGTTAGGAACATATCTAACCTAGGTTACCTTAGTCCAAAATCTAAGGATTTCGAGTCATCATGGTAAATATGATTTTTCAAAAATTTCCCACAATTAGGTACTAACTCGTTCTTAGTGTTCTAATAGACGATAATTGGTAACTAAAAACTTATTTATTCAATCGACAAACACCAATACAATCATCTGTATCCACACAACTGACTAAATGGGACGTGGTGAATAATGTAAAACCTGTCAAAAAATAAAACACCTCTTATGATAATGCTATTTAAAAAATTAGTATTGAGGGGCTATACCAGGTTAACGCTGAGAATTTGGGTGATTTTCGGGAATTTTTTGGAAGAAAAGTACTCGATTAAATGTTTCGAAAAATTAAGAATATATTCGGCTATATTTGATCTATATTACATGATTTTTTCATATAAAAATATTGAGATCCAAGCGACTTATGCGCTGCTTTCGGAGGCGCCTAAAAAAAAGTTCCTCCACTGCTCACATGATTTCGCCCGATTGAGTAGCTGAAACCGAAAAAGGAAAAAATGTCGTTAAACTGGAAGGTATTTCCTGTACAATGACGTAGAATTTTGAAGAAATATCAAAATCTAACAAAATGGCGTAGTTACGAAAAAAATATCTGTTTTTTGCCTATAAAATGGTCGCTTTCTTTAATGCCAAATCGTCAATTTTTCTCCAATCAAAAATATCCTACGTCATTGTAGAGTAAATATATTCAAGAGTACTCAGTTCAGATTTCAAGTCAATCGGATAATTGCTCTTTGAGTTACAATGTCAGCAAATTTGAAAAATCTCATTTCGAGAAAAACGTGTTTAAAGATGTATCTATCGATGTTTGCAAGATAAAATGATATAAATGATAATGATATTCTTGAAAGTATAAACTGTCGAAAAAGACAAAAAAATCGATTTTTTTAAAGCGTCACACTGGTATAGCTCCTTAACATAAGAGGTAAACGAGTTTGTAGCTAATTTTGGGAAATGTTCCAAATTCATACTTAACATGATAACTCAAAAACCTCAGACTTTGAACTAAGGAAACCTAGCCTAGACATGTTCCTAACGTGGTGACCTATCACCCCCTTAAGGCTTTGCCTTAATCGACCTTCCTAACACCCTGTATATGATAATAATAATAATAAAGATTATTTTTTTATTTATTAGTAAATGGCGATTACTAGTATTAAATCACGATCAAATTATAATGATTGTTATTAGTAGTGTCAAGTTTCATTTGCACAACTTTTTTGCAAAGCTTTTTACAGAACATTAACATTTCTCGTACATACTGTTCACTTTTTGTCTGCACCCTACATTCCTACACTCCGGATTATTTTCAAATTCTCCCTGTGATGGTTGTTATTGTTAAATTATTATTAAATCATGGTGATTATTATCATTATTATGAAAATAATCATTGAATGATGATTATTATTATTAAACGATGAAACCAATACGAATGTCCTGTGATTGAATATCTGAACCCGTGCAGAAATTTTGGCAGGGATACAGCTGGATTCTGACTTGTATCCCGGGCTCCCAGTTGGGATCTAGTCCGATATCGGATCAGATTCGAAGACTAAATGTAAGATCCGTAAACTGGATTCCATTAGGGATCCAGAACCGGATCCTTTAATGACTCTAAATAGATTCCCCATGGAATCATTGAGGAATCTGGGAAGGATCACGGGTGAATACAGGCTGAAATACAATGTCAAAAATGGAATTATGACATGTTAAATTTATTATAAAAATAAATAACATTTATAAAGTTTTGGTGCATTAAACTATCAATAAAAAAAAATTTGCCCAAAGATTCAAATGGCAGATTGCGCTCATCGCCAGATTTTGATGTGAATTAAAAAAAATTCACATCAAAATCTGTGAATGCAAATGTATTGACAAGAACTTATAAATACAAAAAAATTCACAAAATTAGTTGTGAATTTTTTCGTATTTAAGACAAATTAAAATCAAATTTAAAATGATTAGATTAAAATTTGCGTAATAGTAATACAGAAAATACACGTGACGCCAAAATTTTCAAAATGATGCCATCGTCGTCGTACATATGCCGATACTGATGCAAGTTGGATTCGAACCGGGATCCGGTTTTGGGGAATCCATGACAAATCCTGATCGGGATTTGATCGGACATAGGGTATCCCGGTCAAAGTTCTGCACGGGAAGTTGTTAATAACGGACCGAATTTTTTTTTAAGGAAATGCGCCATTTCAGAAAATTTTAGAAAATGCGCAGAAAATGATTATTGAATGGTGATTGACATTATTATTATTATTAAATGATGATGATGATGATTATTAATTTGCTATTTAATTCTGCAAAAATTACGAACAACTTATGAATGAATACCTGAATTTGGTAATAACGTCCTGACAAATTTGTAAAGGAAATGAGCGTTTAGTTTATTATTACAGTATACATGATGATAATAATAATTATTATTGTTAATTTATTATTAAATGGCGATTATTATCATTAGTCAATTATTATTCAATATTGATTATTATTATCATTGAATTATTATTACAGAATAATGATGATGATGCTTATTATTCGATAATTATTAAATCATGATTTTTATTGATATGCTCGTTAAGGCCTTAGGCCACTCCAGAGGCCGAAAAATAGACTTTTTGGAGATTTTTTCTTTCAGAAATACTACAAAATAAATCGAGATTACAAAAAGGTTGTGTATCATACATATCAGTGACTGTATACAGTAATTTTTTTGAAGCAATTAATTTTAAAATGGCGGCTGTGCAGCGTTTATCTCAAAACGGAATTTTTTAAGTAGGCCGGAAACACAACTCACAATTTTCATCCGATTCACCTGAAATGTTAAATATATCTTGAAAAATACATTGTCTATGGAATTACGTGGGATTTTTTTTATATTGCATAGTTCATTTGTTATTAACAATTATCTGACGATGTTTTATGCAAATTTTTGCAAAGTGAAAAATTATGATAAAAATAATTAATATTCAGTTGTTATTAAATGATGCAAAAAATACGAATAACCTATGACTGGGCATCTAAATTTGTTAATCATCTCCCGAAAAATTCGTAAAGACAATACGCGTTATTATTATCATTATTATTATTAAATGATCGTGAATATCATTATTATTTTTTTTTTATTTCAAGTTTTACTTGCACAGCCTTTTCGGCTTTTTACAAGGCTCCACTTATATGTCCACCGCTCTACACTTGTTCTTTCTCTCCATCATCCCCCCTCCCCATTGCGGCCGCAGCCGACTTCCCCCTCTGTATTATATTCATCATGACATTTCTGTCATGGGTCTAGGGAAACTGCGGAAAACCTATACCGACCAATACAGCCGGTCACGAGTTCGCTTCCCAGCCTCGGAGCTAGTCGCGTTTCGTCGAGAAATAGCTCACAGGCTACAGCAATACCCATCCGACACACACCCGTACCGGTCCGTGTGCGCGACATCTGTGTACAACTGGAGCTACGTCACGCCTGTGTTTTTATTTCTCGACGAAACTACGAGACGGTGATTCGAACCCGCGACCTCCCGATGTGTTGATTTCAGAGGCAGGTACGCTAACCACTAGACCAACACATCGCTTGAATATCATTATTATTAATTATGACAAAAACTATAAATATACAAAAATTGTTATAAAAAAGTCTTATAAAGGATTCTACCACCGTCATGACCGAATTTCACGCGAACGTTGTGGCGATGCGCAAACGATTTGCCGTTTTGATATTCAGTGCCCCATTCACGTGTAATCGCGTATATCTCATAGTGAAGAAAGGGAGTGAGGCGTTTTACGTTCACGAGATCCCGAGGTCGAGCTAACGATCGAAAGGCACAAGCGAGCTTAATTATCGCTTTGAAAGCTTGCACGAGAATCAGGAAAATCACATCCGCTTTCTATGAGTATGCCAGAGAATGTATTCAACTGACGATGTATAATTGAAGAGCAAAACTGATACGCGTATCTTCGAAGTGAATGATGAGGAGATTTAGGGACTGATGAAAGCTCGAGTACACTCCATTGATCTTTGCATCATCGACATGTTTTCTAAGGCGTGAACACAGATAGACATTCTTAACCCTTCATAGTCACACTGGGTCCACGGGACCCGCACTAATTATTTTGATGCCGTACAACGTTTTTTTTCAATAAAACATAATTTTTTTCAATGCGAAAGCGTTTCATTCTTTCCTGCTAAATCGCACCTGCGTTGGATGAAATAAATATACTTTTTGAAAAGTCCACAGAAACCCCTATATCTATTTCAAAGTACATTATAAAACCAGTACCAGTAAAAAAAAGTACCAGATTATAAAACCATTTTTTCTTTTTTTTTTTGTCAATAATTACAAGAGTTACAGCAATTTTTGTAAAAAAAAGTCATTTTTCACGTTTTTTTTGCATAATTTTTTTGCATGTTTAAAATTTAATTTTTGATTTCGAACCTATATTCTTGTATTAAACAAGGTTCAAATTATACCTCACTATTTTTTATCATATCGCTTAATGCATTATTTTATTATTTATAACAATTTAAAAACGCCTGGGTCCCATGGACCCGGTATGACTATAACGTGATTCTAGCTAAGTGTGACTACTGAGGGTTAAATATATTGCTTTGAAAGTAAAGGGTGTCGCAAAGTGACCTGACATTTCAATTTATTTATAAAACGTATTATTTATTTAAAAAAACGAATATTTTTATTTTTATATAAGGTACAAACATGGAGGTTATGTTTGGAACGCACCCCGTGCAGAAATTTTGGCAGGGATACAGCTGGATTCTGACTTGTCTCCCGTGCTCCCAGTCGGGATCTAGTCCGATATCGGATCAGATTCGAAGACTAAATGCTTACATTTAGTCTTTTTTTTTTACGGATCTTTTTTACGGATCTTAATCCGTAAACTGGATTCCATTAGGGATCCAGAACCGGATCCTTTAATGACTCTAAATAGATTCCCCATGGAATCATTGAGGAATCTGGGAAGGATCACGGGTGAATACAGGCTGAAATAAAATGTCAAAAATGAAATTATGACATGTTAAATTTATTATAAAAATAAATAACACTTATAAAGTATTGGTGCATTAAACTATCAGTAAAAAAAAATTGTCCAAATATTCAAATGGCAGATCGCGCTCATCGCGAGATTTTGATGTGAATTAAAAAAAATTCACATCAAAATCTGTGAATGCAAATGTATTGACAAGAAATTATAAAACAAAAAAATTCACAAAAGTTGTGAATTTTTTCGTATTTAAAACAAATTAAAATCAAATTCAAAATGATTAGATTAAAATTTGCGCTAAAAGTGAGTTCGTACGTATTTTGAGAGAAAACATTGCCTCGAGGCAAAGAAATTTTTGCACATAACTTTTTGTGCGAACATTTCTTTGTCTCAACACAATGTTTTCTCTCAAAATACGTTTACACTTGTGGTGTAAATTTTAATATAACTGTCGTGAATTCGATTTTTATTTTCTTCAACTTGAGGAAATTCACAACTCATTTTGTGATTTTTTTCATATTTATAATGTAATATTTGAAACTCACAACTTTTTGTGCAAAAATTTATTTGCCTCGACGAAATGTTTTCTCTCGAAATACGTAAGAACTCATGGTTGGTGTAAATTTTAATCTAATCATTGTGAATTTGATTTTAATTTGTCTTAAATACATGTTTATACCCACCGACATGTCGGTGGGTATAAACACAGACTTATTCCCCAACACCGGTATCCCGGTTAAAATCCAACTTGCATCAGTATCGGAATATGTACGACGACGATGGCATAATTTTGAAAATTTTAGCATCACGTGTTTTTTCGGTTCCTGTCTATAAAATTCCTATCTATAGATAGGAATTTTATAGACAGGAATCGATAGACAGAAATTCCTATATATAGATAGGAATTCCATAGTAATACAGAAAATACACGTGACGCCAAAATTTTCAAAATGATGCCATCGTCGTCGTAGATATGCCGATACTGATGCAAGTTGGATTCTAACCGGGATACCGGTTTTGGGGGATCCATGACAAATCCTGATCGGGATTTGATCGGACATAGGGTATCCCGGTCAACATTTCTGCATGGGACATGTCAATGTCACACACATGCTCTTGTGTTGATTGGATTTTGTAAGAATACATATGCAGATCTTTCGTCAAAATTTGCTGCACAGAGCATCTCGAAATGTTCAATTCCTTCAATTCGACCCACCGGTAAACCCAAAATTGAACCACCAACCTCAAAATTTGTAATTGACCAAATTTACGCGAGATAGTGCGTTATGCTGCATTTTTATAGTGAATTTTCACAATTTCCATACGTTGCTCGATCGGGTAATCCTCCATGACTAAACCTCAATACTTTCTGATGCGAGTTGTCGAAGATTAGTACTCTATGTTCGCCACAAAAAATGAAATTATGAATTAGCCAACACTTTCATTTGTTAATGAAGATGACATCACCTTATGAAATACTAATATTTATAATGCAAATATTTTTATTATGATAAAAGTTTTTAACTTTGGAAGACGATAATTTATTTTTTCTCGAAATATTGAACAATACTGTTCTGCGGTGTTGCCATACGTATTCTCATTATAGGGGACAAATATTTTTTACGGCGAATTATTCTGTATTCTGAACGTTTTTTGACAAAACTGAATAGGAAAGGCGATTCAAACTTTTTTTCACTTTTTCCCTAACTAGTTTGCTATCTAAAGGTAACTTTTAAAAAATTCACAAACACAGTAGAATGGTACAACGAATGATGTGACCTGACTTCCGGCCAATGCAGACCCTGCAGTGTTAAAAGTTGCAATTTAAGGGGTTAGGCCACAGTAACGAGTATAAAATCATGTGCGAATTTAACCATTTCCTTTCGTATAAAAAAGTGATTGAATCATAAAATTAATTACACATCTATTTAGTATGAATATTAATCTATTAGAAAATATATATATATATTTTTTTCGATATACAAAATGGCCGACTACTAATATTCTCTTTTGTTATCTTTTTTTAGGCGCTCCGCGGCGTGACATTTTGCATCTACAATTTTTTACCTAGAACAAAAAACAAAAATTCTCGTCAATCTACATTAGAATACCTAGAGAAGTATGTATGGAATTTAAAAAATATTATTTTATTCAAAAGTTGTAGGTATTTGAACTTAAGAAATGAATTTTCAGTGAAAAATTTCGTTATAACTGCTGATAAACTGCTCATAAAATAAAAAGTTTTCGATTAATCAGAAATTCCGTTCGTACATCTCTGCGGAATGCAAATAGGAAGATAGCTTTTGAATTTAAAGTAAATCGGGTGAAAATTGTTGAAGTTATTTGTTACGCCAATTGGAAAGAGGCTGTTTCGAGAAGTTTTGATTATTCGGCCATATTGTGCATAGAAAAAAAAATTCTAACAGCTTGATACTCATACTAAATAGATGTGTAATTAATTTTATGAGTGATTCACTTTTTCATAGGAAACAAAATTGTTAAATTCGCACACGATTTTATACCCGTTACTGTGCCCTAATCCCTTAAACCCCATTATTTCCCAATCTAAATGGTCGACTGTTCTGAAATTTCACTCAAACATGCATAATGATATGAACAACGTATGGTTAAAATTTTGACAAAATTTATAAAAATCAAGAGCGCGCTCGTTCTACCTTAAATCGCCAGGTCATTTTGAGACACCCTATATCATACGGTGTACCTATTTTCTGTTTTGATGGGTCAAATTATCGCGACGACAACTCAAGATCTACGCTGCACAAAAATTACGAATAAAACAGATGGGTAATTTTATATGGACTAAAACGAGAGAAAAAATATATTTCATGGATTTCCTGATTGTGTGATTTTGTTTGTTATCTTTTCTGTCCTCTTCCGACGGCTACGGAAACAATGTTACGAAGGCAAAAGAAGAGAGGGATGAAAACATTTAATTAATATAATTTAATATGCCATGACTCTTGGGCACATCCATGATATGAAAACACACACACACACACTATTAACGGCGGGGTAAAGTTAATTCGGCGAAAAAAGGCATGTTTTTAAGATTTTTTTTTTGGCGTAACGAACAGTGTTCGTTTATTGAAAAATTTACATACAATAAAGTAACATTTGAACAACATTCTCCTAAATTTGCATTGCAAAATATTCAAAATTGAGCGAGTGAAAATTAAACCCCGGAGGTGCCTCGAAAAAAGTTGGTTTGTGGTGTGCACCATGACTCGCAACAGAATAATTTGAAACAAAAAAATCAAAATGCATTTGTTAAAGGAGATGTTTCTCGAGGTAATGACGGGAGCATTTTTTTTTTCGATTTTTCGATTTTTCGTAGCACTTGGGAGCCAAAAACCCGATTTTCGCTAAAAAAATCGGCTAATTTGTTGTTGAAAAATTAGTAATTATTAAAAAAAAAAACAAAAAAGCTCTCGACAATACCTGGTGAATTATGTGAAGAAGTACTGTGCAAAATTTCAAAGGGATTGGTCCAGTAGATTTTGAGTTATCGTGCACACGGACTTCAAATATGACAAGTCTCAGAAAAACGGTTTGAAAAACGCAGAAGAGAAGAGAACGGCATGGAGCAATAGACGCTCAAATACTCATAACTTCGTCAATTTTACTCCGATCGACTTGAAATTGTAACACAATATTCTTGATATATTATGCATTCATTTAAAAAAAATTTTAAATGAAAAAAAAAGGTTAATACTTTACCCCGCCCTTAAAGAAAGAGACTGATGTAGACCCGAATATAAAATCAACGAAAAATAGGAAAAATGAATAAATTTACAAAATATTGTACGAATCTAAATGTGGATGATACGTGAAAAATATAAATCAAGCAAAGTTGATGCAAAATAAAAGAAAAACTAAAGTAAACTAAGGTGGGATATTGCAGATGTCATGAAATAATCGACAACTAAAAAGAAATTTTAAAAAACTGGAGCAAAGTGATATCAACTTCCGGTTTAAACCCAAAAGAGAAAGATAAAGAGAGAGAGAGACCATTTTGCTTAGTTCTATCTCTCTCTTGATCTCTTCCTCTCTCTCTCTCTCTCTCTCTCTCTCTCTCTCTCTCTCTCTCTCTCTCTCTCTCTCTCTCTCTCTCTCTCTCTCTCTCTCTCTCTCTCTCCCTCTCTGGCTCTCCAAGTGTTCATAAAGCTGTGAATTTATTTTCATTGCACGGATGGTGCTCAGCCTCGGCCAGAGTGTGGAAGTTCCATACCTCAAAAGAAAGAAAGGAAAAAGTCGCACTTACGTGGTGGACGATCGTCTGCTTCAACGTATTCTCATTCCGCTTACGACCCCGTGGGTAGAAAAGGTATGGAAGACGGCAAAAACACGAGTTCCAACGCAAAGAGGATACAACTTCCCGGTCTGTGTAGAAACGCTAGTGGAGAAGCGAGTAGAAAATAGTAATAGCAAAAAGATCCGCTTCCAAGATGTCGACGAGACGAGAAAAAGAAATCTCTTGCGTGTTATGAAATTTATGGAATTTACGACCGAGGAAAAAAATGTGTCAAGTGAGAAAAAACGGCTCGCTTTCTACATGAAGCAGTACTAGCTGGGCCAATACTTGGATGGGTGACCGCATAGCCACGCGATTATGATTCCTATCGTTCAGTTTGTTTTTCTATTCCTTTCCATGTTATCCGATTATTCCCAAGAATGTATAGAATGTAAGAAGCGAAAAACGTAGCGACGTTTTTTTTGCTTCACACAGAATTCCCTCAATCCTCGTTTTCCGGAAATTCACTTCTCGCCAAGATGCGGAAGTGCGAAGCAGCTCCATTTTCGTTTCACCTTTCAGAAGACGCGAATAGACAGCTTGATTGTGCTGTACCGCGATTGAACACCTGGCCGAGGCGTGGTGAAAATGTAGAGAATACCGAGACCGCTGTGAGAAAGAGCAGAGGAGTTGAAGAATAATAGAAAGTGTCATAAACAGCTTGCACCCGCGACGAAAACGTCTCTCGCTCCCTTCGAAATGTCCCCATCCAGCCCCATTGCCCAGGTGAAAAAATTAATGGTGAAACAAACGCCATTGTTGATCATCTTCATGAAAAGGTTCGCTTGAAGCGCCTCGATGGATGAAAGTTCCAAATTGCGTCGTCAGACATCTTGGGAAGCGAGAAGATCGAAATATAGTCCGTGGAAGTTTTTTTGTCTTCCATACAGTGCCATTGATGACTATATTGTATTTGGCGTATTCTTTTCCCACGATACCGTTTGAGAATAATGGGTCCTGAAAAGTCCTGGAGAAACGTCCAGTTTCCGGATCACTGGAGGCCACTTCAACTCGCATCGCCGATTGTCCGTTGTGACTATTGGAATATGCAGAAAAGACTGGTGTAGAGTCGAGAAACAAGCTAGGCGAATCGCCTCCCTCAACACGATCCAATCAATCGTCATTGATCTCTCTCCGTCTTAAGATTAGTCCTTGCCAATCGTGAAGGTCGATGACGCGATGCTTCACCCGGTGCTCCAGTAACGAATAGCACCTCCGGTATCTTCAAACCCAAACCACCAATAGCACCTTCGCTATCTTTAAACTCAAATAGATGTTAGAGAAGATACGTGTACCACAGAAGCTGCATTGTTCAGAAGCGGTCATCAGATGGTGATGACGATCTTTGCGCGGATGGAGTTTCTTCCAACACGAAAATCACATTTCTTTGATTTTAATGGAATGCTGCGTTTTCGTGTGTACCATCTGATGGCGACTGTTGGAACAAATACAGTGATCTGCTACACAAGATCATACAAGGTCGCTTTTGCGACTAAAAGCTTTCATAAACAAAAGCGACCTTCAATGACCTTGAATAACTTTGTATTTGTCTCAACAGTCGGTGGCATACAGTTCATACAGAATTCCATTTATAAAAAAAAAAGATGTCCTTCGTATATTGGAAGGAACTTCACCTGCAAAGAATCGTTATCATCACTGAATGACGTCTTCTATACAATGCAACTTCTGTTATGCTAATTATTTCTGCCACCTATAGTGTCGAAGCTATCGAAGATGTCAATGGTCACTGGATCGCCCGGTATAATTCTTGCTTGAGGAAAACCAGCGATGCGATGTCTTAATTAACAAACTTTTCAATATTCTTTGGCCGCCTTTATCGGGGCTGTGTCTCCGAGGATAAAGAGCGTTTGGTGCAATGCCAAAGAGAGTCACTGCAAACAGTAAGGACAATAGCTCGAATGCGACAATAGCTTCAAAGTGGATTCACGTGTATAGGTAGTCTCGGTCATTTGTAAGTCAATTTTTTTCCCCATCAACGATATATGCATGGTACCAGCTCTTTTCGTAACGTGGTAGTCGAGTACCGTGCTAAGCTTGCGTCAGAGCATCTACGAGATCGATTTCTCTCCAACAGATTGGCATTTCGCAACTCTGTTACCATGTACATTCGAATCTTTCGACTTTGCTCACCGATTGAAGAAAGTTGTGTAATTCCAGGTGTTCACCGGGGCAGCCACGTGTTTCTACGCGTTTATTGGATTCGACATAATAGCGACGACGGGCGAGGAGGCAACGAATCCCAAGAGAAGCATCCCCCTAGCGATAGTTACATCATTGGCCATCATCCTGATAGCCTACGTCACGAGTAGCATGATGTTGACTTTGATCGGTCAGTTGAAAGGCTCTATCTTTCAAGGCGGAACGTATAAATTGAATGTTTTGTATTCTAAGTTGTAAGGTACTGGATATCGATTGACCAAATAACCGCAGCTTTTGTCTCGGGCGAATTGCAGTACCGTACAACGAGATCGATCAGGATTCCGCCCTCGTTGAGATGTTCGGCTACGTCGGAGCCAACAAGTGCAAGTACATCGTGGCGGTCGGAGCACTAGCCGGATTGACGGTGTCCATGTTTGGCAGTATGTTCCCCATGCCTAGAATAGTGTATGCCATGGCTCAGGACGGCCTCATATTCCGGTAAGCAACATTGGCGATTCAATCGTACAACGAAGCCTTCATCACTCGTTGTATCGTCTTGCAGAACTCTCAGCCAAGTGTGGCCCGTGACCGGAACACCTGCCCTGGCGACTTTGACTTCCGGTCTCGCTGCTGCCGTCGCTGCTCTTCTCATTCGGCTGGAAGTCCTCGTAGAAATGATGTCCATAGGTAGGAAAGCCTTTTCATCTGATCTGCTGTCGAATCAAATGTCTGTTGATGTACCAATTTAAGTGACACCGCCTTCGTTGACTTTCCTCGCGATCAGGTACCCTATTAGCGTACACCTTGGTATCGACGTGCGTACTGATACTTCGCTATCAACCACACTCGACGAATCTCGTGGAATTGTTACCTCAGAGCTTGCGGACCCCTTGCCGAACACCAACCAAGGAGACCCAAGGCAATGGCCAAGTCAACTACGGCAAAGAGCTCAGACCGGATCAATTGACGACCGCGTTGAATTCCGTACAAGTGGCGCAGTCGGAAGTGACTACAGGCAACAATGGACAGAGGGTCATGGTGCGACGTGTCAGAAGAGCAAACAGCTCGTCACCCGAATCCGATGACACTTACGGCGGCGAGGAGGACGACGTTGGCTTAGGCAAGGACGATCAGTATCTGGTCAGCGACAGAACAGAGAATAAGTTTTATGGTAGCGTGCACGCGGCAGCAGCTGGATCAAGTTGCGGCAGTACGCATCAGTATCCGGGAGCAACGCCGATCATCGGGCCACCGTTGAATTATCTCCAGCGACGACTTCAGGTGAGAACAAAGTTTCGGCAGCTGTTTTGTCCAATTGAGGCACTGGTTTTGATAATCCTGGTGAGAGTTGCCAGTTCTTCAGTCGCCACTCCTTTCATCGATACGACCAAGTTTTCGTTTAGAATTTTTTCGCGTCTTTCAGGCGGCGCAATATTTGTGCCCTGCAATATTTCCCTGGGTAGACAGGGGACCCGCCACCGAGGCGTCCGGACGTTACGTCATGAAGATGGTCGGCGTACTGTACCTCCTCATTCTCATATTCGACTTGATCATCGTCTGTGGAATGGGTGAGTCTATCGCATTTCTCTCATTGTCCGAGTTGGCTCGTTTACCCTCCAATTATCGAGGTTTCTCTTCTGTCCATTCAGGCAACATGGGGACCTTCACGACCATATTGATGTGCATCTGTTTATTCGGCATTATTGGTGTTCTTCTGGCTATCAGCAGAAAACCGCAAAACAGGTAAATCGTTGCTTTGGGTTATTTCGCAAGCTTGCAATCTTTAGTATACATGGGACATTGATCAGCCTTGGGCTATTCCAAGACAGCAATATGTTGTTTGGCCTGTTGTCCTTAGTATTCATTGAATGAAGGAAATACCATCAAGCTTCTAGAATTTCGTAGCTACTAGTAACTGAAATTTCAGAATCTCCCATCATCCATCTGCCAATCTCGGCAGGGTGAACCTCCATCTATTATTGCAATCCTTTGGTTGAAAAATCTGCAAAAGTTCATGTAAAAATCATTCAGTGAGTGATATCAAGCAAAGTTATTGTGGGTACTGTGAAACAGTTAGTTTCGAAAGAATTTCAGGAAAAGTATTTTCAATTTGATCAAGCTTCCTCCATTATTTTCGACTCCATTCGAATAATGTTACGAGTCAAAAACTGGCACTTATCAGTATTCCTAAGATACCGTTACATCATAAACAGTACACTAATTCGCAAAGTTCGTAAAATTAATCAAGTTAAATGTCAATATTACAAGCATGCGCGTATTCAGTGCGCAGCTTGACCACTTTTAGCATTGAAAATGCTTTTAAAAATGTATATATTTGTTGAGGTTGGCTGGATATGAAGGTCTGAGCTAGCTGGATGTCACACGAAATTAAAGCTATCCCCACTCTACTGTCACTGCGTTGTAGTAGAGTGGGGGGAGCTGCGACGTGCTAAATGCTTGTGATTGGTTTAAAAATGGATGGCTGGACGAATGGATGGATAAATGGATGGATCGATAGACGGATGGATGGATGGATGGATGGGTGGATAGATGGACGGCTGAATAGATAGATGAATGGATACATGAATGGATGAATAGATGGATGGGTAGATAGTTTGGATGGATGAATGGATAGATGGATGGATGGATGAATGGATGGAGAGATGGATGGATGGAGAGATAGATGGATGGATGGATGGATGAATAGATAGATGGATGAATGGATAGATGGATAAATGGATGGATGGATGAATAGATAGATGGATGAATGGATAGATGGATGAATGGATAGATGGATGAATGCATAGATGGATGAATGGATAGACGGATGGACGGATAGATGGATGGATGGAGAGATAGATGGATGGATAGTAGATGGATGGATGGATAGATGAATAGATAGATGGATGAATGGATAGATGGATAAATGGATGGATGGATGAATAGATAGATGGATGAATGGATAGATGGATGAATGGATAGATGGATGAATGCATAGATGGATGAATGGATAGATGGATGAGTGGATAGATGGATATTTACATGTACCTGGTTTCAAATAACACTTTGCAAAAGCAGTCCGCCTAGAAAGATCCCAAAAAATCACCAAACCATGTAATTGAATTCCATGATCCCCGAGTCGAAAAAATCCAGACTTGCAGCTCAAACCCGTTGAACTCCGTTGAAGGGTTCGACAAAAATCAACAAAAAGTTGGAATTACCCTCGTTGCTAAAAAATTCAGCATGACTTTCCGTTGTCCAGGAATAAGCTGATGTTCATGACTCCTGGGCTTCCCTTCGTGCCGGCGGTCGCGGTAACCGTGAACATCTATCTCATCTTCAAACTGAGTATCCTAACTCTGGTCAGATTCACCATTTGGATGACCCTAGGTGACTGCAACTCGAATCACCGACGATAAGCCAAAAACGTTGAAAAAAAAGATCACCCATTTACAATCGACAATTTTTGGACTGGTCCGTTTTCCTTTTCAGGCTTCATAATGTACTTCTACTATGGGATAAAGCACAGCAGCCTGGAGGAGAACAATACCGACGCCATGGACGTGGAGGGCAACGCGGGCAATTTTGGACTTAAAATAACCGAGCACTCGACGACCTCGCAGCCGCACGAATACTCGTCAGTTGATCGTAACATCTACGAGGGCCAGCAATTGGACGCTTTTGGTCAGCCGGTATTCGGTAGCACGAATTTCGGTGGCTCGCCGAGTTACGCGACCAGTGATCCGACGCAATCGCAAGACGGTGCGGTGCTCTTCGTCACCCAAGAAGCTTTTCCCTCCTGGGATGATTGAGGCTAGCTTCGCCACGAAAGTTCCAAATTCGGCGGAGCACTCCTGAACGAGTCCTGATCGCGTCAATACGCGGTAATTACGGAGCCAATAAGTTAAACGAAAAAGTACGAAACGAACAAATGAAGAAAAAAAAAATGAGTCGTCACTTAGCGGGATCTTAGCGCAGGTGGTTTTGAGTCTTCTTACTTAATTTCTCAACGAACAAAACTATCTCTGTATGGCGACATTCTTATTTGTACAATTCGTCGTTGCAGAGATCGAAAACACGAAATGTCTTCGTTTTTGTGATCCATGAGAGCATCTAGGGCAATTAATCGCGGCAATATTATTACTATTATTATTGTGATTATAGTTGTGAATGGATGTTGAACGAATTGACGATAGCTCAGTGGGCTTGAATAGGCGAACGTCCTATGTGTTTACCGAGGGATTATTTGATTTATGGACGAGGAACTTGAAGACCCCTTGATCTTGGTGCAGCAGTGAAATGAGCTTGATCGATCAATGTGATCCGTTTCGAAGTCGCGAGCCGGACAGTTCATTAGTGGCTCGTTGATGGCTCAGTGATGGTCTAGGTGGTTGCAGTCGTGGCTCATTGGTGGCCTAGTAGGCTTCATTGGTGGTACTTCGGTGACTCATTGGTGGCCTACTGGATCTCAATGACTGCCTACTGTGTTCCATTGGTGGCCCATTGTGTCCTATCTTTTGTGGTCTACTGGCCACACATTGATGGCTCATTGGTGGCCTACTGGGTCACATTTGTGGCGCATCGTGCGAGCCTTGACCCCCAACTGTCGACCAGTGTCGCGAGCTGGCCAATTCTTTCGTGGTCTATTAGCAGCACATTGATGCCTCATTGGTCGTCTTCTTGGTTTCATTGGTGGCCCATTGTGTCCAATGTTCCTCATCTGCAGCTTATTGGGTCCCGGCATTGTTACTTGCTCGTTTTATCATCTCAATGTCTCTTTATGTCCCAAGGAGAATGATCAAGATCAAAACGCACAGGCAAATGAGTGACCGGCTCAAGAAAATTCATTTATCATCAGCATAAAATTAGCACGACTTACGACCATATTCAACGCCGTCTGGACTGCTTTTTCCATAATTAATTCCAACTGGACTATTTCTTTCCCTGTTTATCCGGTCTCGTCGGACGAAGAAGCAGAAAAGACAGAAAGCTCCGGGCAGTTTAACATTAAGACCGAAAAAAAGCAATCGTAATCCTGTAGAAAATTTCACGCTCGAAATAATTTTGAAACAACATGACCTTTTTTAAAAATTAATATTATTGATGCTTGGCTACATTTCGACTTTATTTGTACAAATCTTCATCATCTTGATGTTTCTTCCTCAATTTCTTCATTATGATACACTCATTTTTTCAATCGTCACTTCAAATGGAAAATCCACTTCGTTCGATCTTCATAGCAGATTTTCCAGAGGGTTTTTTTTCAATACATGAGTATAAAAAAAAAGAATATGAAAAAAGTATTAAAAAACGAGTATAAAAAAAACAGCAAGTGACCCGTGCTGGACAGGTGGCCAAACGGACTTAACTACCTTTATTTAAGCTTGAGCCAATTCGAATTAGCAGCGTCTCACGCGCCACGGTGCTCGAGTAAAATGAATAAAATGCACTCTGTATCAAGGGGTCGAAAAAGATTCGAAGGAAATCGTCACGCTGTTTCAATCGCACGGAACGTAGTATTAGAATTTAAAAAAAATCGAGTCAGTAATTCGTAATGGGAGGATATATTGTGAGTGCGATCGTGAGTGAATTTGCGCCTATGGTATGAGAGATTGTGACAAGAGTTGTAAGCGCGTGTGTGTGAGAGAGAGATATATATAGGGCGATAAAAATCTAGAATTCTCATAAAAATGATGAATCTTGCCTAAAACTAGTCTTTTCCTTCCTCCCCTTTTTCCCCCACTCTTCCAAAAAAAGATCTCCTTAAAATTATAATAAATTGTAATCTCTCGAAAAAAAGAAGAAAGAAAGAAAATTAGGCTTAACTGAATAACAATTATCTACGCATTAACTTCGAAGGTTCGTTGAATATTAATTTTAACCCAGTTTATATGGATTTTCTCTAGCTTTAAGCGTCGAGCGCTTGCTTCGATGTTCCACGAAAGCTGACCCGACCCGCAAGAGTGAGAAAATGGATTATGCGGATCCGGAAAATACGACGTGTTAAGGGGGAGATACCTTTAAGCGAAGAAAAAATGGCTGATTTTCATCATTTTTTAAGGAAAAAAATTTCTTCCCCGTTTTTGAAACTTAGGGTATGTTTTATTATTACTTTTGGCGATTACATGGTATTTTTTTTTCATTAATCATTTCATTTTTTCAGATTGATCTGAAATAAAAACCAACGAAGATTTCTCTTTTATTAATACTCATACGCAGAATTTGAACCAAGAAAAAGTGAGAAATGGTAAAAACTGATTAAATGTTAAGCTTTGAAACAAGATGATGGCATTTTCCGAAAAATTGCTCCTTTTTGCAATGAAAAAATGTTATTTTTAATTTAAAAAAACATTCAGGGTCATGTTTTAGACAATAGAGTTAGAAACATTGATACCGAATTTTCATCAGAATCGGTTCATTATTTTCTTAGCTATACGTAACGCGTTTTGAAAAGGCAGTTCAGAAGACTGTGCCATATGTACGCCATTTCTAACGATCAATAAAATAAAAAAATACCATGTAACAGCGAAAAGTACTAATAAAACACACCCTGAGCGTAAAAAATGGTGAAGAGATATTTTCTTTAAAAAAAAAATTGAAGATCAGTAAATTTTATCCTCGCATAGACGTATCTCCCCCCTTAAGAAAAAAATCTATACCAAATCTCCGTTTGTATATTCGGTGTTACGAGAAAAAAAAAACGCATCGGTGATAATATGATATATATAATATTAATACGAAGGTGGAAAAAAGTTCGTGACTCTGTTTTTTCCTTCCACGTATATATCACAATTCCACTATGCTTATTATATACTCATTAAGTATATATATCTCTCTACGTGGTATATATGATACTGCTCCGCGTTAATCGCGCAGCTTTCATCGTCGAACAATGAGCGATCGGACGCCAACTACCGTCTCATCTCTCGGCAATCTAACGATACAACAAAGAAATTTGAAAATAGTCAAAATGTTACGAAATTGTTACGGAGACGCATAGTAGTCGGTGGGAACGACGTGGCATGTTTGATTTCATAGGGATTCTTCTCTTCGCCAGAATGGATCACTGCGTTTTTTATTTCACTCGGTAAATTCAGTTCAATTATCAGTTTATATATATATATATATATATATATATATATATATATATATATATATACACATATATACATATATATATTAGACTGATTCAAAAAAAAAAATTTCTTCTGGATTCTTGTGCTATTGTTGGACACTGATAAAACAAAATTTCTCTAAAAAGATGGGCGCGGTCACTCAATTTTTAGAGGTGGCTATCTCGACTTTTTTGTATTTGAATTTTTTTTAACGAACGTATTGCATTTAAGCATATTCATGGCTTCGGATTACGGATAAAAATCACATCCAGCAGCTTTTTCGTAAAAAAAATAAACTCTAACAATTTGAAAAGGGTGCAATATTCACAATTCAAATTCAGGTAGATCAATAATGGCGTCTATACTACTCTCGTTATTCATGTAGATTTATTTATACGCATTAACATTTCGCACTTTTTACGAAAAATTAAATTATAAGCTTTTATTCATAAATCGTATATTTACATTTTCAAAATGCTACGCTTATATTATCTTCAAACTCATTTACATTTCTTCCCAGCCATTCTCGAGTTCGTTAACATTTTGGGCAGAACGAAAATGTGCAACGTTGAACAGTTTGTCCAAATCTCTCTTAAATTTACGCTCCTTCGATATTTGTGACGGCAAATTCTTTTTAACTCGATTTTTTTAAAGTTGTTTCCAGACTCGATGGAGTTTTATTGATTTCAAGATTGCGTTATTCAATCGACGCGTTGGAATATCAACACATTTCCATTGTTCGAAAATTTCTTTCATCGTTTCGTGTGCACTTCGACGTATGGTCAGTTTTTCTCTGTTATGTTTGTAAAAGAACAAACTCAAAACTTTTCCGATTTTTATCCGTAATCCGAAGCCATGACTATGCTTAAATGCAATACGTTCGTTAAAAAAAATTCAAATACAAAAAAGTCGAGATAGCCACCTCTAAAAATTGAGTGACCGCGCCCATCTTTTTAGAGAAATTTTGTTTTATCAGTGCCCAACAATAGCACGAGAATCCAGAAGAAAAATTTTTTTTTGAATCAGTCTAATATATATATATATATATATATATATATATATATATATATATATATACACAGTGGATGAACAAAAATATTGTCAAAGCAAAATATCGCCTCTTGTGTGGTTTCTGACGATCGCCATAAATATATATTATTTATATTTACTTCGCCATAACTTGTTTATAATTGCAATAAGTTGTTGAATAAAAGAATCCGTCAAGATATTATTTTCTTCGAAACGAGAAATTCATTTCATACAAACTCGGCATGCAAATATTTGTGTTGTCCACTGTATATATATATATACATACAATATCTTTTTATTATGTAATTTTTTAAAATTTTATGTAATATATATATATATATATATATATATATATATATTACATAATAAAAAGAGAATCGCAATACTATTTCAGCTGGGTGTAATTGATAACGAATAATTATTATAATCACAATATCTATAATATAAATGTGCCTATATGAAGGGTGTCATGTAATTAATGGATAATTCTGCAACTGTCGATAGGTCAGATCCTGTCCTACTATATGCTGGAATTTCAGTTTAGTAAAAGTCCCACGGTTATCGAGATTTTAGGCTTGATGTTATTTTTTGAAAGAATCATCCGCTTTTGGTTTTTCGCATGCCTTTTCCACAAATAATATCAACCGACAATAGCTAAGCAACTTTTTAAAGTAATTGGAACGATATGCATGCGTTTAAATTGGTTGGTATGAAAATTCTGCATAAGATCTTATTTCATTTAGTTTCCTTAACATTTAACGTTGAAAAGAAGACTTTTCTAGATAAAACAAATAACCAAGAGGTTAAAAAAAACAACCAGGTCCAAAAGGTATCATTTGTAGATATAGCATGCGGAAAACCTATGGCAGATGATTTCTTTTCAAAAACGTAACGTAAAGCACAAATTTTCGAAAACCGTGGGACTTTTACTGAATTGAAATTCCAGCATATGGTAGGACATGATCTGACCTATCGACAGTTGCAGGATTATCTATTAATTACGGGACACCCTGTATATATAAATACAGGGTGTCCCAGATCTGAATGCGTTTTCTGAAATGGGGGGTTGGGGGTGAAATTCTGAGTCGATTGATATAAGCATGTGTGGGTCTCAGATCAACCGCTGAATTGTTATTAATTTTTAACGGCGGCTGTACCTGATTGGCCCGCCTTTAAAAATTAATAATAATTCAGGGGTTGATCTGAGACCTACACATGCTTATATAAATCGCCTCAGAATTTTCCGCCCATCCCTCCATTTCAGGGAAAGCATTTAGTTCTGGGACACCCTGTATGCATATTTTATAAAATAATTCGCAAAGATATTGTTCTATATATATGAAGCATTTCACACCAAGTGAAACACTAAAAAATCATGTGACTTTTAAATGGGCTCATAATTTATTTTTAAGTTCATTCGAATGTCAAAAGCAACTACAATTTTTTTTAGTTTTTTAAATTGGATTTTACCCTCGCATTTAGATACCGGGAAATTCTTCTCGTTTTTTTTTCGATTCATTATACTCAAAAAGTGATGCATTGTACAAAAAAAAACGTCAAAAAAGAAAACTTCGGTTTTCGAATGTACTTTTCAATCATATATGTTTCGTAACTGTTAAGAATTCTGCTAATGTATTTATCAACGAAATAAGGTAAAAATAATTTTTTTCGTCACGTCCGCCCACTTTTATTTTTCTATAAATCTGAGAGAACTTTCGTTGATGTCATAACAAACCACAGAAAAATTGGCATGATGGAGAATTCATAACTTCCAATTATTTTTTAAGGTTAATTGATGAAGAATTTGTTCGAACCATGGATATTGAATATCAACCATTGTGTTAGGCACAACAGTGGATTGCGACGAATATTTAGTGTTATCTAGAACCATTTTGTCCTCCTCCTTTCAGTTCAATTAGGATTTTGTTTGTCTGCCTCGAAATTTTTCATTTTTGAATATTTTTATCGTTAAACAATAAGTGAATGATCATATGGTTAGTATATATATATATATATATATATATATATATATATATATATATATATATATATATATATATATATATTACCGATGAGAAAACCATATCGAATAAAAAAGTATCGAATCGTTTTGAAGGAGTTCTTCCGCAAAATCAAATGTATTAGCATTGAGAGTGAGTAAACCAGATCATTCAACAAACGAGAAGCAAGATTTCTTTTTCATACGAGAATAACGCTATGAGAATCGGTGAGTAAATGAAAAATTTCGAGGGAGACAAACAAAACCATAATTGAATTGAAAGGAGGAGGACGAAATGGTTCTAGATAACACTAAATATTCATCGCAATCCACTGTTCTGCCTGAAAAGAGGTCGATATTCAATATCGATCGTTCGATAAAATTCTTCATCGGTTAACCTTAAAAAATAATTGGAAGATATGAATTCTCCATCGTGCCAATTTTTCTGTGGTGTGTTATGACATCAACGAAAGTTCCATCAAATTTATAGAAAAATGAAAGTGTGCGAACTTGGCGAAAAAAATTATTTTTACCTTATTTCGTTGAAAAATATATTAGCAGAATTTTCAACAGTTACGAAACATATATGATTGAAAAGTACATTCGAAAACCTAAATTTTCTTCTTCGACGCTTTTTTTGTACAATGCATCACTTTGTGAGTATAATGAATCGAAAAAAAATCAAGAAAAATTTCTCGGTAACCAAATTCGAGTGTAAAATCTGATTTAAAAATCTTAAAAAAATTGTAGTTCCTTTGACACTCGAACGAAATTAATAACAAATTATAAACCCATTTGAAAATTACATGATTTTTTAGTGTTTCACTTGGCGTGGAATGCTTCATATAAATACAATGGGCAACAAAAATATTTGCATGTCTAGTTTTTCTGAAATAAATTTGTTCTTAAAAAAAAGAACAATATGTTTGCGGACTGTTTTCTTATATATATTTACAAGCACGTTTATATTATAGATTTCTTATTTGCGGACTATGTTCTTATATATATTTACAAGCACGTTTATATTATAGATTTCTTATTATAACAATTATTCTTTATCAAGTACAGCCAGCTGAAGTAGTATTTCTATTCTCTTTTTACTTACTCAATAATTAGGCTCGAACTAAACCATGCATACGAAGTATTACAGATGACATGAACGGGTCTTCATCATAAGAGGATAGGCCCTAATTTTTATGCATTCGTCGTCATAACTTCAATATACAGGCGACTCTTCTGAAATCATTTTTTTCGTTATTATGCGATTCCTTTTTTTCATCTATACGCGACTCAAAAATAAATTTGAAAAATATATAATAAAATATGGACTCTCAATCTGAGATGCTTGTGAATATTAGCGGTGTTTTAAAAATTCGTCGAACCTTCCATTTGAGGGAGATACTTTTGTTTCTCGAAAAAAAATCCTCGGTAAAACTGACGCAGACGAAAAAAAAAATACCCCAGGGCAAAATTCACGTGCCTCCAAGAATATCGAAAACGATGGAAAACGAGGAAAAGGGAAAAGTGGTCGTAGAGATCTCAGACCTGTTCCACGTACTCCTTTCTTTTTCCTTGTTCCGAACAGATCCCCGCGTGTAGCTTTATTCACGTCCATCTCTCTATCCGTTCGACAGTCAAAGGAAAAAGCAAAAAAAAACAAATAAAAGAAAAAATTCGAAAAGAAACATACATGAGAGATGATTACCGACCGGTGGAGCATTGATCATTAATGAGAATAATAAGATTATTAATAAAAATAATAGAGCAAACATTGTCGAAGAAATAAATAAAGAGAGAAATACTGGTGATTCAGGATTTTTAAGGGGCTCCTCTACCTAGAGGCCCGAAAAAATGACCGGATTCTGATTTTTTTTTCTGGGGAACGGTTGGTAAAAAAGAAACGCATTTTTTTGACACAAAGGTAGATATATCGAGAGCCTTTTAAAAAATCACCACAAACTACAAAAACATGGCCGCTGGCCGATGATGACATTTTTTTCGCGACGTTTGGCGATTGATACTCTGCAGCTTTAATGGTCCATCTATACTGTCAGTACAATGCTGAAGCTACAAACTCACCGGATACTTTTTCGAAATTTCAAAATTTGGATAATTTGCACAGTTAAAAAAAAAGATTTTCGACAAAAAATAACGACTTCAAACGTTTGTTCTTAACAAATGGAGGAACATTAAAAAATCATCCGGTCTGTTGGTTGATGTGTTATAAAATAAATTGAGCCCGAATTTGAAGTAAATCGGCCGATTAGATTTTGAGATATGACGTAAAAATTGCGAAGTATACTTTCGAGACAAACGCAAGAGAAGAAAACGTACTGAATCCACTTGTTCCGTATACAATTTTCGTATAAGTATTTGGGTCTGCTCAATATCTTCGGTGTTTTTTTTTGTTTCGGATACGGGCAATACGAATAGGACATTTATTTTGTTCTAGAATCGTTTTTTTCGTTATAAATAATTTAACGGCGGGGTAAAGTTAATTCGGCGAAAAAAAGGCACGTTTTTAAGATTTTTTTTTGGCGTAACGAATAGTGTTCGTTTATTGAAAAATTTACATATAATAAAGTAACATTTGAACAACATTCTCCTAAATTTGCATTGCAAAATATTCAAAATTGAGCGAGTGAAAATTAAACCCCGGAAACGCCTCGAAAAAAAGTTGGTTTGCGGTGTGCACCATAACTCGCAACAGAATCATTTGAAACAAAAAAATCAAAATGCATTTGTTAAAGGAGATGTTTCTCGAGGTAATGACGGGAGGATTTTTTTTTCGATTTTTCGATTTTTCGTAGTACTTGGGAGCCGAAAACCCGATTTTCGCTAAAAAAATCGGCTAATTTGTTGTTGAAAAAGTAATAATTATACAAAAAAACAAAAAAGCTCTCGACAATACCTGGTGAATTATGTGAAGAAGTACTGTGCAAAATTTCAAAGCGATTGGTCCGGTAGATTTTGAGTTATCGTGCACACGGACTTCAAATATGACAAGTCTCAGAAAAACGGTTTGAAAAACGCATAAGAGAAGAGAACGGCATGGAGCAATAGACGCTCAAATACTCATAACTTCGTCAATTTTACTCCGATCGACTTGAAATTTTAACACAATATTCTTGATATATTATGCATTCATTTGAAAAATTAAACAAAAATGAAAAAAACAAATTTTAATACTTTACCCCGCCCTTAATTGTTGTAATGACGACTGTGACGAAAAAGTACAATTTGTAGAAAAAATAAACGATGTTTCTTTTTTAATTGACAGCAAAGAATATCTCTTTTATTTTTTTTGCTAGCTCCATTATTAATGGAGATATGAACAAGGAACATTTTCATGAGAGAGACGGAACGATGAGTGAAAGGAACGAAAGGTTGAGTGAGAAGTGATACGATTAACTTTCGTCGCTTATATCTCCATTGCTAATGGAACTATTAAAAAAATTAAACATCTTTTACCAAAAAATTTTATCTATGAAATGTACTCTTTCGTCCCAATTGTTATTTGAAAAATTTAATTGTAAGAAAGTGCCTTGGTTTATGGACTACTTGCTTGAGATAAAATCACAATGATTTTTCATACCTGCAATCTGCGATTCCTGCACCGTATAACAATCAAACAGCCTGGTTGGACAAAGTCACATCAATGCCCTTAGCAACCCTACAATGTCATAGCTCGGTCAATTTTTGGGATTTTTACATATTCTTTAAACCAAATCAAAGTTAAGACTCTACGCAATGAGAAAATAAAATGAACCAAAAATCTTTTTTGTTTAATTCCAAGCTTACGCATACCCCTTAACACATTGTGTCAAAAAATGCATTTTATTTTCACCGACCGTTTCCCAGAAAAAATTCAGATTTTGGCCATGTTTTTTCGGGCCCCCAGGCAAATGTAGCCCCTTGATTAGCAATCCAAGTGTGCACGGATCCGTGAACTCGATCAACGTTGAAACCATACGGTGGACGTTCGTGACGAGGCAAAAGAAGAAAAAAAAATCCAGAAAAATGCATTCCTCAAGCCACTTGGTGACGTCCCAATAAAAAGGACAAGAAAATACATTTGCAAAAAAAAACAAGAGGAACAAAACATAAAACAAGAATTTACTATTACTCTCTGAAAGAACAGTGCCTGAAAGATCAGTGCAAATATTAAAGTCATCTCGTTCGAAGCCACGAAAGACCTCGATAGCAAGCAAATTTCGAAGAAACGCAACAAAAAATTCTATCGATATGAAAAAAAAAACACTAGCCCCATCGAACTGTTAAAAATTTAAGGAGAGGATTTTTACTTTACTCGGTCGTACGTGAGATGTAGTTTGACATTTCAGTTACCTTTCAGCGCACTTCCATCAGACTTTTTCTCCCCTTCCACTCGGAATAATTTGTGTGACTTCGTACGTGCCCGAATGTTTCGCCACCCGATAAACTTCCGAATAAGACGACGAAAAATAAAATTAAAAAACCCAACAGAAAAAATCAAGAATGAGAAAACTCAAGATCAGGGCTTTGATTAACGGGAAACGTGCAGGAATAATTAGTCGAGGAAAGCGTGTGATGAGAGGGTGTGTGAGACATGTGTGATGAGAGGGCCGAGTAGTGGAATTGTAAATTTGCGACGAAACGAATATTCTGATCGCGTTGGATCGTTTCTTAGGGACCCGAAAGACGAGAATGAGAAATCAGTGAAAAAAAAGAAACGTGAGTAACGACGAAGAAACTAAAAAAAAAATATATATATATACACATATGCAGGAAAAAAGGCGAAAAAATTGAATGAAAATGGAAGGAAAAGAAAGGTAACAATATTTCGACACGGTGGCATTTGACTCTGTGCTTTTTTAGTTAGACTTTCAAATTCTTAGATAGGTGGAAAAGGCCTATGTATGTCTATGTGCACACAGACAATATATGGCTGTGTATACATATATATACCATATGTTATATATATATATATAAATATTACGTGAGTATATAAGGGATGATCGCTGGCGAAACGACTCGCCCCTAGCGCGTATCTCACAGAACCTCGTGTATAATAATGATTGAAAAATAAATATAAAGAACAGACGCAATGAAAAATAACGGAGAAAATAAAAAAATACAAAAAGAACTTGTGTTTTCAATTTGCTGTAGTTCGCGTTATTGCTCTATACATACTATTATAATTATTGTCTAACAAGGCACATCACTTCACGGGTTAGGCCACTCTAGAGGCCGAAAAAATAGGATTTTTTTTCAGAAGAACTACAAAATAAATCGAGATTACAAAAAAGGGTGTTTATCGTACATATCAGTATACTGTATACAATAATTTTTTTGAAGCGATTAATTTCAAAATGGCGGCTGTGCAGCGTTTATCTCAAAACTACATTTTTTAAGTTGGCCGGAAACATAACTCAAAGAATTTTCAACCGATTGACTTAAAATGTTGTATATATCTTGAAAAACACATTGTCTATGGAAGTACGTAGGATTTTTTTTATATTGCATAGTTAATTTGTTATTACCAATTATCTGACGATTTTTTGGACAAATTTTTGGAAAGTGAAAAATTTCGTCACTGATATGTATGATAAACACCCTGTTTTGTAATCTCGATTTATTTTGTAGTTTCTCTTTTAAAAAATCCCCGAAAAGCATATTTTTCGGCCTCTAGAGTGGCCAAAGGCCTTAAGTGTCCGCCTTCGATTTTGTTGGGACTTACCTATGTGATAGAGCGTTGAAAACTATGAGACACGTATTTTTTGTTTTCAGCGGGAAAACTATTTTAAGGGGGGGGGGGGAGCCACGCCTCAAAGAACGGCGTGTCACCTCTTAATTTTTGTTCTTCAATACTTTTATAGTGTATTTTTCATCGCTTCACATCAGAAGAATTTTTAATTTCTTTTCATTCAAATTGCCACTGGTGAAACTGCAAAATCACCCCTCAACACGCCTCTCTTTGAAGGGTGGTTTCCCCCTTAAAACTGTTTTTCCACCGATAAAACAAAACACGTGTCTAATAATGTTCAATGCTCTATCACATATATGAGTTTGAACTGAAACGAAGGTGGCCACTTGAGTGATGTTCCGTGTAAATTGCGCCCGTTACACGAGATGCCGTCAATAATAAAGGATGGACTATTGGGATGATGGTAATGATGATGATGATGGCGATGATGGTGGGGTGTTGATGACAGACACGAGTGTACACAAGCGAAAGCAATGGAAAGCGAAATTGCACGCAATTTTTCATCCCTCGTAAATGAGGATAAGTTATCTCGTGTATATTCCCTCCTCTTCTTAGACGATTGATATGTATAAGAATTTATGTATGTATGTATGTATACATTGAGAAAAAAATCCATGGTATGTACAACAAACGTTCATAGTAATCAAAAATTAAATAAGACTTATTGATTATTCTTCGTGATTATTGAGAACTCTTATTGATTATTTTTTAATTTTATTTATTTAATACATTAGGACTTATAGTCTATAAATTTATTTACTTTTTTATTTACTATGCTAGGGAATAAGACTTATATTTATTTATTTATTTACTATAAATGAAACTTTTAGTTTTTTTTAAATTTACTATAAATAAGAGTTATAATCTTATTTACTATTTTTTATGTAACTATAGTTTATTCATAGGGCAATTATAATATAGCTGCAATACATATATAGCTATACTTTGCGCTACCAATAAGTTATAGTTGAGTTTTACTGCACGATCTTTTGTCATGGGCATGTGTTGCAAATATCGTGGACTTTTGTCTCAGTGTACATACACATTTGTATATACAGGCTGATTCACAACTATAAGGATTCCCTTGGTGAGCATACAGGGTATGTCATCGCGAGCAAATCGCTTTTTTTTAAATGTCGTGCGACAAAAATTACCCGAGCCATTCGCGTTCGAAGTCCAACGCTGAGTACAGAATTGCAACAACAGTTGCTCACGATTTTTTCTTGTCTTCAAGTATCAGTTAATAAACGAAAATTATTGAATCATATTATTGATTTGCAAAGCGAGTCTCCGTGTTAATTATCTTTCCCGAAAAAAAAAAAATACTCGTCTGAAGGTGGATTCGAACCCGCGCCCGATCCGGCTTGCACGTTTGGCGCGTTGGTAACTACTGTGGTATTCTTTACTACACCGCAATCTCTATTGTGGCCATAGATGCAACAGCCCCCCACTACGTGCCGAATATCGATCGGCGTAGCTCATGGTGGGAGGAGCGCCAGGCCAGTGTGGCTCGCAGCATGCTAGACAAAAAGAAAGGACTTTGAGGGTATTGCAATCGGCTACCCCAGCTGCGCAGAGGCGGCTTGAGTGGATGGTGCGCAACCACCATTTTTGCTAGTGTGATGCGGAGCCGGTCCCTCCGCTGTTCCGATAATAGAGGTCGCAGTGTACGTAGACTTTAACCGCGAATATCTCGGCCAATTTTTGTCGCATGACATTTAAAAAAAAAGCGTTTTGCTCGCAATGACAGACCCTACACACTCACGAAGGGAACCCTCACAGTTATGGATCGCCCTGCATATATATATACAGTGGGAAAAAAGTATTTGTACATTTCGCACGAAACTGTTGTTAATTTCGCTTTGTTTATTGTTCAGGTTTTCCCAATATTTTTGTAAACAGACACCATGTATATTTAGGATAACCTATCGAACACAGAAACTTAACAAAGCATTCAATTTTTGCGAAGGATAATTTGAAAAGGCGACGTGTACAAATATTTGTTCTACCCACTGTATATGTACCACACACACATTAAATATATATATATATATATGTATATATATATATATATATATATATATATATATATACATATATATAATGTGTGCGTATGCTAAAAAGTGTGGAAGACATGCAAAAGAATATGAAAGTGGCAGCGCTACGAAGAAAAAAAAAGGTAACACGACGAGGCGAATAGATCCGCCGGATTGTAATTTTGGTATGACTTATATATGTGTGTTAAAAGGTTGAAATCAGAATTTTCCATGTAAAATATATGCCCTATACCGTAATTACGTTATTTAATATCAATAAGGATCAAAATAAAAATGATTATTCGAAAAATCCACGTTTTCTCTCGTCATTCCGCTTAATCGCTCCTGCCACTATGTCCATGTCGCTATGTTGAAACAAAAAAAAAAAGAATGTTTAATGAATTCGACGCTTTCGTAAAAATCCTTCAACCGTATTGTGCGTCATTACAAAAGGAAAAGATTTTTTTTTGTTCGCGGGGATGTGTAAAAATGGTACGTGACGAAGTCCCTTCCACGGAACCAGGGCTAGGGACTTTTTACAGCTTTTCCGCCTGGGGAGCTTTCGTAAGACGCTTGAGCGAGATCAATCGTGTACTTGCGTTGTCGCGGATGTAGGGTGACCGCCGCAATAAATACTTATGCGACGATCCACCACGAGTTCCATCCAAGATCGGGGATAATTTTGGGTTTGGGAAAAAGCACATGCAGCATGGGCTTTTTCCCAACAAAAAATGGAGAATATTTTTGCAGATATTTTATTCTATTGCTCACTTTGATATTGAAAACACTTGCGGATAAGAAGAAATGTTTTAAATCGTAATGATATTTTAAAGATTATGCTACGCGTCTAAATTACGAAAATAGTAAGATACATGTCGAAATTACGAAAATAGCAAGCCGTAAAAAAAATTCAATTTTCACCATCAAAGAAAACTTTTTACATGTCGAAATCATGATAATATTATGATACATGTTGGAATTACGAAAATTACGAGCGGTAGAAAAAAAGTTCAATTCTTTACCTTCAAAAACAATTTTAAAGATTTGTTATCAACAAATAGATACACATATTTGAAAAATCATTCGGTTATAGGATGGAAAATGCTCAAAACTGTCTCAAAAATGCACTGTCCGAATTTAAAGGGAATCATACCCACAGATTTCGAGATACGGTCTGACACTTTACAAAAATCGTCATAACTCGCTCAGTTTTTGGATGTTTTTACAAAATCTTTGCTGCACATTGAAGGCCCTAGGCTATAAAACTATCATATCGAAAAATTATATTTTTTAATTTCAAGCTTATGCAGACACATTAAGGGAGGACATCCCTTTAGGCAGCCGAAAATGAGCGAATTTTCAATTTTCTTCGTGTCGAAACAATTCATTTCACATAATTTAAACTTCATGTACAAATGTACATCTTTCAACTTTCCATATTGTTTTTGAATATTTAAAAATAGTGGCTTTACGACGCTTCAGAGATGGTTGGCACCTGAGTTGTTCCACGGCGTACAACCTAGCGTCTGAGGCATTGATCTGAAAAATCAACGCCAAAAATTTAAACAAAATTTAGACCAATACGCTCTATGTGAACCTTAAAAAATAAAAATAAAAGTGTAAAGTGTAAAAATAACTCGTGTTTAAAAAACTTTCTGTTATTCATGAGATTTTTACTATAGTAGTTGGTAATGAAAAAGGTGGTTTAAAAAAAATAATTTTCGAGAACCTTTAGGTTCACATAGACAGTGATTATACTGTCTAAGAACGTGCAAAATTGAAAGATGATCGCTCCAATAGTTTTTGAGTTATCTCGTACGAGATTCACGAAATAATGGTTTTCAGGAAATCGCGTTTAAAGTTACGACTCAAAAATGTTGTAACTAAATTACCTACCGACTAATCTGCGATTCCGGAGCTATAAAGTAATTCAACGTCCTCGTGGAGTTCATTTTCGGCCAAAACCTCTTATTTAGTCTATAAAGTGATCTTCCCCCTTAATGGACGTTTCCAAAAAAACGAACGAAGAAAAGGCGAGCCCTGCAAATATTTTTTTCTCGCGCAGTATATTCGTCGCACGGAAGAACTCGGTAAGAGTCGCATTGAAACTTTTGAACAATTCGAGCATCCAAATGCTTATCTGATCTTGTACAATGGAAATACTGCTTTATCGATATTCTGCGGGCTGCTCCACCGGCAACGTTTTATCCCCTATGCTCGAGAGGAAACCTGCAACCCCTATAGGTCCTTCGGTCCAGTCAGGAAAGATGGCGGTAATCGTCGCCCTCGACTGAAAAACGGACAAAAATTAAAGGTTGTTGAGGGACGAATTATTTAAAAATTCCTTATTTTCCAAAATTGGGTTGCAAATTGTTGAAATGACTTTTAAATTTCTGACAATAGTTTTCTATTTTATGAAACATATATTACGAATCATTCAATCGACTTACGAGCGGATGCATGGGGAAGGCAAACGGCGAAGTTAATGCCGAGGTCTTATAACTTGCGCTTATCCCCGAAATGATTATTCACTATTGTAAACGGCTTGACAATATAGATATGGTTAATTCAGTACTATAACGAAATCGGCGCACAAATACTAATATTGTATATTGTACGTTAGGTTTTGTTCAGTCGAACTTCAACTATTCTTTTCAAGTTTCTACAATGCATATCGTTAACATTAACGTTTTTCGAGTACAATTTGGTAGAAAACCTTATGAAAGTGACTACTCGAAAAAAAAGGTAATTATGCATAATTAGGGCACCACTCCAGTTTCAATGTCATTTTTTTTAGCTTGAACTGCTTTTATTAGTCACCAATAATAATATTCTGGCGGGGGAGGCTGACGTTTTTCATTAAGGCGTTACCCCCACTTGTAGCGGAAAAAAGGCCTTTTTCATGAATTTTTTTAAAGAAAACTACAAAACTTTTTTAATCGATCAATATACCATCTTAAAGAACACATCTTGAAGAACTTTCAGTAATTTTTTTATTGAAAAATATTACATTGTTTAGTGGCAAATGGCCGTCAATGAAATAATGTTTTTATATACACGGTTTGCGGTGACCAACATTGCGGCGAAGTGGATCATCTGAAAAAAAAATGCGGATGGATTTAGTCAAATATAAGTATAAACTAGTCTTTAATCGAAGGATTTTAAAAAATATTCATTTTTCACAAAATGGCGGACAGTCAAAGTTAATGGTTCGATTTTAACGAAAAAAACGGCCGTTTTTTGGCTATAAAACGGCCATTTTTTTTCGAAAAAAAAAATGGAACGATTAAAGACTACATTTTTATGTATTAAATAAGCCTGCAAAATTTCAAAAAGATCGGTTCATTAGTGTTCGAGTAATCTTGGTCACCGACTTCAGAAATGCCATTTTGAGAAAAACGCGTTTCAAGTTTCAATTTCAGGTCGTTTACACAACGGATTCTTCTCTTTCAACGCACATATCTCAGTCAATTTTGTTCGGATCGACTTGAAATTTTCAGGACATATTCTCAGATACTTATACTTCAAAAAAATGCAATAAAAAAATTGATTTTTTTCAAAATCGCAAGTGGGGGTAACCCCTTAATTCCATAAGTTATGAGGATTTTGAAGTTTCCGGAAACACGTGGTGTCCGGAATTCCATTACGTGTCGGAGGGTATTGCTACGAATAGTGTGTGTGCGTGTGTGTGTTTCTGCGTAGTTTTTGTTTAGACACACACACACACACACACACACACACACACACACGCACGCACGCACGCACGCACGCACGCACGCACGCACGCACGCACGCACGCACGCACGCACGCACGCACGCACGCACGCACGCACGCACGCACGCACGCACGCACGCACGCACGCACGCACGCACGCACGCACGCACACACACACACACACACACACACACACACACACACACACACACACACACACACACACACAACGCACACACAAACACACACACACACACACACACACACACACACACACACACAGCAGTGACAACTATGACTTATATTATAAATTTAAAAAATCTGTGCAAAAGTTCACCCAAATCGCAGGTGACAACTATTCGGAAGTACAGCCGGAATCACTTTTGTCTCTTATGCCATATCTGTGCTAAAGATACCAAAAGTACTCGGTAGCGTAGTTGCAGCGAGCGTAGGATAGGCACAAGGCAGGCAGTTAGGTTCTAGGGTCGATTCCGTTTAGGCGAAATATTTCCTTCGAAATAAATGATTACAGGAGGTCAGGGAATGGCGAATGATAATTTATGGGGCTATATAAACCAGTGTGACACGTTAAAAAAATCGAATTTTTTGCCTTTTTCGACAGTTTATACTTTCAAGAACAACCTGTAAAAATTTCAAGGCCGTATCTCTAATCATTTTATCTTGCAAAAATCGATAGGTAAATCTTAAAACGCGTTTATCTCGAAATGAGATTTTTCAAATTTGCTGACATTGTAACTCAAAGAGCAATTATCCGATTGACTTGAAATTTGAACTAAGTACTCTTGAATATATTTACAATGACGTAGGATATTTTTGATTGCATGAAAATTGATGATTTGGCATTGAACACGAACGACCATTTTATAGGCAAGAAAACAGACTTTTTTCATAACCACGCCATTTAGTTAGATTTTAATATTTTTCGAAAATCCTACGTCATTGTACAAGAAATACTTTCCAGTTTAACAACATTTTTTCCTTTTTCGGTTTCAGCTATTCAATCGGCCGGAATCATGTCAGCAGTGGAGGAACTTTTTTTTGGCGCCTCCGAAGGCAGCGCATAAGTCGCTTGGATCTCAATATTTTTGTACGAAAAAATTACGCAATATAGGTCAAATATAGCCAAATATAATTGTTAATTTTCCGAAACATTCAATGCAGTACTTTTTTTCCAAAAAAAAATCCCGATAATCACCAAAATGTTTAGCATTCACACTGGTGTAGCCCCTTAAAACATCGTCGAGGTTGAACTCTCAGTTGCGTATTTTATTTTATTTTAGATTTATGATATATTCGGTGCATTTAGTAGACGGGCACTGATGCATAGTACTAACGCTTGAATAACACACCAAATACGTATATAACAGGTCGTAACTTACAATGCGGTAGGGGAGACCTAGGAGAGTTGAAACAGTTTTCAGATTTCACCTCATACCTTGCAATCGAAACGAGAGATTCGGGTAAATATAAAGTTTTGTTGTAGCTTTTTAAATCGACTAATCGATTTTCGACTAGAAATGACTCCAGAAATTAAGTCACCTGTAAAAAAAACCATTTAACGGCGGGGTAAAGTTAATTCGGCGAAAAAAAGGCATGTTTTAAAGATTTTTTTTTGGCGTAACGAATAGTGTTCGTTTATTGGAAAATTTACATATAATAAAGTAACATTTGAACAACATTCTCCTAAATTTGCATTGCAAAATATTCAAAATTGAGCGAGTGAAAGTTAAACCCCGGAGGCGCCTCGAAAAAAAGTTGGTTTGCGGTGTGCACCATAACTCGCAACAGAATCATTTAAAACAAAAAAATCGAAATGCATTTGTTAAAGGAGATGTTTCTCGAGGTAATGACGGGAGGATTTTTTTTTTCGATTTTTCGATTTTTCGTAGCACTTGGGAGCCAAAAACCCGATTTTCGCTAAAAAATCGGCTAATTTGTTGTTGAAAAATTAGTAATTATTAAAAAAAAACAAAAAAGCTCTTGACAATACCTGGTGAATTATGTGAAGAAGTACTGTGCAAAATTTCAAAGCGATTGGTCCTGTAGATTTTGAGTTATCGTGCACACGGACTTCAAATATGACAAGTCTCAGAAAAACGGTTTGAAAAACGCAGAAGAGAAGAGAACGGCATGGAGCAATAGACGCTCAAATACTCATAACTTCGTCAATTTTACTCCGATCGACTTGAAATTTTAACACAATATTCTTGATATATTATGCATTCATTTAAAAAAAATTTTAAATGAAAAACAAATTTAAATACTTTACCCCGCCCTTAAGTACAACAAGTCGTTTTCTTTCAACTCTCCTAATATCGAGGTAAGTTGAAACAGCTATCGAGATGAGTTAAAACGCCTGGGAATTGGTAAAAAATATGGGTATAAATTATGTCAGAATACACTGTTATTAAACAAATTTATTAAAAATAATAAAAACTTAACCTCGACATTAATCTAACAAGGAACATCCCTCAGGTGAAGTTCTTCGATTTTGTTGAAGTTTGGATATGTTATAAAGCACCGAAAAGTAAGCGATACGTTTGTTTTTCGGCGGAAAAACGGTTTTAAGATCTGAAACGCACCCTAAAAAATGGGGATGTTTTTCGTTTTTCGACGCTAACATTTGACGGTATGAGATATAAAAAAATTTCAAATTACAACAATGTTTATTTTTATGTGCACTATACATTGGAGATAAGAACAATAACGTTATCAACGAAAAACGAAAAACACCCCGATTTTCGAAGGTTCGTTTCACCCCTTAAAACCGTTTTTCCGCCGATAAAAAAAATACGTATCGCTTACTTTTGGGTGCTTTATAACAGATCCAAATTTCATCAAACATTACCGCAACCGAGGTAAGTTGAAACACCTTGTTTCAACCCTCTTAGGTGTCAAAAATGCGGTGCCACTTGATTCGGAACTCACTATTGATAAAGAGTATTGCAAAACAACAAATTCAATGTGACAAATCGAATGCTAAGTTAGTAAGCTCCCAAACAGTCCATATCACATACCCTCATATATATAAACAAGGTACAATCACATCTACCGAGACATTGACACTGTTTCAACTTACCTCTGTGTCAACCCTCCTGGGTCTCCCCTATAAGTAACTGATCAAACCAATTTAATTTTTTTTTATAATTTAAAAAAACTGGAGTTAAAATATGGTTGAGCACCATACATTTTTCTCTCAGTATACATGCACGTGTAACTTTATCAAACGTTTTCTTCGGTCGAATCCACCTCGTTCTATGTGCACAAAAAGCAAAAGAATAACTCAACTTTTCATTCAAGGAATTCCGATAAAGCTTCTCGGACGATGACTAGGATCGATGCAAATTTATATATTTTTCTATTTCAAGATTTATAAATACACTTTGCTAGCAATTGTTTGCAATGTTTCTTCTCACGACCTGGCTAAATTTACATTTGCTCTTTCATTCTCAGTTCTTTGTTCCGCTGTTTTTCTGTCGAACGTCGCGAAAAAGAATGGAATTTGTGCAATCAATATGCACAGAAATGGCATTGGAAGATAAGCCAATTCCGGTGACATTGAGACTCACGCGAGACTTACGTGTTCCTATGAGATGGTCATTTATAAGCTGGAATTTTCGTGCTGCCGTTTAGTTTGAATGGCAGTGCACAGAAAGTGCAGTCGGAACTTCGCGCTGTGAAAATAATTGTAAATAAATAAAAGGTCAATTGAAAAATAAGTCAAATTAATAAAGTTGTCGATATGACGTTTTTGGGATCGGTAATGGTACTGGTGCATTTGCTCGTGCCATTCGTGGCCAGTGAATATACGACGATCGTCGAAACTTCCAGTGGTCCTATGATAGGCCGAATTGCCTTCACTGTCAATAATGTTACATACGCCTCGTTCATAGGCATCAGATATGCCGAACCTCCGATAGGAAAGCTGAGATTTCAGGTACTGTTTGGCTATACCCCACTTCCTTGTCTAGAGATTTATTTATTTATTAATAATTGTAATTCGTCATCGAAAACAATTACATTTTTTTTCTCGTAACTGAAAATTCTAGGATTGAAGAGAAAAAAATAGGCGGATTATAGTCGCACATTCCAGACTCGTCTCGTTCGAGCGAAACGAGACGAGCCCGCAGACAAAACTGTAATTAGTAATGTACAATGGATTTGGAAAAACGTGAATTATTAACAAAGATAAGAAATCCCGTGTACCGAAAAAGATTGAACGATTGCATATGCTAGCCAGTATTTTTGTCGCATTCGATCAATCCATTAAGGCCTTCGGCCACGGTAAGGGGTATAAAATCATGTCGAATTAAAAAAAATCTTATGAAAAAGTGATTCAATCATAAAATTAATTACACATCTATTTAGTATGAATATGAAGCTGTTAGAAAAAATATATATTTCTATTTTTTTATGTACAAAATGGCCGACTACTCGAAACAGCTTTTTCCAATTGGCGCGACAAATAACTTCAACAATTTTCACTCGATTTACTTCAAATTTAAAAGTTATGTTCCTAATTGCATTTCGCAGAGAAGTACGTACGGAATTTCTGATTAATCGAAAACTTTTCATTTTATGAGCAGTTTATGAGTAGTCATAACGAAATTTTTCCCTGAAAATTAATTTCTTAAGTTCAAATACCTACAACTTTGGAATAAAAAAAATATTTTTTTAAATTCCGAACGTACTTCTCAAGATATTTTAATGCAGATTGACCAGAATTTTTGTTTTTTGTTCTTAAATGTTGTAAAATGTGGATTAAAAAAGTAGTTTCGTTTCCAATTTTTCAAAAACAATTCCCGTCAAGTAGAAGGTGCCAATATTATCAATAATTCTACCAAGTTTCAACTCAATCGGCTTAATAGTTCTTGAGTAATCCTGTACGCCAATTTCGATAATGCAGTTTTGAGAAAAAATGGGTTTGAAGTTCACGCCCGCTCCGAATCCGAGCGGTGAGGCACAGCGGTGACTGACTATAACGTTTGAAGTTTTTCCAATTTCGCTTTGAAACATTGGGAAAATATTCTACATATATAGTTCTATTGTTTAAAAAAGAGCACAGAAATCGATTTTTTGATCGTTGTAGATGTATAATATATACCACCTTAATCGATTCTCTTCCCTAAAAACTTCTATTGGAAATCATCATTGGATGAAGTCGAACTGAAAACTTTGATGCAATCCGAGACTGCCAGAGGATCATAATAACTTTACTTTTACAAATATTTGCAAGTATCAAATTTCTCGTTTTTTGCTTCCTTCATATGTCGCATAGCAGAAACCAAACAAATATACTTGGAAATCAATATTTCATGGCTTTTTCGTTGATTTTTTCCACATATCAGCTCCCCAATTTTTTGCATTTTTAGAGTCCCAAATAAATAGACTATTTTGGCAAAAAATCGTGATAATATTTTTTTTTCTAGAAGTCTGATGTGTCCTCTTTACAACCGCGTTTGAAATTTGAAAATCGGTTGATTAGAACAACAGATATGAATTTTTGTTTGCAAAATTACGTTTTGGCCGTTTTTTGAGCACTATCAGGTATTTAAATCGATTTTTCACTAACTGAACTTTAATGAAATTGAATTTGCTTTTCACCATTCTCTTTTGCATAAAAAAAAAACCGAAGAGATTCATGTACTTGCGAGTCTCATTATTGCTTTTAGAGCGATTTTACGAACAAGAAACGCGTGGGGTAAATATTTACCCCGGTTTGTAGTTTAAAGGTAGAAAAAATGGGTTTCTCGTTCTAGGGTTGAGGACGGTGTAGAGAATTAAATTTTTTTTTCATTTTTGTTTAATTTTTTAAATGAATGCCTAATATATCCAGAATATTGTGTTAAAATTTCAAGTCGATCGGAGTAAAATTGACGAAGTTATGAGTATTTGAGCGTTTATTGCTCCATGCCGTTCTCTTCTCTTCTGCGTTTTGCAAACCGTTTTTCTGAGACTTGTCATATTTGAAGTCCGTGTGCACGATAACTCAAAATCTACTGGACCAATCGCTTTGAAATTTTGCACAGTACTTCTTCACATAATTCACCAGGTATTATCGAGAGCTTTTTTGTTTTTTTTTAAAAAATAATTACTAATTTTTCAACAACAAATTAGCCGATTTTTTTAGCGAAAATTGAGTTTTTGGCTCCCAAGTGCTACGAAAAATCGAAAAAAAAAATCCTCCCGTCATTACCTCGAGAAACATCTCCTTTAACAAATGCATTTTGATTTTTTTGTTTCAAATGATTCTGTTGCGAGTTATGGTGCACACCGCAAACCAACTTCTTTTCGAGGCGCCTCCGCACTGAAAAAAAAATTCAGTTGGTTTAACAAAATGTATCTTTAAATACGTTCAACTTGATTTTTGATTGGCATAACAAACATTTTGTTAATCTAACGATAGTTTTAGTGGTGTGAACTGTAGCTAAATAAGCTACAGTTCACACCACTAAAACTATCGTTAGATTAACAAAATGTTTGTTATGCCAATCAAAAATCAAGTTGAACGTATTTAAAGATACATTTTGTTAAACCAACTGAATTTTTTTTTCAGTGCGGGGTTTAATTTTCACTCGCTCAATTTTGAATATTTTGCAATGCAAATTTAGGAGAATGTTGTTCAAATGTTACTTTATTATATGTAAATTTTTCAATAAACGAACACTATTCCTTACGCCCAAAAAAAATCTTAAAATCATGCCTTTTTTTCGCCGAATTAACTTTACCCCGCCGTTAACGTCGATTTGGTTGAACGATTTTGTAGAAATTCCAAAATTTCACCGAGTTATGACGATTATAGTGGAGCAGGTAAGGACGTCCCGTTGCATTACGCCTCTAGGGCTGCGCGGTGCACTGTATGGTTTTTAAGGGCATTGATATAACTTTGTCCAACCAGGCTGTTTGATTGTTATACGGCGCAGGAATCGCAGATTGAAAGAACGAAAAATCATAGTGTTTTTATCTCAAGCAAGTAGTCCATACACCAAGCCACCTTCTTACAGCGCATTTTTTCAAATAACAATTGGGATGAAGAGTGCATTTCATAGATCCAAATTTTAAATAAAAGATATTTTATTTCTTTGCTAGCTCCATTAGTAATGGAGATATAAGCGAAGAAAATTAATCGCATCACCTCTCACTCATCCTTTCGTTCCTTCCACTCATCGTTCCGTCTCTCTCATAAAAATGTTCTTTGTTCATATCTCCATTGCTAATGGAGCTAACAAAAACAAATGAAAAAGACATTTTTTATTGACAATTCAAGAAGAAACATTTTTTATTTTAAACTTCTTTCTACAAAATTCACTTTTTCGTCACAATTGTCATTATAACAATTCAATTGTTTATAACGAAAAAAAACGACTCTAGAATGAGATGAATGTTCTATTCGTGTTGCCCGTATGCGAAACCATAAAGAACCACCGTAGATATTGAGCAGAACCAAACATTTGAACGAAAATTCTATACGGAACGAGTTGGTTTAGTACGTTTTCTTCTCTTGCGTTTATCGCGAAAGTATATTTAGCAATTTGGCGAACGTCATATCTCAAAATCTAATCGTCGGCTTACTTCAAATTTGGATAGAACATATTTTGCAACATATTCAATCGCCAGACCGGATGATTTTTTCACATGTGCCTCCGTTTGTTAATAACAAACGTTTAAAGTCGTTATTTTTTGTCGAAAATCGACATATTTTTTCAAAACAGTGCAATTTATCCAAATTTTAAAATTTCAAAAATGTATCCGGTGGGTTTGTGGCTTCACCATTGTACTAAAAGTGTATTTTTCAATTTTTTACTACAGATTAATCTAGTTACCGGAATGTACGCGACCAAGCCGTGCGGAGGTTATGAGTCGTCCTAAGATTGAATGACAATGATTACGATGTTTATATACATTTTGCAATTTAAAAAAAACGGTGACATGGCAAGACTATGTACTACCGATGTGCGAAAGATCGGCCTATCATACCAATACCTGAGACGAAAAAATATTGGTTTTTTAACTTTAAGGTTATGCATACCCCTTAACCTCCTTGCGACACTTATACTTGGCCACGGCTTTCACACACTGGATCAATTTAACCGAAATAGTACTTCATCCACCTGCACTTCGGTGGGTTTTTATTGAAAAAAATCCGGGACACACTTTAAACATTTCTTAATATATCTGCATAATTAAAATTCGGAAAGTATAAAATTGAATTATGGGTAAAAAAGTTATTTTATTTCAAATTCGTCGGGGTCAAAATGACCCAGTGTGTCAAGGAAGGGTTGAAATCCATTCGTATGAACAATAACAATTTTGTGTAACTGTGGACATTTTTATTCTTTTTAGTTCCCATGTTAAGTGTATTAATTATGTGGGCATCTATTCAATGTTGTTTATTTTCTATTTATCGATCACGTGAACGCCACCAAAGCCTCCGGTAGCAATCAAACCATGGAAGGAGACTGCATTCGCGGACCACAGTCGACCCATGTGTCCTCAGGGTATGGCTGGCGGGGGCACGATTGGATCCGAGGATTGCTTATATCTCAATGTGTACACTCCCGTGGTAAAAAATTTTTTAATAAAATAGACCTCTACCCAAAACGACCTAACAACGTAATCGATGATAATCCACACAAGTGCGTCCACACTTCTTTTTCTAAGGCGTTCCCCCCACTTGTAGCGCAAAAAAAGGCCTTCTTCATGAATTTTTTTAAAGAAAACTACAAAACTTTTTTAATCGATCAATATAACATCTTAAAGAACACACCTTGAAGAACTTTCAGTAATTTTTTTATTGAAAAATATTACATTGTTTAGTGGCAAATGGCCGTCAATGAAATAATGTTTTTACATACACGGTTTGCGGTGACCAACATTGCGGCGAAGTGGATCATCTAAAAAAAAAAATGCGGATGGATTTAGTCAAATATAAGTATAAACTAGTCTTTAATCGAAGGATTTTAAAAAAATATTCATTTTTTCACAAAATGGCGGACAGTCAAAGTTAATGGTTCGATTTTAACGAAAAAAAATCGAACTATTAAAGACTACATTTTTATGTATTAAATAAACCTGCAAAATTTCAAGAAAATCGGTTCATTAGTGTTCGAGTAATCTTGGTCACCGACTTCAGAAATGCCATTTTGAGAAAAACGCGTTTAAAGTTTCAATTTCCGGTCGTTTACACAACGGATTCTTCTCTTTCAACGCTCATATCTCAGTCAATTTTGTTCGGATCGACTTGAAATTTTCAGGACATATTCTCAGACAACTTATACTTCAAAAAAATGCAATAAAAAAATCGATTTTTTCAAAATCACAAGTGGGGGTAACCCCTTAATCTCCACTTTACGGTACAGACGAATTTGAATGAAATCCCCACGGTACGGAAGTCTGTCATGGTATGGATTCACGAAGGTTCCTTCACACACGGATCAGGAAATATGGATATGAGACAGCCTGATTTTCTGCTCGAGAAAGACATCGTTTTTGTCTCCATGAATTATCGTCTTGGACCTCTTGGTAATTAAGTACCAATTCATGATTCACTCTTTATAATGCTAATAAATATCACTATTAATAATAATGTTATTATTATATAATATGAGAAGCAAGCGAACAAAACCGGATTTGTCCGCGCTGCATACATTTTATTGTCCTTACGAACTGCCTCTTCGATTGGAAAGACAGTTTTTTTAAATTCTGAGGATTTCAGAGCCGGATTTGATTGAAAATATATCGGGACCGAATTATAATGAGCTTAAAGAACAAGAGATTTTTTAAATATTAAAAAAAAACAAGCTTTTATTTAATGTACTAAAGAGTAGAAAATAATTTTTAAACAACGGCTTGTGGCGCTCAACTTTTTAAATGTTCCATAAATTTGATCAATTCAGTTTCATTAACCGTATTTAATTTGGCACAATAGTAATTTGAGCAATTTATATCACACGTTTATACTCAGTTTCAGGATTATTATTTGAGAAATTTACGGTTGTATTACAGTAAATTAAGTACAGTTGATATGTTAACGGATTTATGTAAATTAAAGATCATATGCCTAAATTTTGAGCGCCTCAAGCTTTTATTTGCAGTGACATATAGGTGACTTGGTAGAAAAAATATTTTCTACTTTTAACTCTTTAATTCATTTCACTAGTTAGTTGCTACTAGTAGTTTACTAGTTTACGAGTTTGTACTTTAGAAACATGGAATGCTTGTAAAAAGTAACAAAGAGTGTAATTGGGATTGAAATTACGACTAATTGCCGCATATATACTGTTCACGTACAAACACAGTCGGCGACGGATTTGTTTGGGTTTGTTGCTGAGATTTTGTATGGTTGATTAGATATCGTTAATTTTACATGAAAAGATGAACATTTTATGGATATTTTGTTTTTAAGTCGATTCATGCATTGTCGCCTCTTAGATCTATGTTGGCAACATTTCAGAGCTCCAAGTTGGTCGGGAAGTCGGTGAAATATCGATTTTCCGTGTTGCATCTTACAGAAAGCCAGGTTATTCATATATTTGTTTATTTATTTAAAGTTGCATCATGCATTGTCACCTCTTAGATGCTTGTTTGCTAAATTTCAGAGCTGTGGTTAATCGGGAAGTGGGTGAAATATCGATTTTCCGTTTTGCATGTCACAGAAAGTCGTTATCATTTTTATATCTTTTTAAGTGGAATTGTGCATTGTCACCTCTTCGATGCATGTTTGCAAAATTTCAAAGCTCTAAGTAGTTGCAAAGTGGGTAAAAAATGCATTTTTCGTTATGCATCTCACAGAAAGCCAAGTTTTTTTTTTTTACATTGAATCATGCATTGTCTCTTCTTGGATGCATATTTGCAACCTTCCAGAGCTCTAAGTAGTCAAGAAGTGGATGGAATATCGATTTTACGTTTTGCATTTCACAGAAATCCAAGTTTTTTTTTCACAAGTTGAATCACGCATTGTCAACTCATAAATGCATGTTTGCAAAATTTCAGTGCTCTAAGTAGTCGGGAAGTGGGTGAAATATCGATGTTTCGTTTTGCATCTCACAGAAAGCCAAGTTATTCATTCATTTATTTAATTATTTAAAGTCGAATCATGAATTGTCACGTCTTAGATGCATGTTTGCAGAATTTCAGAGTTCTAAGTAGTCGGGAAGTGGGTGAAATATCGATTTTTCGTTTTGCATCTCAGAGAAGAATAAGTTTTTTTTCTTCTTGAGCTGAATCAGATGCATGTTTGCAAAATGTCAGAGCTCTAAGTAGTCAGGAAATGGGTGAGGTATCGATTTTCCGTTTTACATCTCACACCAAGTCAAGTTAAATAAAAGCTTGTAGAAACAGTAAATTCGCTATAGTTTGGATAAGTCCGGTTTTGATTCGCCTGCTCCTCATATATGAGAAATTAATTTCGCAAATTACGTAAAAGCCAAAATTTGCCGATCTAAGCCCGAAATTTCGGGCGGTTATGCAAAAATTTACGACAAGATCAGACGGGACGAAAATTTGTTTATTATTTTCCGTAATTTATTGTCAACGATTGAAAACTGTTCAGAATGTAAAGTATTCGAGTCATTCGTTTACGCCAGGTTTCTTGAGCTTGAATCATCGCGAAGCGACTGGCAATCAAGGACTGAAGGACCAGAAACTCGCGCTCGAATGGGTACAGAAGAACATTGAAAAATTCGGCGGAGATCCGCAGTCTGTGACGATATTTGGAAAAGAGGCTGGCGCCGCGTCGGTTGGCTATCACGTTCTTTCGGACGCTTCCAAAGGTCTAACGACACACAAATTGCTTTATTTTTCTTTTGCAGAAAAACGAAAAAACACCCCATACACATTTTTATATTTTATTCGTCTATTTATGTAGGCCTTTTTCATGCCGCGATATTCATGGATGGGACACCTCTGGCTCCTGCGAGTTTTGTGTCACCATTGGACGCCGCTAAACGAGGCGAGGAATTAGCCCGCTTATTAGCGCAAGATCTATTGAGCTATTGGTGGACAAAGCGAACCTCTCTGGATATCCTCTACTCCATGGATATTCGCATGATGAACGCGGCTGCCACTTACATCGACCGGGTTCGTTTTCAGAAATAATGTTTTACCGAGTTGCTATTGAGAATACCAAGAATCCATCGATTATTTAATTTTTCGAGTAAAAACCAAATTCTCATCACTGCTGAAGAACCTCACGCGTATATTATAGGGTCTGATATGATTTTTCAAACAGGATGCGGCGTTTTTGCCTACCGTCGAAGATCCCGCTAAAGCCACCGATGTCTTTCTCTCCAACCGCCCGATACACAAGTACAGGTCTGGAAAATTCAACAAGGTGCCGCAGCTTCTAGGCATCACGCAACCCAACGACAAACAGTATCCCTACGGTAAGTACAAGTTACTTGAACAAATATTTTCTAGACCCTTGTAGTTATTCGGACGATTAAGAGGGGACATACCTTTAGACGAGGAAATAATTGCAGATTTATATATATATATATATATATATATATATATATATATATATATATATATATATATATATTTAAGGATATATTTTTCATAATTTTTGAGACTAGGGTATGTTTTATGACTACTTTTGGCCGTTACATGATATTTTTTGTTTTTTATTCATCTTTAAAAATGGCGGTCGAATGGCACGGTCATCTAAACGGGTTGCGTCGGATGGTGTCAGACGGCGTGACACGTAGCGTCGGCGGCATTAATATGAAAAAAAACCAATGAAGATTATTCTCTCATTAAGAGGTCTTCTCACTTTAGACGCTACAAAAGGCTATTTTCATGATTATTTCGGATATGTTTGTGTTATGAATATTGATATAAAAGTTGTTACACTTAATAAATACCCTTCGAAATACAGAAAAAAAAACATTTTTCTATGTATTCTACCGACGGAAAGTTTCCGGACAAGAGTTGGAAAAAGTGCCCGAACGGTTCTTTATGCCATTTCGCCGGTAGTTGGGCTAGGCCAATTTGACCAACGGCATTTTAAAGAGGGGGGATTTATCTACATTTTGGCTAATCAAACAAAATTTTACGATTTTTTTGCACTTGGCACCCAGTTTTGAAAACGACAATTTTTTGTCGTTTTTTTGTTGTTTTGTGAGTGGACCCCGTTTACAGTAAAAATCTTTTTCATGCATTTCTCCTATTAAAATCATAAAAGGGGAAGCCTAAGCATCAATTTCGTTTTGTAGAAAAAATTTTGCGATTTTTTTTCCCAAAAATCTTTCGTTTTTTCGATAAAAATATACAATATGAAAATTGCTCCGGATTACGAAAACGACGAGGTTTACAACAAAACCTCAAGACGGTAAAAAGTTGCGTTACTTTTTGTTAAGTTCATGAGAATTTTTTCAGAATTTTTATGCGAAATTTTTTTAAAATTTATTTCCGGTCGGAACTCGATTGATCTCAACACCATGATAATAATATAATTAATTTTTTTATTTACATATTATACTTTGGTCTCGTCGAAAAAACCTCCTCACGCTGACAGCACGCTCTTTACCACACGCGGCATCCTCTCCACAAGTTTTTCGAATGTCTCTCGGGGTGTTTCTTGCCATGATTTTTGTAGGGATTCCCATAGCTTTTCGGCGGATGAATGCGTGACCTTGCGCACTTGCCGATCCATTTCATCCCACAGCAGCTCTATGGGATTGAGATCGGGAGATTGACGAGGCCATTGTATAATTTGAAGCTCCCCACTTTTTTGCTTCGTTTCAAGATACTTCGAGCAGAATTTTGAAGTATGTTTCGGGTCGTTGTCTTGTTGAAAAACGAACCCCCTTCCGATGAGTCGCTTTCCAGAAGGAACAGCGTGGTTTTTCAGAATCGCGTGATATCCTTTTTGGTCCAGGATTCCTTTGACTCGGTAGAGGACCCCCGCACCAGCATACGAAAAAGATCCCCACACCATTACAGAACCGCCGCCGTGTTTAACGGTTGGAATTACGCAATCACGATGCATTTTCTCGTTAGCTGAGCGACGAACGAAAACTCGACGTTTTCCTCCAAATATTTCAAATTTGGATTCGTCGGTCCATAACACCCGTTTCCAATCTTCAATCGTCCAATTCTTGTGCTTGCGTGCCCAATTCAATCGCTTCTTTTTGTTTCCACGGCGCAAGAGTGGCTTTTTCGTTGCGACTCTTCCGTATAATTGTGCGCTGCGCAAGCGTTGTTTAATCGTCGTAATTGAAATGTTTTTTCCACGACTTTCGACAAACTGCGCTTGAATGTTTGCCGCCGTAAGTTTTCGATTCCTTTTAGACATCACAATTATTGATTGGTCTTCCGCTTTGGAAGTAACAGGAGGCCTCCCGGAACGATTTTTATCGCGGTTCGATTGTGTCTCTCTGAAGCGTTTTATAGCATCCCCAATGGTTGATTTGGGTATTTTCAATCGATTTGCAATGTAGCGAATTTTCAACCCTTCATTGCAAAGAGCAAGGATTGATGCACGCTTTTCGATGCTTAAATTGGGTCGACGACCCATTTTTTTCTTAAAAATAAAAATAAAATTAACTCTAAGAAGTCGAAAATTTTATTTAATTAACCGTCAATAAATTAATAGTTAAACACACTGCAAATTCAATATATTATTCGACACGATACGACAGGAAAATCTAACGCGAACGTTTTTTCGATGCTTGCCGAAGAAGTACTGAGTCGAAATAATTTTTGAATATTTTTTCATTGTAACACGTAAAGAGTGCGTGGACGTCTCTCCCACTCTTTGTTTTCTTCTTGTTTTCGAAGTAGAGTAGTCAGCGAACATAGCGAATCTCGCGACGGAGTGTCTGTCCTTGTTCCTTGTTTATTTTTTCGCGAGTTTCGCATTGTCGAGCATTCGCGAGCGTTCGCTTTGTCGCATAGGTGGCGATATATTTTTTTTTACTACTCTACAAAGAGTGGGAGAAACGTTCACGCACTCTTTACGTGTTACAATGAAAAAATATTCAAAAATTATTTCGACTCAGTACTTCTTCGGCAAGCATCGAAAAAACGTTCGCGTTAGATTTTCCCGTCGTATCGTGTCGAATAATATATTGAATTTGAAGTGTGTTTAACTATTAATTTATTGACGGTTAATTAAATAAAATTTTTGACTTTATTAGTTTTTTTTTTTTTTTTGAAGAAGAAAATGGGTCGTCGACCCAATATAAGCATCAAAAAGCGTGCATCAATCCTTGCACTTTGCAATGAAGGGTTCAAAATTCGCTACATTGCAAATCGATTGAAAATACCCAAATCAACCGTTGGAGATGCTATAAAACGTTTCTGAGAGACACAATCGAACCGCGATAAAAATCGTTCCGGGAGGCCTCCTGTTACTTCCAAAGCGGAAGACTAATCAATAATTGTGATGTCTAAAAGGAATCGAAAACTCACGGCGGCAAACATCCAAGCGCAGTTTGTCGAAAGTCGTGGAAAAAACATTTCAATTACGACGATTAAGAGCGTGCTGTGAGCGAGAGGAGGTTTTTTCGACGAGACCAAAGTATAATATGTAAATAAAAAAATTAATTATATTATTATCATGGTGTTGAGATCAATCGAGTTCCGACCGGAAATAAATTTTAAAAAAATTTCGCAAAGAAAATCTGAAAAAATTCTCATTAACTCAACAAAAAGTAACGCAACTTTTTACCATATTGAGGTTATGTTGTAAACCTCGTTTTCGTACTCCGGAGCAATTTTCATATTGTATATTTTTATCGATAAAACGAAATATTTTTGGGAAAAAAAATCGAAATTTTTTTTCTACAAAACGAAATTGAAGCTTAGGCTTCCCCTCTTATGATTTTAATAGGAGAAATGCATAAAAAAGATTTTTACTGTAAACGGGGTCCACTCACAAAACAACAAAAAAAAAAACGACAAAAAATTGTCGTTTTCAAAACTGGGTGCCAAGTGTAAAAAAAATCGTAAATTTTTTTTTCATAAGCCAAAATGTAGGTAAATCCCCCCTCTTTAAAATGCCGTTGGTCAAATTGGCCTAGCCCAACTACCAGCGAAATGGCATAAAGAACCGTTCGGGCACTTTTTCCAACTCTTGTCCGGAAACTTTCCGCCGGTAGTGTATATATATTAGGGTGTGCGGAAAAAAATCGATACTTTTTTTTCGGTTGCATCCACCAAAAAAAGGTGAATTAAGGTAAAATAATAAAACATATGAATACTTTCCATAAGAATAACACAGGAAAATATTGGCACTTCTGAACGTCGTAGTAAAACTCTTCAGAAAAAAACCTCACAAAAATGTCTTTATGATATTCTGATAGAGAATTGAATTCCCTACAAAAAAAGTTCCTACGAACAATTAGCTTAGAACAACCGTTCAAGTGGTATCGCTATCTGAAATTGATTTCTTTATTTAAGCGACGTGCGCGCCATAGCACACGCTGCCACCTGGCGGCAGCATGCGGTAGCTCGTAGTGCAAAATTACAAGCTTCACACTAGTGCCACGAACGGGAAACCGCGACGTTTTTCCCTCATTTTGGCCCTAAATCAAGATCTGTCACTGCTACAAAATTTCATTCGTTATTGCGAAGTGAATCCTGTAGCAGGGGAGGCTGCCTCGAAAAAAATAGCTAGTGACTTGTGATACTTTAACGAGTAAATTGTTGCTTTGTCGTTTTTTGACAATGCTGTGCCGATAAATGTGAAGGCAAAAATGGTACAAGCTCTGCAATCTCGAGAAAAATCCAAAAATCCTTCCGAGTGAGTAATTGTTAAAAAAAATGATTGGGAAATGGTGCTGAAAAAATACATAAGCGATTTCGTTACTCAAGATTCCTTATTTCTTTTCCAGCAATTCAATTTACCTCATGATTTTTTTAGAGTAAATATTGAATTATGGCCGGAAAATGCCACTTATTTGAGTTGCTTATACTTTTTAAATCCAAAAGTCGTTAATAACGTAGCCGAACATGGTGTCACTTTGATAGAAGCATATAACGGTTCATTAACAAAAAACGAAGAGCAGCTACAATATTTATTGGGCGTAGTGCAAAATTATCGACAGAAGTACCCTAATTGCAACAAACAGACTCTTAAAAAAAGGAACGATGATTATCAAGCATTATAGTGTAAAAACAAATTATTTTATCTTATTAAACCAAATTAATTGAATAAAATTTTTCGAAACACTATCAATGATGGACGTCGTTTCTTTTATATTTCTTGTTGTACTTGATTCTTTTTTGTATCAGAGAAATATTTTGAGAACGATTCCATGCAAATTGTATGTTAGAGCAGAACATTCTCTAAAAAAAAAAACCCAAAAAGTTTTTTCGTAAAGCGAAAAATTCGATTTTTACAGCCATTTGAATTATATTTTTTCTATCAATTCAATTTCAGACAGCGATTCCACTTGAACGGTTGTTCTGAGCTGATTTTTCGTAAAAACTTTTTTGATGGAAATTCGATTTTCCATGAGAATATGGTAACGACATCTTTGTGTGATTTTTTTCTGACGAGTTGCACTACCACATTCAGAAATCCCAATATTTTCCTGGGTTATTCTTATGGAAAATATTCAAGTGGAATGCGCCATTCGAAATAATTTTTTTTGAGCTCTCCTTCAAGGATTCTTCATTTTTTACCTTAATTCACCTTTTTTTGGTGGATGCAACCGAAAAAAAAGGTATCGATTTTTTTCCGCACACCCTAATATATATATATATATATATATATATTTAAGGATATATTTTTGCATAATTTTTAAGGCTAGGGTATGTTTTATTACTACTTTTGGCCGTTACATGATATTTTTTGTTTTTTATTCATCTTTAAAAATGGCGGTCGTATGGCACGGTCATCTAAACGGGTTGCGTCGGATGGTGTCAGACGGCGTGACACGTAGCGTCGGCGGCATTAATCTGAAAAAAAAAACAATGAAGATTATTCTCTCATTAATAGGTCTTCTCACTTTAGACACTTCATGATTATTTCGGATATGTTTGTGTTATAGATATTGATATAAAAGTTGTTACACTTAATAAATACCCTTCGAAATACAGAAAAAAAAACATTTTTCTATGTATATATGTAACCGAAGGAAACTTTAAACGCTTTTTTCTCGAAACGACATTTTTCCGACGGCTTGTTGATAAAATCTTCGAAACTACTGAACCCATCCTTATGAAATTTTAACCACATATTCTTTACAAATATAGCTATACCGCATATCAAGGATTTGAAAAAAATGTATATCTACAATTTTTTGTTGCCAAAAGCGGTGAAAAAACACGTTTTTTTGTGGTTTTTCGAAAAAAATGTCCTCCATTTTGTTATTTTTGCATATATCAACAATCGTATGATATGCGCTATAGCCATCAACATACTGAAACCAAAACCGTTTGATTTTGTTGTTTCGGATGATCCATCTCCGAAAAATTCATCTACAGCGGAGATCTACAATTTTTTTAGGCCATTTTTGAACTACCATCTTCATCTATAAATAGTTACTTAATTGAATAAATAAAAAATTTAATGTGTTTCAAAAGCGTATTTATTAAGTGTAAAAATTTTGATATCCATATCTATGATATAAACCTATCAAAAAAATGTATAAAAATGGCCTTTTTTGGCGTCTAAACACTCACGCAGAATATGAACCAAGAAAAATAAAGAAATGTTGAAAATCGATGAAATGTCACGCTTTGAAACAAAATGATTGAATTTTCCTAGAAAAAATCGCTCAATTAAGCTATAAAAACTACTTTTTTGTTATTTTCAAAAACATTTTGGGTCATGTTCTAAACAATAAGGTGAGAAAAATTTATGTCAAATTTCATCATTACCGGTCGATTAGATTTTTAGCTACACGTCACGCCAAACTTGATAACAAAAGTGGCGACAAAAAAGGTTAAGAAATCTTCTCTTTAAAAAAAAACATGAAAAACAGCAAATTTTTTCCTTGCCTATAGGATTTTTATTTCCATCCTTTGAATCTTCGAAGCATTCCATACAAGTACACTTGTACGTGCACGCAAGCGGAATCAATTCTGGACACTTTTAATAGAAATTACCTTTTTTGTGATATTTTCTGATACATCGAAGACATATTGTTATGGTTTTATTTTAATCAATAATGTTTCAACTTAATATTTGGTATAAAATATAAGTGATTATAGCGTAAAGATGATCACTAAATGCTAGATTTTAAAAAATTTCAAAAGTGTCCCGAATCAATTCCACTAATGTATCCGTATAATTTGGCGGGGTGTTAGAATTTAATGTATTACATTACATATGAAAAATTACAATGAAAAAAAATGTATTATATTGCATAACAATTATTCGAATTGTGTCTTTCATATAATAATTGAAGAAATATTCTATATTTATATATTAATATAAATTCAATTAATCTAAAATAATTTATAATAATTATTCGAAAAAACAGAATTCGATTAATTGTCATATGAAAAAAAACACATTCATTTATATTGGTTGTTATTGTCTTGTTTTCGGTTGTTTCAGATAAGAAAAAATTTCTCGCGTTGATTAAAAAGGAAATCAAACGTATCCGAATGAAGAACGGGAAAAATCCCGAAGTGTTGTGCCTGATTAAAAAGTTGACTAAACGCTACGGTCACGGATCCGGCGAAAAACACGATCTCGTGGTTGTCACTGCTGAATACGTACGTGCCTTCGTACTTTGAATATCCCAAATCTCGAACGCTTCTTCCCTTTGATTCTAGTGTTGTTTCTGTTCGTATTTTATTTTAAACATCATTTTTGTTTTAATGCAGGCAACATTCGATATGCTTGTGAACTCTCCGATGCAGGAAACTCGGACCCACTTGGCTCAGCATATCACCGAAGGTGATGTCTACTATTACGAGTTCCTTCCAATCACAAAAGTGCCACCGTCCACTTCCGAAAATAATTCAAATACCAACGGTGAGTTTAACTTCAGAGCTTTCTTTAACGCTTATTGGGTAATTAATTATTCAACACTAATTTAGGAACATAAAAGTTACTAAAATAGTGTTGAGAAAAAGGGAGCAGCATGAATCGTGTTTATATGTATGCATAAAATAGCTGAGCACTCGGGTTCGCCCGCGTTGAAATCCTATCGATGGCAATCAGGCCCTTTTATTATGAGTTTAAAATGATGTGAACAAATAGAGGGTGATTTTATATAAGACACTGCGGTCTTGGACCACGTCATCAGTTCGTAGGATTCTTGCCCACATCTCTCTCTCTCTCTCTCTCTCTCCCTCTCTCCCTCTCTCTCTAAAAAAAAATTCTAGAAAACAATTCTAGAAAATATATCAATTGCCCGTACCCCTAATTGATCATGCATTTTTGTCTCTTTGCTTCTTTGGTTACTCGTTTTTTTTCCATCAATGTTCTAATAATCCTTTTGAAATGTTCTAACAAGTCAATAATTACAGACCAAGCACCCCAGTTATATCATACGTAGGTACAAAATAAACCAGATTTATTTGCATTCTTCGGAGTTGACCTCACAGAAATTTTATTTTATCGTTGAGCTGAAACGGTACCGAATTCCGCTGGTAAGAAATGCGCAAAAGGTTTTTAAAGTAAAATTTATGATTGTATAAAAAATAACGTCAATAAAGCATAGGGCACAGTGATCGAGAGCGATTAGAAATTGATCTATCGCTCGAGGTAATGGCAAATGCAAGAGATACTCGACCCAGCCGCCTCAGAAACTCACGGTTTGTCCCTCAACGATCGCGTCTCATTAAGGTAATTTTTTCGCCATGTTTCAATCGATTCGATTTTTATAATTTTTTTTCGAGCTCTACTAAATATTTTAATAATCGTTTCTGTAAAATTTCAGGGTTGGTTATCGACCTAATTACGGAGAAAAAAAATTAAAATTATGTATTCTTGTGACCGAATTTCGAGACGACATGCAAAAACCCAATTTCCGGTCACTACAAAAGTGTATATAATATTGGGAATCCGTCAGATTCTTAAAAACAATCAGATGTACATACTTCACACTTGTAGTCATCCAATGCTCTCAGAAAAAATACGCTTATTGACCTATTTTTTATGTAATGTCTCGTTCAATTTTAACTTCCAGTATTGGATTTATTACGATTTGCTACGATGAAGGAACGAGGCAGCAAGGCAACAGCTAACTGTAGTCCTACCCTCATCTCACTCATTCGGATTTTCACACATATTTCATTTTTAACCGACATATTTCGCCGACACAAATTTTCCACGCTTTTTACCAGTCGTGGCCCGAGTACAATGCTTTATAATTCCCGCACCTGATATTGTTTTGACAGATCGACATTAAAACGCATGGAGGTTAAGCTCGCCTGGTTGAGTAAAAAGAGACGTAGATAGAACCAATGTTGCCGAATATTAAACCTAGAAATACTACACGAATCGATGGAATAACTTTTTTTAAATTTTTCTATTTTCATGTGAACATTTATTGAACAGTTTACACATGAACATTTTTAGTCATTACCATTTTTTTCACATGTAAAAAATATAAATTGTACAAGTCTCAAGTATGATCAGTGGTATGACAGTGTGAAGCGATAGGATTACCTTAAGGGGGACTACTAGTCTAGAGCCTCTGGAAAACGGCGAATTTCGACATTTTTTTATGGGTACCCAATTGATAAAATGAAAATTCCGTTCGTAGGTCTTTATACTACATATCTTCAAGTACCTTTACAAATATTTTCACAAGATATGGTAATAAATGGCAACGCTGAAGCTGGATGAAACGAATCGCCTTTTCTGATAGTATCCTGTGGCCAACCACAGGTTACTATCAGTAACCTTCAATTTGTTACCTGAACGAAAATTCAAAATAATTCGCGTTCTAGATAAGATTTTGCTTCGAAGTAGCTAGGGAGATCGAAAAATATCGAATTTTGACAAAATGGTATTTGTTTTTTTTAAATACTGTTTTCGATTTAAAAAATCACCAAAAATAATTTTTTTTCGGTATAAGTTTTCAGCGCATGGAAAATCCCCTGCGTAATTCCATGTAAAATATTGTTATAAGATTCCAAAAAAACTTGACGTTGATCGGTGAAGAATTGGCGATGTAATGTTGCCGGCCGCCGGACACTGTCAGACAGAGGTGATTGGCTTTATCGAGCTTAAGGCCTTAGGCCACTCTAGAGGCCGAAAAAATAGACTTTTTGGGGATTTTTTCAGAGAAACTACAAAATAAATCGGAATTGCAAAAAAAGGGTGTTCATCATACATATCAGTGACTGTATACAATAATTTTTTTAATCGATTATTTTCAAAATGGCAAAATTTTTGAATTATAATAAGCCAATTAATTTTTTTAGCTTATATACAGGGTGTCCCAGAAGTAACGTACGCCCATCTAGCATCTGGTAAAAAAAAAATTCTGAGACGAAAAGTCCTCTGTCATTTTTTAATCAGACGCATAGATAATTAATTATGAATTAAAATAAATAGCCAATCAGGTGTGCCCTACAGCGGCAAGGCAGCGTAGAGGGGACGGATAGGGGAATGCGTTGTAATTGCGTGCGCCTGAAAATGTGTGCGGAGGGAAACTTCCGAAAGCATGTGTGCAAGTGCACACACACACGCGTGTGCGCACATACACTCACACTAGGACACACACACGCACACACTTGCACACACTTGCACACACACACACACACACGCACACACTTTCATACGCACACTCACATACTTCATCACACACACACACATACACTTGCACACACGCACACACACACTATTAATTACACACACGTATGCACACATTTGCGCGCGGACGCACAATCTCACACATACATACACATCATCTCACACACACACACTTGCACACATGCTTCCGGAATTTTCCCTCCGCACGCTTTTTCAGGCGTATGCAATTAAAACCCATTCCCCTATCCCTCCCCTCTATGCTCCCTTTTCGCTGTAGCGCGCACCTGATTGGCTATTTATTTTAATTCATAATTAATTATCTATGCGTCTAATAAAAAAATGACGGAGGACTTTTCGTCGCAGATTTTTTTTTCCTGTCAGATGCTAGAATGGCGTACGTTACTTCTGGGACACCCTGTATAACAACTGCTACAGAAGTACGTAGGATTTTCTCGATATATTGATTTTTGGCCAAATGACGCACTTCTAAAGTGGGAAGTGAAAAATTTGCCTAAAAAATCGTCAGATAATTGTTAGTAACAAATGAACTATGCAATATAGAGAAAAAATCCTACGTACGTCCATAGACATTATATTTTTTCAAGATATATTCAACATTTCAAGTGGATCGGTTGAAAATTGTCTGAGTTATGTCTTCGGCCAACTTAAAAAATGCAGTTTCGAGATAAACGCGTTTGAGGTTTTGAGTAGTAGAACATCATTGTACTAAACCTTGTAATAAAATTCGAAAACCGAGTACTCAGAAATTTTACCCGGCCATAATCTTTTGGGACATCATCTTTGAGGTCCTAGGGGACCATTAAAAAAAGTCGACTTTTCGACAATTCTAGAGTGGCCTAACCCCTTAAGCGCGGCAATTTTCTTACAAAATCTTGTCAAAAAAATTCTAAAGATTCTTGCAGATGTATAGTACAAAGGCCACTAAGCGGAATTGCCATTTTGTTAACTGGGTGGTTACAAAAAACTGTCGAACTTCACCTTCTTTTCGGACTCCAGGCGAGTAGTCGCCCTCAAAAAGTTGTTGAGAAAAACTATATGTGCGGAGGTTATCATCGGCAATTATGTCGAAAGTGACGTTGTTCCAATGAAAGCGAACGAAAAACTACCCTCAAAGAGGAACCGTGTCCAAATTTCTCCACTTGTTGATCGCGAGACAGCGATCGAATAAATGTACTGTTTTTTTTTGTTTCAACCGACCGTGCTTATTCGGCAGATCTCGACAGCATTTTTTACGTTCAACACCATAACGACAGTCAGAGACTCACGTCCAGTGTAGCTGACAACGTTCTCACTATGTGGACAAATTTTGCTAAATTTCGGTGAGTTGCATTTCACGAAGAGTCATCGAATATTCACGATTTGGTTATGACGAATCGCTGTACTTGCGGTTTCAACTGCTACAGGAATCCGACTCCTTACCCGCTGGCTCAGGATTCGTCGATCATCACCTGGCTACCGTGGGGTGGATCCAAACAGGGCCTTGTAATTGGCACACGTGTCAGAATGGAAGTATTACCGACGAACATTTTGTTCGACCGCAACGCAGTGCCATATGACAGATTGTGGAGGAATAAGAAATTTCTTTTCCAAGATGAATGATCACGCGAAGTCACCCATAGCGAGAATATCTTCCGATGTTGAATCGCGCAATATCCAACGGTTGAGTCTAGGGGTATAATGTTGTGCTAGGTCTTTAATTATAAACCAGCCTATCCCGCCGATTTGGCATCATGCCGAAAAGTTCTCTCGATTTCCGATAATGTTTATATACGGAAGAGTATTCTCGCTCATCCCGAATAAGGAGGTCGCTCAGCTATCGCGAAATAGTAAGAATTTGCTGAAATTTATTGAGTATATTTGCTTGAGCCCGAAATACAGGTCGATTTTCGATATTTGATGTAATAAGAATATCGCATTGTTGAGCCAGAACATTTTTATTATTTCATTTTCCTCTATTGGGAACTTTTTGGAGAAGAAGACTCTATATGGTCCTGGCATAGCAGATTGGGCGTAAGTATGAAACTTATTGTCACGCTGGCCTGATATTTGATCCGGGCCTGATCAGTCTGTAGTACGGAGGCCTTGCTTACGGAGTGCCTTGACTTGCCTGATCCTGTTAGGCCCAAGCCACACAGATGAGACGTCGGGCAAGGACGAGGCGTAGACGCGGCCCCCTTTCATTGTAATTACGTACAAAATGCATAGAAGAGTCGCGATGCAAAACACACACCAGCGACGAGGCACAGACGGAGCGCGCGGACGCAACGCAAAGGTTTTATTCGGAAAAATTGCGTGCGGATTTACAATTTACTGTAGAGTTTTGCGAGTTAGTCGAAAACCATCCGGCTCTTTATGATTACCATAGGTCAGACTATAGCAACAGAAACGTCCAAGACAAAGTCTGACAAACGATTGCCAGAAAATTAAACGAAACTGGTAAGTAATTTTCTATATTTAAACAAAATATTTCCACGAATACAAATTATTCATTCTTTATTATCCCATGTGGAGACCTTTGGGCCTGGGACGGGCCTTTACAGTTAGCCTTTCTAGAATATTGGGCCGTGAGTATTTACCAATGAAGTGCCTTTGTAGAAACGATAAGAACGGCCCAATATCGGCCAACAGAGCCAACAATTATTGGGCGAATCATTTAATTCATTGTAGCGCCAATATTGGTGATTGCACTTGGCCCAGTGTGGGCTCTCTTAAAGGGCCTATGTAGAAATTGAACACTGGCTCTATGATGGGCCTTCACAGTTGGTCTATCTAGAAGTTAGTATATCTCAAATATTGGGTCCTGAGTTTGTTTGGTTGCGTGATAAATATTCAACCTATATCGGGCCAAGATTGGTCCTTATGGATACATATTTCATGGAGTAACCTTGAAATAAATTGTGATTTGCGTATATGTCAGGATTCAAAATTGGCATATTTTACTTACTTATGTTGGTTATTTACAAATGCCAATAATAGACCAAGACTTGATTACAAACACTGAACTACAAAATATAGACGATTAATATATCACGTGCCAGTTATTTGCCTATTCTGGCACAATATACAGATGATGAATAACCCAAGGCTTAAATAAAATAAAAGCAGGTATGGTCTGACCCACTTAGCCAATAAAGGGCTTAGATTAATTAAATATAATTTCCAGTATTTTAGCATTGCCAGTGTTAAAATTGGAAAATTTCGATGAACTATCACGGCTGTTTATTGGTTTTACCAGATAGGCCCGGATAGGTTTTAGTAATGGGCTGATATTGTGCCAGTTCTTAATTTATAACGGAGCAATAATGGGCCAATGTAATTGGCAGTACTTCAGCATCACCAGCTTAAAAACTGACAAATCTTGTTTATTTATCATGACTGTTTAATGAATTTAAAAGATGGGCCATGATAGGTTTTAACTATGGGCCGATATTGTGTCGGTTTTCAGTTTAGAACGAGACAATAATGAGCCAATGTAATAGCCAGTATTTTAGGATTGCTATCTTTAGGATTGGCAAATTTAGTTTAACTATCACTGCTGTTTATTGGTTTTGAAAGATGGGCCAGGATAATCTTTAGTAATGGGCCGATATTGTGCCGGTTCTCAATTTATAAGGGAACAATAATGAGTCAATGTATTTGCTTGTATTTTAGCATCACCAGTTTTTAAATTGGCAAATATAGTTCAACCATCACGGCTATTTATTGGTTTGGGCCGATATTGTGCCGGTTTCCAATTTATAACGGAATAATATTGGCCCAATGGAATTGTCAGTATTCCAGTATCCCCAGTTTTTAAATTGGCAAATTTAGTTTAAGTATCACGGCTGTTCATTAGTTTTTAAAGATGGGCCAGGACAGGCTTTAGGGATGGGGCGATATTGTGCCAGTTTTCAGTTTAGAGCGGAACAGTAATGGGCCAATGTTATTGCTCTTTTTTTTTTTTTTTAGGAGGGGGTAAAAATGCAAATTACGCACCGTAAGTCGGCCCCGTGGGCTGTCTCGTGTGTCGGACTCCCACACATGCCGGTGCCGTCGGAATGGTGATATACCGACTAAAACCTCCCCCTCCACTGTCCGCCCCGCGGGGTGGCAACACGTTAGTTTAACCTCACCCCCGCGGGTCCTGTCCATCGTCCGTCTCGTTTCGTTTACCCGTCGCTACGTCTCTTCCGTTTACATGTCATGTCTCCCTCATTCATCCTCCAGGCATCCATCATCTTTCTTACGCCTCAGCACTGCCTCGACGAAGGTGGCGATGTCTGTCCAATGGTCTTCGTCCCGTAGCATCAGCCCGATTATATTATCGGGCGTGATGGGTCCAGTCCTCCGTTCTAATTGTTGTCTCCGGGTCGTCCATCTGTCACACGCAAAGAACATGTGTTCCGCGTCGTCTTGTGTTTGTCCGCAGTACTTACAGTCCGGCGACCGTACTCGTTTCATTTTGTATACATAACTTCGGAAATATCCGTGTCCCGTGAGGAGCTGGGTGAGGTAACAATTTACCTCCCCCCAACCCCGTTCGGTCCACGGTCTTAGATCCGTTATCAGCCGTCTTGTCCATCGTCCGGTTGTCTCGGTCATCCAGCGTGCGTGCCAGTCCGTCAGGGTCTTCTCTCTTTCATACCTTGCCGCGTCAGCCCTTTCAGTCCCTTCGTCGCGTTCGTATATTCGTTTTCGTTCTGTGGCTAGTAGGTCTATAGGAATCACGCCCGCCACCACCAGGATCGCCTCTGCCGAGACGGTCCTGTAGGCACACGCTATCCTTAGAGCCCCCTGTCTTTGTACGTACGTCATCGTCTTCCTGTATTTTTTAACGGCCAGCGCGTCTGCCCAGACCTCTGCGCCATACAGGAGGATCGAGTGGGCCGTCGTCATCAATAGTCTCCGTATAGACGGTCTCAGTCCGTGCGTATTTGCCATCAGGCGGCTGAGCGAGGTCACCTTCGCCGCCGCCTTGTCGGCCGTCCGTTTTATATGGGGCCAGAAGGTCAGCTTCGTGTCCAGAGTCACCCCTAGGTACTTGGCTTCTCCTCTGGTACCCATACATTCCGTTCCGACTGTCATCGGAATAATTGTCGGTATTCGTCGTCGCGTAAGCATGAGAAGCTCCGTCTTGTTCAGTGCAAGAGACAGTCCGTGCTCTGTCATCCACCGGTCAACGCGTCTCATGACCTGATTCAGTGTCAGCTGGGCCAGATCCGCACTGCGCTCCACTATCACCGCCGCCACGTCGTCGGCGTAAGCGACAAGCGATGCGTTGCGCGGCATCTCCAGCCTCAGCAGGCTGTCGTACGTCACGTTCCATAGGTCCGGTCCGAGAATTGATCCTTGCGCGACACCCGCGGTGATACTTCTAGTCACCTGTCCATCTGTCGTCTCGTACGTGATGCGTCTGTCGTTGAGATAGTCCTTCAGTACCCGTAGTAGGTAAGGAGGAATCCGGAGAGTGCCTTCCAGCGCCCCCAAGATATCCCCCCACCTAGCCAAGTTGAAGGCATTTCTCACGTCTAGAGTCACCAGTATCACTAGGGGCCTTGCCGCGTGACAGGCCTCGTCCGTCCTCCTGACGGTCTCGATGACCTTGCTGATTGCCCCTATAGTCGATCGTCCCTTGCGAAAGCCGTGCTGGTTCTCGGACAAGCCCCTGGCCGCTCTTATCGCGTCTGTCAGTCGCGGTCTCAGTAGAAGTTCGAAAACTTTACCCGTCGTGTCCAGTAGACTCAAGGGTCTATAGGAAGATGGCATATGCGGCTCTCCTTTTCCTTTACTGAGGAGGACCAGTCTAGCCGTCTTCCAGCGCTCGCTGAATGTCCCTGTCCTAAGACATTCGTTGTACATACCGAGGAGTATCTGAGGGCTCAGGCGTGCCATCAGCCGGAGGGCCTCCCCGGGTATGCCGTCTGGTCCAGGTGCTTTCCCCGCCTTCAGAGAGGTCGTAGCTTTAGTAAGCTCCTCCTCAGTGAAGACCGGGGCGTCTCGTCTGTCGTCCGGGTCCACGAGCTCCTCCCTCGTCGGGTGAGTCGGGAAGAGCCCGTTAACTATCTGTCCCATGGTCGTCGCGTCTTGGAGTTCCGGCGGACTTCGGGCCCCTAGCTTCTGCGTTACAATTTTGTAACCCAGACCCCAGGGGTCTTGGTCCACCTCCTCGCATAGCTGTCTCCAGCAGCGCTTCTTACTGTCTTTTATTGCGTTTGTCAGCGTTTTCCGTGCCGTTTTGTACTCCGTCGTAAGAGCAGCCGTGTTCGGCCGGTCCCTTTCCCGAGCCCGGTACATTCGTCTCTTCGCCCGAATGCAGAGTCTCCGCAGTTCGGCGATGTCTGCTGTCCACCAGTACGTCGCTCGTCTATCATGTCGGGTGCTCTTGCGCGGCATTGAAGCTTTGCAGAGCCGTTTCGTCAGTTTTAGAGTCTCGTCCACAAGTCGTTCAGTCCTTGTACGTCCCGTCAGTTCGTCCGGTACCCTCTCCGAGGGTGCGACTGCTTCCAATAGCGCCCTCGAGAACCCGTCGGTGTCCAGTTTCCGTATGTTCCACCGCGGTGTCTGCGCCGACCTGTTGCGTCGCGTCTCTGTGGGTCCCGCCACCTCAAAGACGATGTATTGATGATCGCTGGCTGTATAGTCGTTGATCACCGCCCATCGCCTCATCAGCGGCAAGATACTGTCCGAGATCAACGTCACGTCCGGTATCGAGGAGCCCACCCCCGGTCTGATGTACGTCGGTACATGTTCCGTGTTCGCTACAGTCAGGTTGAGTCTTGCGGCCATTTCCAGCAGTAGGTGTCCACGTCTGTCCGTCCTGGTCATTCCCCACTCGATCGCTCTCGCATTGAGGTCACCCGCGACTATCAAGTCACCCGGCAGCTCCCTCAATGCGTCCTCCAGTCTGCCCGTCTTGTCCTCGAACTCTCTGGCGGAGCAGTTTGGGGTCAGGTAGACGCTGACGTAAATCAGGCCGCCCACCCTCACCCAGACGTAATCGTCCCCCGCTCCGCTGTCGAGCACACGCGTTCTGGTACCCCTAACCCAAATGGCTGAGGTACCCGCGCCGTTCGGGAACCACGTCGGGGTCGTCATATCCCTGTATTGCTCGCTAAGTATTAGTACGTCAGCGTTGTGTTCAGTCGCGATTTGGGGAAGCAGGAGGTGTGCCTCCTCGCATCTGTGCATGTTTCCTTGTAGAATTGTCACGTCTTCGTCTTCTTCCTGCACTCCTCCAGCGCAGCCCTAAAGACCGCGCACGCCCCGGAGCCCGGGAGGTGCGCGGTACTCTCGTGCCCCGCCTCGTCGCACAGGAAGCACGTCGGTGTTTCTTTGCAGTCCTTGCCGACGTGGTTCGTCCTGCCACATTTGTAGCAGCACTGTGTTCTGTCCTTGCCGTTGCAGTTCGTCCTCGTGTGTCCGTACCCAAGGCACCTATAGCACCTTGGCACAGTCGTCCTAGGCCTGACACGGCAGTTCATCCATCCGATTTTCAGCCGCCCTTTCTTGAGGAGGGCGTTTGCGGCGCCCTCCTCAAGGTCACAGACAGCCATACACTGTCCATGTCTGTTTGGGCCGAAGATGTGAACCTTCGGGTCCCTCGTGTCGTACGTCTCTCGTCGAAGTGCCTCCGTCACTTCCTCTTTGTCCGTCACGCAGTCCAGGTCCAGTATGTCCAGTTGTACACTGGAAGTCATGTCCCGTATCTGTGCGTCTTCTCCCAGGGCTTGCCGAAGCTTATCCTGGAAGTTTTGTCTGTCTCCCGCCCCGCTTTTGACACGGAGCAGGACACTTCCGTCCTTCGTCCTTCGGTAGCCGTTGACCTGCACCTTTTCGGTCGCAGGATCAACGGCTTTCATACGTCGCAGTGTGTCCGCGTATGTCTTGCCACTGGTGGGCTTAATGAGGACCACCCCAGCCCCGGGTCTCCGGGTTGGGCGGGCGTCACCCACCTTGTTCGTGGCCGGCGTCGCTGTCACTTCTGTAGTCGTTCTCGTTTTCTGTCCGTCCTGTGCGTCTGTCTTCTTCCTCTGCTTCTTTGCGAGCACCGTTTTCCACGGGGTAAGCTCCGTTCCCTCCGTCGGTCTTTTGGCCGGCGTGAGATCCGGGCTTGAGCCCGTGGTCTCGCGTTTGCGTTTCGTCTGTGGCGTCCGTTCTTTGTCGACGTCACCTTCTCCGTTGACAGTCCCGAGCACATGCATCCTGTCACACTCGTGCCATGCCTCGTCCGCAGCTTCCCTAATCCGGGCCATGTTGGTCGTGATCCCGGTGCTGATATTCCTCTGCACGCGTGTCTTTTCCTCCATTTTGACCAGGCATTCCCGGATCAGCTGTAGCTGAGTCCGGATCCTGGCCTCGGCCGTCTCCGCTACGGACGAAGCCGGTGCAGTCTTCTGTCCCGTTCGCCCGTCCGTAGTGTCACTTGTCCCTGTCGGGGTTGGGGGCCCCATTTGTTTTGATGCGTTTGAACGTTTTCCTTTATGTTGTGCATTCATGTTTTTTAAGTCCTCCCTTTCTCCCTTTTGTTTGTGTATGTGAGAGTGTTTTGGGGTAAAGACACTGCAGACCACCCACGCCGACATATCCCCGCCGCAGGCCGCCCCAGAGAGGGCAGTGGTGGCCTCATCGAGGCCCTCCCGCTACTGCTGCAGGGCCCGTTCCGGGCGCCACCCGGCACTAAAACAGTATGGGGATTATACACTGGCTGATGGGGCAGCCAGGTCCATCCGGCTAAGAGGACCCGGGCCCCTGTACTATCCAGCGGCCCAGGAGCATCGTGCCTCGTTTATACTCGCCGTACCCTCCGCCCACCCCCACTGAGGCGGCCTACCGCGGAGGACGGCGGGGGTCCGAGTGCCGTCCCCCGGCGTTAAGTGTGCGTGCTAGTGAGTGTCCGCCTTTGTGACGTGTACCGGTTCAATTACTCGCATTCATTCGGTACCCATACAGGAGGTGCTCAGAACTTGAGCCCTCCGACATTCATCCGCACACTCACTCACATTCGCTTTTCGGGGGAGCCCGTTTATAGGGACCCCGAACATTCGCTTTTCGGTGGTCCTCGTTTATAGGGGACCCCGAGCATTCGCTTTCTCAGGATGGCCCGTTTATAGGGTCACCTGATCATTCGCATCATCGGAATGTCCCTCGGACGTGTTTGTGTAGATGTTTGTGCTTGTATGTTCGTGCGTGTTCTCGACATGCCGGGTGGTTAGCCCTGCACACCGGTGGCTATTGCGGGAGCACTGAACGCACTCCCGGGCGGTGGGCTCGCCAAGATCCCTACGCCTAAGAGATTTTTCAATTTGCTGACATTGTAATTCAAAGAGCAATTATCCGATTGACTTGAAATTTGAACTGAGTACTCTTGAATATATTTACTCTACAATGACGTAGGATATTTTTGATTGGATAAAAATTGATGATTTGGCATTGAAAAAAACGACCATTTTATAGGCAAGAAAACAGACTTTTTTTTCATAATCACGCCATATTGTTAGATTTTGATATTTTTCGAAAATCCTACGTCATTGTACAGGAAATAGCTTCCAGTTTAATGACTTTTTTTTTCCTTTTTCGGTTTCAGCTACTTAATCGGCCGGAATCATGTCAGCAGTGGAGGAACTTTTTTTTGGCGCCTCCAAAGGCAGTGCATAAGTCACTTGGAGCTCAATATTTTTGTATAAAAAAATTACACAATATTAGTCAAATATAGCCAAATATATTTTATTTTCCGAAATATTTAATGGAGTACTTTTTTCCCAAAAAAATCCCGATAATCACTGAAATTTTCAGCATTCACACTGGTATAGCCCCTTAAAAAATCGTCGAGGTTGAACTCTCAGTTGCGTATTTTATTTTATTTTGGATTTATAAAATATTCGATGCATTTAGTACACGGGCATTGAGGCATAGTACCAACGCTTAAATAACACACCAAATACGCATATAACAGGTCGTATCTTACAATGCGGCAGGGGAGACCTAGGAGAGTTGAAACAATTTTCAGATTTCACCCCATATCTTGCAATCGAAACGAGAGATTCGGGTAAATATAAAGTTTTGTTGTAGCTTTTTTAATCGATTTTCGACTAGAAATGACTCCAGAAATTAAGTCACCTGTAAAAAAAACCATTTAAGTACAACAAGTCGTTTTCTTTCAACTCTCCTAATATCGAGATAAGTTAAAACAGCTATCGAGGTGAGTTGAAACGCCTGGGAATTGGTACAAAATATGGGTATAAATTAGGTCAAAACACATTGTTATTAAACAAATTTATTAAAAATAATAAAAACTTAATCTCGACATTAATCTAACAAGGAACATCCCTCAGGTGACACCCTTCGATTTTGGTGAAATTTGTATATGTTATGAAGCACCGAAAAGTAAGCGATACGTTTTTTTTTAATCGGCGAAAAAACGGTTTTTTAGGGCTGAAATGCATCCTCAAAAATGGGCATGTTTTTCGTTTTTCGTCGCTAACATTTTGTAGGTACGGAATATTAAAAAATGTCAAATTGCAACAATGTTTATTTGTTTGTGTACTATACATTGGAGATATGAACGATAACGTTATCGACGAAAAACGAAAAACACCGCGATTTTCGAAGGTTCGTTTCACCCCTTAACACCGTTTATCCGCCGATAAAAAAAATACGTATCGCTTACTTTTGGGTGCTTTATAACAGATCCAAATTTCAACAAACATTACCGCAATCGCGGTAAGTTGAAACACCTTGTTTCAACCCTCTTAGGTGTCAAAAATGCGATTCCACTTAATTCGGAACTCACTATTAATAAAGAGTATTGCAAAACAACAAATTTAATGTGACAAATCGAATGCTAAGTTAGTAAGCTCCCAAACAGTCCATATTACATACCCTCATGTATATAAACAAGGTGCAATCACATCTACCGAGACATTGGCACTGTTTCAACTTACCTCTGTGTCAACCCTCCTGGGTCTCCCCTATAAGTAACTGATCAATCCAATTTAATTTTTTTTTACAAGTTAAAAAAACTGGAGTTTAAATATGGTTGAGCACCATACATTTTTTTCTCAGTATACATGCACGTGTACCTTTATCAAACGTTTTCTTCGGTCGAATCCACCTCGTTCTATGTGCACAAAAAGCAAAAGAATAACTCAACTTTTCATTCAAGGAATTCCGATAAAGCTTCTCGGACGATGTCTAGGATCGATGCAAATGTATATATTTCTTTATTTCAAGATTTATAAATAAACTTTGCTAGCAATTGTTTGCAATGTTTCTTCTCACGACCTGGCTAAATTTACATTTGCTCTTTCATTCTCAGTTCTTTGTTCCGCTGTTTTTCTGTCGAACATCGCGAGAAAGAATGGAATTTGTGCAATCAATATGCACAGAAATGGCATTGGAAGATAAGCCAATTCCGGTGACATTGAGACTCACGCGAGACTTATGTGTTCCTATGAGATGGTCATTTATAAGCTGGAATTTTCGTGCTGCCGGTTTGTTTGAATAACAGTACAGAGAAAGTGCAGTCGGAACTTCTCGCTGTGAAAATAATTGCAAATAAATAAAAGGTCAATTGAAAAATAAGTAAAATTAATAAAGTTGTCGATATGACGTTTTTGGGATCGGTAATGGTACTGGTGCATTTGCTCGTGCCATTCGTAGCTAGTGAATATACGACGATCGTCGAAACTTCCAGTGGTCCTGTGAGAGGCCCAATTGCCTTCACTGTCAACAATGTTACATACGCCTCGTTCATAGGCATCAGATATGCCGAACCTCCGGTAGGAAAGCTGAGATTTCAGGTACTGTTTGGCTAAGCCCCACTTCCTTGTCTCGAGATTAATTAATATATTAATAATTGTAATTCGTCATCGGAAATCATTAAATGTTTTTTTTATCTCGTAACATAAAATTCGTGGATTAAAGGGAAAAAATAGGCTCATTATAGTCGCACATTCCAGACTCGTCTTGTTCGAGCGAAACGAGACGAGCCCGCAGACAAGACTGTAATTAGTCTACTCGTATATTTGTAACTCTGATTGAAACGATTACAGTTGTAAATATATATGATGCTTTGACGGTAGCAGTACAATGGATTTGGAAAAACGTGAATTATTAACAAAGATAAGAAATCCCGTGTACCGAAAAAGATTGAACGATGGAGCATATGCTAGCCAGTATTTTTGTCGCATTCGATCAATCCATTAAGGCGGGACATACATTTAGACAGGAAAATATAAGCAATATTGAGGGATTTTTTAAACTGAGAAATAATTATTCTACAATTATCAAACTTTAGGTATACTTGAATAGTATATTTAAGGCGTTAGACCAGTAAGGGGTATAAAATAATTCGCGAATTTAACAATTTTTTCGTGTGAAAAAGTGATTCACGCATAAAATTAATTACACATCTATTTAGTATGAAAATCAAGCTGTTAGAATTTTTTTTTTTCGATGTACAAAATCGCCGGCTACTAATATTTTCTTTTGTTACCTTTTTTTTAGGCGCTCCGCGGCGTGACAATCGGACGCCACAATTTTTGACCTAGAACAAAAAACAAAAGTTCTCGTGAATCTACAATAGAATATCTAGAGAAGTACGTACGGAATTTAAAAAATATTATTTTATTCAAAAGTTGTAGGTATTTGAACTTAAGAAATGAATTTTCAGTGAAAAATTTCGTTATAACTGTTCATAAACTGCACATAAAATGAAAAGGTTTCGATGAATCAGAAATTCCAGTAATCGGCCATTGTGTACATCGAAAAAAAATATATATATATTTTCTAACAGCTTGATATTCATACTAAATAGATGTGTAATTAAATTTATGAGTGAATCACGTTTTCATACGAATAAGAATTGTTAAATTTGCACATAATTTAATACCCGTTACTGTGGCCTAAGGCCTTAAGGTAGTACGAGCGCGCAATCTTGATTTCTATAGAATTTGTTCAAAATTTAGCCAGACATTGTTCATATCATTATGCATGTTTGAGTGAAATTTCAGAACAGTCGACTATTTAGATTCGGAGATAATGGGTTTTAAAATTGCAACTTTTAACACTACAGAGTCTGCATTGAAATTTAGACAGAATAATTTTCCGTAAAAAAGATTTGTCCCCTATAATAAGAAGACATATGGCAACACCGCAGAACAGTATTGTGCAATATTTCGAGAAAAAAATTATTATCATGTTCCTAAAGTTAAAAATGTTGCCATAAAAAATATTTGCATTATAAATTTAAATATTTTATATTGTTTATGTTATCTTCATTAACAAATAAAGATGTTGGTTCATTCATAACTAATTAAAAACTTTGTTCGATTAAAAATTACTTCCAAATAAAAATTTGTGTTGCAGTATTATTTCAAATATGCCGCGCAAACTCACGTCATTGGATACGTGAAACGATGCGGTGTTGCCATATGTCTTCTTATTATAGGGGACAAATATTTTTTACGGAAAATCATTCTGTCTAAATTTCAATGCAGACCCTGCAGTGTTCAATGTTGCACAATGTCTGGTTAAAATTTGAACAAGATCTATAAAAATCAAGATTGCGCGCTCGTACCACCTTAAGTGTACGAAACAATTTTTTAAAATTAATTCATCATCAAAATGGCGGAGCTTTGATTTGCAAAAAAATGCAAACATTTTTTCAGTTACAACATGTATAGATTCTATGTGACGGTAATTAAAACGAATAAAATGTAAATTGAAGAAAATGGCACACATTTACAAAAAAAAAAATCAACATTTCACGTAACATTTCTGTAAAATGTGGATTAAAAAATTCGTTTTTTTTTTCCAATTGTTCAAAAACAATTCTCGTCGAGTAGAAGGTACCAATATTATCAATATTTCTACCAAGTTTCAACTCAATCGGCTTAATAGCTTTTGAGTAATCCTGCACGTCAATTTCGATAATGCAGTTTTGAGAAAAACTCATTTGAAGTTTACACCCGCTCCGAATCCGAGCGGTAAGGCACAGCGTCGACGGGCTGTGACGTTTGAAGTTTTTCGAATTTCGCTTTGAAACTTTGGGAAAATATTCTACACATATAATTCTATTGTTTAAAGAAGAAAAAAAAGAAATCGATTTGTTGACCGTTGTAATTGTATATCCCGCCTTAAGCGATTCTCTTTCCCTAAACATTCTATTGGGAATCATCATTGGATGGACATTTCCTTAGGAATTACAATACAAAAATAGATCTGCTGGGAAAATACAGAAAAAGCAGAGGAAAAAAATAACGCATAATAGTTGCAATTAATAACGATAATTATATCCGTTTGCATATCTGCAATGCATTAAGGGGTATGCATAACCTTGGAATTTAAAAAAAATCGATTTTTGGTTTATTTTATTTTCTTATTGCGTAGAGTCTTAACGTCGATTTGGTTGAAATATTTTGTAAAAATTCCAAAAATTGACCGAGTTCGAACGTTTTTAGTCGAGTAGGTCAGAACGTCTCGTTGCGTTACGACTCTAGCGCTGCGCGGTGCATTGCACGGTTTCTAAGGGCATTGATATGACTTTGTCCAACCAGGCTGTTTGATTATTATACGGTGCAGAAATCGCCGATTGAAGGTACGAAAAATCATTGCGATTTTATCTCAAGCAAGTAGTCCATACACCAAGCCACTTTTTTACAATTAAATTTTTCAAATAACAATTGGGACGAAAGAGTGCATTTCGTAGTTAGAAATTTTAAATATAAGATGTTGAACTTTTTTACTTGCTCCATTAGTAATGGAGATATAAGCGACGAAAATGAATCGCATCACCTCTCACTCATCCTTTCGTTCTTTTCACTCATCGTTCCGTCTCTCTCACAAAAATCGTCCTTGTTAATATCTCCATTGCAAATGGAGCCAACAAAAACAAATGAAAGAGACATCTTTTATTGTCTATTCAAGAACAAACATCTTTTATTTCAAACTTTTTTCCACAAAATGCACTTTTTCGTCACAATCTTCATTCTAACAATTAAGATGTTTATAATTAAAAAAAAAACGATTCTAGAACAAAAGTTAGAATTCAATAACAAACGTTTAAAGTCGTTATTTTTTGTCGAAAATCGACATCTTTTTTCAAAACAGTGCATTTTATCCAAGTTTGAAAATTTCGAAAATGTATCCGGTAGTTTTGTAGCTTCACCATTGTACTAAAAGTATATTTTTCCATTTTTTACTTTAGATGAGTCTAGTTACCGGAATCATGTACGGGACCGAGATGTGCGGTGGCTCCAGTCCTGCGATTAAATGACAATGATTACGTTGTTCATATATATATATTTTGCTATTAAAAAAACGGTGACATGTCAAGACTATGTACCATCTGTGTGTAAAAGATCGGCCTTATTATACCAATAGTACAGTCGTGTTGTATATTGGAATCGGAAAAAATTAGAAGAAGGCTAGTTTTTTGACTGGTGATTTTGTATGTGCCACGAGTGCTAAAACCAAGTTTGCCTAAAAAACGGGGGGTAGGGTTTTTTTAGGGGATGGGGGTGGATTAATGCCAAACTACAACCCCCACGAGGTCGGCGCCGGGAGACAAAATGTTCAGAAAAATCCGGGTTTTATTTTTGTCCCTAGCGCCGAAGTCGTGGAAGTTTATTTTGAGGGTGAAAAAGTGGGGTGAAATTTGAAAAATCAGTTTTCTTTCGATAACTCTTTAGGACAAATCCATACAATTTTTGTTTAAATGAAAACGTTGTAGCCCTTGAAAAGACGCGTTGATCAAGTATTCGAAGAACCCTCTCCAATAATATCTTCACCCCCAAAAGAATTATTGAACAATTATGAAAAAATTGTTTATTGAATAACTCAAAAACAATCGATTTTTCGGGGATGGTTCAAATGTACGAAATGTAGAGAATAATTTTCTCTATATTTTCGTTCCTATGGACAACCCTTGAAGATTGCTTTTTCGAACCCCTCTCAGGGGTTGAAAATTCAAAATGAAATTTTGGGAAAACTATTGACCGAAACTAAAGAGATACGAGTTTGGCGCTGTGGATAAAAATGTAGCTGAGGGTTCAAGCTACAAATTCTTCCACGTCGGCGAATTCGTGCGGTCAATAGTTTTCCCAGAATTTCATTTTGAATGTTCAACCCCCGAGAGGGGTTGCCAATCAAAATTCAAGGGTGGTCCATAGTAACGAAAATATGAAGAAAATGACTCTACATTTCGTACATTTGAACCATACTCGAAAAACCGATTGTTTTTGAATTATTCAATAAAATATTTTTTTTTTGTTTTTTAACCATTTTTTGGGGCAGAAGATATTATCGGAGAGTGTTGATCTAATACTCGATCGACGCGTCTTTTCAAGGGCTATAACGTTCCCATTTGAACAAAAAGTGTACGATTTTTTTAAAAGAGTTGTTGAATTAAAACTGATTTCTCAAACGTTCACCCCACTTTTTCACCCTCAAAATGAACTTCCACGACTTCGGCGCTGTGGGCAAAACTAAAGCCCGGATTTTTCTGAACATTTTTTCTCACGTCGCCGACCTCGTAGGGGTTGTAGTTTGGCATTAATCCACCCCCATCTCCTTTCATCCTCTAAAAAAGAACCCCACACCCCGATTTTTAGGCAAACTTGGATTTAGCACCCGTGGCACCTACAAAATCACGTGTCAAAAAATTAGCCTTCTTCTAATTTTCTCCGATTCCGGGTTTTTTCAGCGACAGCACGACTGTACTACAATACCTGAGACGAGAAAATATAGAAAATCGATCTGTTTTTGTTTTAACTTCAAGGTTATGCATACCCCTTAACCTTTCCTTGACACACTTATACTTGACCACGGCTTTGACACACTGGGTTAATTTCACCCGAATGGTGAATCTTCCAGCTGCCCTTACCAACCCTTCGGTCGGTGTTTATTGAAAAAAATCCGGGATACACTTTAAACATTTCTTCATATGTCTGCATAATTAAAATTCGGAAAGTATAAAATTGAATTTATTGTAAAAGATTATTGAAAACTTTCAAATTCAGGAAAGTGAGCATTTTATTTAAAATTCGTCCGGGTCAAAATGACCCAGTGTGTCAAGGAAGGGTTGACATGCATTTGTATGAACAATAACAATATTGTGTAACTGTGGACATATTTATTCTTTTTTCTTTCTATGTTGAGTGAATTAACTATGTGGGCATCTATTTAATGTTGTTCATTATCTATATCTAAAAGCCTCCGGTAGCAATCAAGCCATGGAAAGAGACTGTACTTGCCGACTACGAACGATCCGTGTGTCCTCAGCGTACTGCGGACGGGAGCGTGATTGGATCCGAGGATTGCTTGTATCTCAATGTGTACACTCCCGTGGTAAAAAATAAAAATAAAATAGCCCTCTACCCACAAAACGACCCAACAACGTAATCGATGATAATCCACACAGGTGCGTCCACATTTCCTTTTGTAATGTCCACTTTACGGTACAGACGAATCTGAGTGAAATCCCGACGGTACGGAAGTCTGTCATGGTATGGATTCATGAAGGTTCCTTCACACACGGATCAGGATATATGGATACGAGGAAACTAGATTTTCTGCTTGAGAAAGACATCGTTTTTGTCTCCATGAATTATCGTCTTGGACCTCTTGGTAATTAAGTGCCAATTCGTAATTCCCTTTTTATAATGCTAATAAATCCCACTATTATTAATAATGGTATTATAATATAATATGAGAAGCAGGCGAACAAAACCGGATTTGTCCGCGCTGCATACATTTTTTATTTTTCTTGTCCCTAAGAACTGCCTGCTCGGTTGGAAAGGCAGTTTTTAAAATTCTGAGGTGTTCAGAGCCGGGTTTAATTCAAAATAAATCGGGAGCGAATGAAAATGAGCTTGAAGAAAAACATTTTTTTAAATATTTTTAAACAACAAACCTTTATTAAATGTACTGAGAAGTAGAAAATAATTTTTAAACAATAGCTTGTGGCGCTCAACTGTTTAAATGTTTGATAAATTTGATCAATTCAGTTTCATTAACCATATTTAATTTGGCACAACAGTAGTTAGAGCAATTTGTATCACACGTTTATGCTCGGTTTCAGGAGTTTTATTGAATAAATTTACGGTTGTATTACAGTAAATTAACTACAGTTGATATGTTAACGGATTTATGAAAATTAAGGGAGACTTTGTCCTTGGAGTGCCATATTTCAGGTGTTTACATTTCATTTTTTTTAAAGGAAACGAGTAAAGCTTTTTGAGTGTGGTTTTTTTTTTGCTTTTATTCATGATATATAGAACGTTAAATTTTTTTTAAGGAAAACAAAATGGCGGCCATTGCAGCTCCGCGAAAACAGGTCCTCAAATCGCGGGAGGTAAACGGCTGACATCACTGCCCCCTCTTAGTTGATCTGAAACACAAATTCAAAGCATGTTATCAATTTGTGACCCTTTGGTCATGGAATGACGGATGGGTTTTTCATTACAGCGGTCAGAAGAATATCAGCCATTTTTAAAAACGTGTTTTCGAGAAAAGCACGTTTAAAGTTTTGTAATGTGTTTACAAAAATGTGTTTATAATTACCGCTAATCGGCAATGCCTGGTCCATAGAGGCATCCCTCTTCTTCTAGCTGCTCATGTTGAGCCGCTAACATCTCCCGCTGGACACAAAGGACAAAGTCTCCCTTAAAGATCATATGCCTAAATGTTTAGCGCCTCAAGCTTTTATTTATTGTCACATATAGGTGACGTGGTAAAAAAACATTTTCTACTTTTTACTCTTTAATTCATTTTACGAGTTAGTTGCTACTAGTAGTTTACTAATTTACGAGTTTGTACTTTAGGAACATGGAACGCTTGTAAAAAGTAACAAAGAGTGTAATTGAGATTTAAATTACGGCTAATTACTGTATATAAACTATTCACATACAAACACAGTTGGCGACGAATTTGTTTGCATGTGTTAGTGAGATTGTATATGGTTGATTAGATATCGTTAATTCCACATGAAAAGTTGAACATTTTATGGATATTTTATTTTTAAGTCGATTCATGCATTGTCACCTCTTAGATTCATGTTGGCAAAATTTCAGAGCTCTAAGTAGTCGGGAAGTCGGTGAAATATCGATTTTCCGTTTTGCATCTCACAGAAATCCAAGTTTTTTTAAATTCTTGAAGCCACAGTAGCGGGTATAAAATCATGTGCGAATTTAACAATTTTTTCGTATGAAAAAGTGATTCACTCATTAAATTTCATTACACATCTATTTAGCATGAATATTAAGCTGTTAGGAAATATATAGATATTTTTTTCGATGTACAAAATGGCAGACTACTGGAAACTTCTCGAAATAGCTTTTTTCCAACTGGCGTGACAACTAACTTCAATAATTTTTACTCGATTTACTTCAAACTTGAAAGTTATGTTCCTAATTGCATTTCGCAGAGAAGTACGTACGAAATTTCCGATTAATCGAAAAATTTTCATTTTATGAGCAGTTTATGAGCAGTTATAATGAAATTTCTCGCTGAAAATTCATTTCTTAACTTCAAATACCTAAAACTTTTGAATAAAACAATATTTTTTAAATTCCGTGCGTACTTCTCCATTTATTCTAATGTAGATTGACGAGAACTTTTGTTTTTTGTTCTAGGTAAAAAATTGTGGATGCTAAATGTCACGCGGCGAAGCGCTTAAAAAAAGATAACAAAAGAAAGTATTAGTTGTTCGGCCATTTTGTAGATAGAAAAAAAATATATTTTCTAACAGCTTAATATTCATACTAAATAGATGTGTAATTAATTTTAAGAGTGAATCACTTTTTCATATGAAAACAATTGTTAAATTCGCACATGATTTTATACCCGTTAATTGTGGCCTAAGGCCTTAAGTTGAATCATGCATTGTCACCTTTCAGATGCTGGTTTGCTTAATTTCAGAGCTCTAAGTAGTCGGGAAGTGGGTGAAATATCGATTTTCCGTTTTGCATCTCACAGAAAGCCCAGTTATTCATTTATTTATTTATTCAAAATTGAATCAGGCATTGTCACCTCTTAGAACCATGTTTGCAAAATTTCAGAGCTCTAACAAGGAACAGCCCTCAGGTGACGCCCTTGGATTTTGTTGAAATTTGAATATGTTACAAAGCACCGAAAAGTAAGCGATACGTATTTTTTTATCGGCGGAAAAACGGTTTTAAGGGGTGAAAACACCGCTTAATATAGGGGTGGTGCACCCCTTATTTTTTTTGCAATGTCACTAAAGTGAATTTTTAATTGCTTCGGATTTGAAGAATTTTCGTTTTTGTTTAATTAAAATCGGTGGACTCCTTGTGTGTGAAACTGCTATATTACCCCTAGAGATGCCTTTTTCGAAAGGTCCTTTCACACCTTAAAACGGGTTTTCCGCCGATAAAAAATACGTATCGCTTACTTTTCGGTGCTTTATAAGATATCCAAATCTCAACAAAATCAAAGGGTGTCACCTGAGAGATGTTCCTTGTGAGCCGTCGGGAAGTTGGTGAAATATCGATTTTCCGTTTTACACCTTATACCAAGTCAAGTTAAATAAAAGCTTGTAGAAACAAAAAAATCGATATAGTTTAGTGAATTCTGGTTTTAGTTCGCCTGCTGCTCATATATGAGCAATTAAATTCGCAAATTACGTAAAAGCCAAAATTTGCCGATCTAAGCGCGAAATTTCGAGCGGTTATGCAAAAATTTATGACAAGATCAGACGGGACGAAAATTTGTTTGTTATTTTCCGTAATTTATTGTCAACAATTGAAAACTGTTCAGAATATAAAATATTCGAGTCATTCGTTTACGCCAGGTTTCTTGAGTTTGAATCATCCCGAGGCGACTGGCAATCAAGGACTGAAGGACCAGAAACTCGCGCTCGAATGGGTACAGAAGAACATTGAAAAATTCGGCGGAGATCCGCAGTCTGTGACGATATTTGGAAAAGACGCTGGCGCTGCGTCGGTTGGCTATCACGTTCTTTCGGACGCTTCCAAAGGTCTAGCGGCACACAAATTGCTTTACTTTTCTTTTGCAGAAAAATGAAAAAAACACGCCGAAGACATTTTTTATTTTATTCGTCTATTTATGTAGGCCTTTTTCATGCCGCGATATCCATGGATGGAACACCTCTTTCTCCTGCGAGTTTCGTGTCACCATTGGATGCCACTAAACAAGGCCAGGCTTTAGCCCAATTATTAACGCCAGATGATCCGATCTCCTTGTGGACGAAGCGAGGCTCTCTGCGAGTCCTCTACTCGGCGGCTAGCCGCGCGATGATCGCGAATGCCATTTACATCGACCGGGTTCGTTGTCAGAAACAATTTTTTTGCCGAGTTGCTATTGAAAATACCAAGGATCCATCGATTATTTAATTTTTCGAGTAAAAACCAAATTCTGATCACAGTTGAAGAACCTCACGCGTATATTATGGGATCTGATACGATTTTTCTAACAGGCCGCGGCGTTTTTGCCTACCGTCGAAGATCCTGCTAAAGCCACCAATGTCTTTCTCTACGACCGCCCGATACACAAGTACAGGTCTGGAAAATTCAACAAGGTGCCGCGGCGTTTTTGCCTACCGTCGAAGATCCTGCTAAAGCCACCAATGTCTTTCTCTACGACCGCCCGATACACAAGTACAGGTCTGGAAAATTCAACAAGGTGCCGCAGCTTCTAGGCATCACGCAACCCAACGACAAACAGTGTCCCTACGGTAAGTACAAGTTACTTGAACAAACATTTTCTCGACCCTTGTAGTTATTCGGACGATTAAGAGGGGACATACCTTTAGACGAGGAAATAATTGCAGATTTATATATATATATATATTAGACTGATTAAAAAAAAACATGATTTTTTTTTCTTCGGGATTCTCGTGCTATTGTTGGGCACTAATAAAAGAAAATTTCTCTAAAAAGATGGGCGCGGTCACTCAATTTTTAGAGGTGGCTATCTCGACTTTTTTGTATTTGAATTTTTTTTAACGAACGTATTGCATTTAAGCATAGTCACGGCTTCGGGTTCCGGATAAAAATCACATCCAGCAGCTATTTCATAACAAAAATAAACTCTAACAATTTGAAAAGATTGCAATATTCACAATTTAAATCCAGGTAGATCAATAATGGCGTCTATACTACTTTCTTTATTCATGTAGATTTATTTTTACGCATTAACATTTCGCACTTTTTACGAAAAATTAAATTATAAGCTTTTATTCATAAATCGTATATTTATATTTTCAAAATGCTACACTTATATTATCTTCAAACTCATTTATATTTCTTCCCAGCCACTGTACATAAAATCGCGCATACCACTGCTCAAGTCACTGCGCATCCGTGGCGCCATTTTGTATTGGCGCAGCGCATTTGTAAGTGGTGTTGTTGTTTTTTCAATGTGGCTCAAGTAAAGACAATTTTAAACAATGGCTCGGAAAAACGAAGACAACATAATTTGGCTAATCGGCAAGGAAATTCCGAAAATAAGTACCCGTCATTTACCGTCAAATCGGAAAGTTTTCAGTTTGTTCTTTACAAACATAAGAGAGAAAAACTGACCATAGGTCGAAGTGCACACGAAACAATGAAAGAAGTTTTCGAACAATGGAAATGTGCTGAAATTCCAACGCGTAGATTGAATAACGCAATCGAGAAATTAATAAAACTCCATTTAGTCTGGAAAAAACTTTTAAAAAATCGGGTTAAAAAGAATTTGCCCTCACAAATATTGAAGGAGAGTAAATTTAAGAGAGATTTGGACAAACTGTTCAACGTTGCACATTGTCGTTCTGCCCAACATGTTAACGAACTTGGGCGGTTATTTTTGCTAGCACACGTTTCGATTATTTCTCCATTGTGACGGCAAGTTCTTTTAAACCCGATTTTTTAAAAGTTTTTTCCAGACTAGATGGAGTTTTATTAATTTCAAGATTGCGTTATCCAATCGACGTGTTGGAATTTCAGCACATTTCCATTGTTCGAAAACTTCATTCATCGTTTCGTGTGCACTTCGACGTATGGTCAGTTTTTCTCTGTTATGTTTGTAAAAGAACAAACTCAAAACTTTCCGATTTGACGGTAAATGACGGGTACTTATTTTCGGAATTTCCTTGCCGATTAGCCAAATTGTCTTGTCTTCATTTTTACGAGCCATTGTTTAAAATTGTCTTTAATTGAGTCACATTGAAAAAAAAACAACACCACGATGCGCGATGTTATGCACAGTAGATGGGAAGAAATATAAATGAGTTTGAAGATAATATAAGTGTAGCATTTTGAAAATGTAAATACATGATTTATGAATAAAAGCTTATAATTTAATTTTTCGTAAAAAGTGCGAAATGTTAATGCGTATAAATAGATCTACATGAATAAAGAGAGTAGTATAGACGCCATTATTGATCTACCTGGATTTGAATTGTGAATATTGCAATCTTTTCAAATTGTTAGAGTTTATTTTTGTTACAAAATAGCTGCTGGATGTGATTTTTATCCGTAACCCGAAGCCGTGACTATGCTTAAATGCAATACGTTCGTTAAAAAAAATTCAAATACAAAAAAGTCGAGATAGCCACCTCTAAAAATTGAGTGACCGCGCCCATCTTTTTAGAGAAATTTTCTTTTATTAGTGCCCAATAATAGCGTGAGAATCCCGAAGGAAAAAAAATCATGTTTTTTTTTTGAATCAGTCTAATATATATATATATATATATATATATATTAAGGATATATTTTTTCATAATTTTTGAGACTAGGGTATGTTTTATTACTACTTTTGGCTGTTACATCATATTTTTCGTTTTTTATTCATCTTTTAAAATGACGGTCGCATGGAACGGTCATCTAAACGGGTTGCGGCGGATGGTGTCAGACGGCGTGACACGTAGCGCCGGCGGCATTGATCTGAAAAAAAGCCAATAAAGATTATTCTCTCATTACGGGGTCTTCTCACTTTAGACACTAAAAAAGGCTATTTTCATGATTTTTTGGATAGGTTTGTATTATAGATATTGATATAAAAGTTGTTACGATCGATAAACACACTTTTGAAATATATTTAAAAAAAAATTCTATGTATTTATGTAACCCAAAGCAACTTTAAACGCGTTTTTCTCGATACAACGTTTTTCGGACGACTTGTTGATAAAATCTTCGAAACTACTGAACCCATCCTTATGGAATTTTAACCACATATTCTTTACAACTGTAGCTTTAGCGCATATCAAGGATTTTTTAAATTTTGATATCTACTATTTTTTTACCAAAAACGGTGAAAAAAAACACATTTTTTTTTCGTTTTTCTAAAAATGTCCGCCATTTTGTAATTTTTGTATATATCAAAATCGTATGATATGCGCTGTAGCAAACATACTGAAACCAAAACCGTTCGATTTTTTTTGTTTCGGATGATCCTGTTACATCCTAGCGAATATGCCTTCTCTCGGTTATTCCCAATATCCTCATTCGCCGTTATAAGCTTATTATACATGTATAAATTTAAGAATAAGACGCGTAACAGCGTAAAAAGGAACGTGCGTACATTTCGCACGCATATTCAACTCACAGCGATATATACACGATAGCCGCAACGCCACAGTCATCGACTTTTTCTGTCCCATTGACTGTCAACAAGAATACGATCTCGGGCGCATATTCCAAGAAGAGCTGTCGAACGAAAAATCAACCATCAACTCGATCAACCGACTCCAAAAACTCTACGCCGTCCGAACCGCATGAGAACCAAAGAAGCCTTTACCCTAGATTACTTCATCATAACATAGCCTAGACGGCTCCGACGAATTTATAACTCTGACTGAAAAATAAGACATCCGGTCTCGCAGCGTAGCCCGATATACAAACTTCTCGATATGAGAAGTCACCATAGCCATAAATTGACATAACACAAACCATGCGAATGCTTAGGTCGCTGATATCGAACTCTATATCCCATGCGCTTTTTCGCCGAAACACGAGATAAAGGTCTCCTTCTCTTCATACGCATATTAGTCAGAACCGATGCCCTGAAATAAGGCCACGCACGTGCCTCACGAATCTGTAACGTATTCGCACACCATACCGCGACCAATCACGCTAATCAAACGATATCTTCACGACCAATGGTCCAATCCCTAAAGAACTAGATGACCAAGACCACACTCTCCCTAAAGTTCATTCTCCCACTACTGAACCTCTCCTAATTTTCATATCAAGAAAGACTTCCTTCCTGAAGTCAGTCTCCCGTCAACTACCATCGACTCAAGTTCTTCTATCGAATCTCTTTCCCAGTCTCCCGTCAAATACCATCGACTCAAGTTCTTCTATCAAGTCTTAATCCCAGTCTCCCGACATTCTTCATCAAATTCAGAATTTAGTCTTCCGTCAACCAATATTTCCGTCAACCGAAATCACTCCTTATATCAAGACTTAACCCAGGAGCCTAACGAATATCTCCGATTATCCTTCATCCGAACTGTCTTCATTTTTCGAGTTACAAGAGTTTTATTTTACACTTGTATAATTTCTATCATCGGTCCGTGAATATCAATCCCAATTCATCGACCTTGCGCGCAGTTCATATTTCTATCTACGCGTAGTGCCCGTCGTAGTAAACACGTCGAGTATACACACGTCCAGCGTAAAATCCTCCGAGCGTCTTACCAGCTATTGTACCAGCGAGCGCACCAGACCAAGAGCGAAGGCCCTTGTAACGCGAGCGATAACAAATATCTACGCAAGCGAGCGAGCGAGCGAGCGACCGACCGTCGAACACAACCAATGTAAGCTAACCATACCTTTTTCTTTTCTGTATTCATTCTTCAATATTCAATATTCAACTTGCCATATTCTACATTTATCACATGCCTGATCGGTTTCACCCGTCTAGTAATCTTATAATAAATAACATATTGTCAATCGTACACCAATTCTGTCGAATTATTCCTCAATACCGAAATATCGCGTCAATTCCTTAATTCTATTCTTTCCCATACACTACCCCTTTTTACCCTCATCCCGTGCTATTGCGCTAGGCGTAGGCAACAAAGAGGGAATCAAAAAATATATGCCCACGTCCCTTCCGGACGTGACAATCCATCTCCGACAATTCATCAACAGCGGAGATCTACAATTTTTAGGACATTTTTTTAATACCATTTCCGTTTATAAATAGTTATTTAAATAAATTAATAAAAAATTGATGTGTTTCGAATGCGTATTTATTATGTGTGACAATTTTTATATGCTAGCTTTAGCGCATATCAAGGATTTTTTAAATTTTGATATCTACTATTTTTTGCCAAAAACGGTGAAAAAAAACGCATTTTTTTTCGTTTTTCGAAAAATGTCCGCCATGTTGTAATTTTTGTATATATCAAAATCGTATGATATGCGCTGTAGCAAACATACTGAAACCTACTACTGAACCTACTACTGAACTGAACTACTGAAATAGAGAGAGGTTTTATATAAGACCCAGTGGTCTTGGACAACGTCATCAGTTCGTAGGATGCTTACCCCCATCTCTCTGTCTCTCTTTAAAAAAAATTTCATGTGAAAATAATTCTAGAAAATATAACAATTACCCGTACCCTCTAATTGATCATGCATTTTTGTGTCTTGGCTTCTTTGGTTACTCGTTTTTTTCATTAAGGGAAGGGTAAGGGTTCAGCGTGGAAAAAAAACTTTTTTGCGATTTTTTTCATCTATATGGCTAGAGTAAATTAATTGAAACTTTTTCTACATTGTTAAGTGTCATTTCAAGAATATTCCGTGAAATTTGTACGCGAAAATATCCACAAACAAGCCGGTGACAAAGCTTTTCCAAGAACGCCTTTGGAAAAACACGATTTGTATTGTTCACTGTATATCAGCTAGAAATTATCTCAAATCCAGTACCATTAAAATTTAGTCAAAGTATCATCAAATCCTCCCTCCAACGGTCTTTGCTAATTTTTTTTTTCATTTCTAAATTTTTGGTCGTCATGTAAAGTGAAAAGTGCTATTTTTCACGAAAAATTCCGCCATTTTGGGGGTGGAAAACCCCCTCAATGTAAAAAAAAACTCAAACTAACCGTTGCGGGGAGGTATTTTATATGTAGAAAGTGTGTATCAAGTTTGAAATAAATCGATCATGTAGTTTTCAAATGGCAGTGAACACTGACTTTGAAAAAGTGGTTTCGAGAAAAAACGCGGCACCGGCTTGTTTGTGGATATTTTCGCGTACAAATTTCAAGGAATGTGCTTGAACTGACAGTTAACAATGTACAAACGGTTTCAATAAATTTATTCTATCCATATAGATGAAAAAAAAAATCGCAAAAAATGTTTTTTTTTCACGCTGAAATCCCTACCCTCCCCTTAATGTCCCAATAATCCGTTTAAAATGTTCTAATAAGTTAAAAATTACAGACCAAGCACCCAAGTTATGTCATACGTAGATACAAAATAAACCAGATTTATTTGCATTCTTCGGAACTGACCTCACGGAAATTTTATTTTATCGTTGAGCTGGAGCGGTATACAATTCCGCTGGTAAAGAAATCCGCAAAAGATATTCAAAGTAAAATTTCAAATTGAATAAAAAATAACGTCAATAAAGCATAGGGCACGGTGATCGAGAGCGGTTAGAAATTGATATATCGCTCGAGGTAATGGCAAATGCAAAAGATACTCAACCCACCCGTCTCAGAAACTCGCGATTTGGCCCTCAACGATCGCGTCCTATTAAGGTAATCCTATCGCCAGGTTTCAATCCATAGGATTTTTTGACGTGACAACGTCTTATAATTCGATGGAGCCGGCTGCACGCACGAAAAAGCATGACTCATCGCCGTTACCTCGCTCTGAGGCGTTCCATCTAAGGCTTGAAGTGTAAGCGAGAGCGCGGAACGAGCGACAAAGAGGCACAATCGGCCTCCGCGTTCGGCAGCGTTCGGCAGCGTTCGACATCTGTCTCTCGCCTACTTGAGTGATGGCCTCTGCACACTGCGAGCAACGAGCGACGAGCGATGAGCGATATCCAATGGCAACGTCACTCTCATAGAGCATTTCCGTCATACTTGAGCTCTCATTGGATATCGCTCATCGCTTGTCGCCCATCGCGCGCAGTGTGCAGAGGCCATGAGCGATGCGTCCGCGTGGACAGCTGCTATGCAATAATACATGTACATGTTTTCGTCAAGTATGAAGTGCAGTGAAAAGTGAATGTGGTGTCAATTGTTTATAGCAACGATAATTGCGGCGATAAAGGTAATGATTCTTTCGATATTAAATATATGTTCAGTGATATATTGTCGAATATTCGTGCTTTCATCATTAAAATAAATAGCATCGGTCCGCTAGTGCAGCGATTGTAGGTTATGCTATAATTGACAAAACTATAACAATAAGTTAACAGAACTATTTCACGATGAGTAAAAATCAATTGCTTTACTATTCGATCGAAATAATTATCGAGCGTAGCTATGATTTCAAAAAATTAAAACATAAATGTTAAATCTTCCACATATCATAACAACGTGTCTGAAATGACAGGTTGGACCAGCCAGCCGTCAAAGGGAACAATTTTCTCCTATATCAAACACATTGAGGCGGGCTTTTTAAAAGCTAGAGTTACAAAAATTTTAATGATGTTTCCAAATTTTAAATTTTAAATTTAAGATTTATGAACAATAATTTAATCACAGTTTATTCTTATAATAAATTATTCAAAATTATTACTTTTTTACAACAAATTACAATTAAATTTGCAAAAATAATTAAGTAACTAATTGAACAACAACTTTTATTCAGTTTACTTGCTGAAAGAAATAATGTCAATACAAAATTTATTATTATAAAATAATAAAATCAAAAATTAAATTTTAACAGTCGAGTAGAAATTTAAACAATAAATTTTATTCAAGTATTTTGTAATTTTAAAATGATTTTCTGAACGAAGAATTTTATGAAAAAATAAAAGTTGTAAAACAATTGCTCAAAGCACATTCATACTTGTAAAAAATATGTACATTGTAAAAAAAAATAAATAAAAATTGACATAATTGTATTTATGCGTACAAATAAATGTAACTTGATCAATTCAATTGTGATTTCCATTTACCTCCTTCTCTATATCCATACAAAATATCTATCAAACAAACAAAATAAAAATTTTCTTTTGAAAAATGAAACCATTCCATCAGTATTTTCTTATGACGTTGTCACGTTCAACTATCGTCAGTAAACCGACTTTACAGACAACCGATTTTTTTTTCGAGCTTCACTAAATATATGAATAATCGTTTCTGTAAAATTTCAGGGTCGGTTATCGACCTAACTACGGAGAAAACAAATTACAATTGCGTATTCTTGTGAAGGAATTTCGAGACGACTTGCGAAAACCCAATTTCCGGTTTCCATTGATTTCCAAAATTTACCATTTCCAATTCCATTGATTTCCACTTTTGAATTTTCAAAAGTGTATATAATAGTGGGAATCCGTCAGATTCATAAAAATAATCAGATTCACATACTTAACACTTGTAGTAATCCAATGCTCTCAGAAAAATATACGCTCATTGACCTATTTTTTATGTAATATCAAGTTGAATTTGAACTTCCGGTATTGGATTTATTACAATTTGCTACGGTGAAGGGACGAGACAGCAAGGCAACAGCTGACTGTAGTCCTAACCTCATTTAACTTGTTCAGATTTCCACACATATATCATTTTTAACCGACATATTTCGCCAACACAAATTTTCCACGCTTTCTACCAGTCGTGGCCCGAATAATTCCCGAACCTGACATTGTTTTGACAGATCGCCGTTAAAAAGCATGGAGGTTGAGCTCGCCGGGTTGAGTAAAAAGAGACGGAGAAAGAACCAATGTTGCCAAATATCAAACCTAGAAATACTGCGCGAATCTTTGGAATAACTATTTTTAAAATTTTTCTAATTACATGTGAACATTCATTAAACAGTTTACACATGAATATTTTCAGTTATTATATTTTTTTTCATATGTCAAAAATATAAATCGTATAAGTCTCGAGTATGATCAGTGGTATGACAGTGCGAAGCGATAGGATTACCTTATGGGGGACTACTAGTCTAGAGCCTCTGGAAAAAGGCGAATTTCGAAAAAAAATTATGGCCACCCCATTGATAACATGAAAATTCCGTTCATAGGTCTTTATACTACACATCTTCAAGAACCTTTACAAATATTTTCACAAGATATGGTAATAAATGTCGACGCTCAAGCTGGATGAAACGAATCGCCTTTTCTGATAGTGTCCTGTGGCCAACCAGAGTTCTCCTTTAATTCGTTACCTGGACGAAAATCCAAAATAATTCGCGTTCTAGATAAGATTTTGCTTCGATGTAGCGAGGGAAATCGAAAAATATCGAATTTTGACAAAATGGGGCTTGTTTTTTGTAAATATTGTTTTCGATTTAAAAAATCACCGAAGTTAATTTTTATTCGGTATAAGTTTTCAGCGTATGAAAAATCCCTTGCGTAATTCGATGTAAAATGTTGTTATAAGGTTCCAAAAAAACTTCACGTTGATCGGTGAAGAATAGGCAATGTAACGTTGCCGGCCGTCGGACACTATCAGACAGAGGTGATTCGCCTTATCAAGCTTATGGCCTTAGGCCACTCTAGAGGCCGAAAAAGTAGGCTTTTTGGCAATTTTTTAAATAAAAACTACAAAATAAATCGGAATTACAAAAAAGGGTGTTTATCATACATATCAGTGACTGAATACAATACTTTTTTTGAAGCATGTAATTTCAAAATGGCGGCTGTGCAGCTTTTTTGCGATGACGTCTCCATTTTTCCAGGGTCCACGGCCGGACAAACAGTTCCTGTAATTTCTTAATTTTAATAAGCCAATTAATTTTTTCGTTTATATATAATAACTGCTATAGAAGTACGTAGGATTTTCTTAATATATTGATTTTTGGCCAAATGGCGCACTTCTAAAGTGGAAAGTGAAAAAATTGCCTAAAAAATCCTCAGATAATTTTTAATAACAAATGAACTATGCAATATAAAAAAAATCCCACGTACTTCCATAGACAATGTATTTTTAAAGAAATATTCAATATTTCATGTGAATCGGTTGAAAATTGTCTGAGTTATGTTTCCGGCCAACTTAAAAAATGCAGTATCGAGATAAACGTGTTTGAAGTTTTGAGTAGTAGAATATCATTGTAATATACTTTATACTAAAATTCGAAAACCGAGTACATAGAGATTTTTCCCGGCCATAATCTTTTGGGACATCATTTTTGAGGTCCATTAAAAAAAATCGACTTTTCGAAAATTCTAGAGTGGCCTAGGCCCTTAAGTGCCGCAATTTTCTTACAAAATCTTGTAAAAAAATTTCTAAAGATACTTGCAAATGTATGGCATATAGGCCACTAAGTGAAATTTCCATTCTATGAACCGGGTGGTTACAAAAAAATGTCGAAATTCACCTGCTTTTCGACCTCCAGACGGGTAGTCGCCCTCAAAACGTTGTTAAGAAAAACTATATGCGCGCAGGTTATTATTGGTAATTATGACGAACGTGACGTTCTTCGAATGAAAGCGAATGAAAAACTACCCTCAAAGAGAAACCGCGTCCGAATTTCTCCATGTGTCGATCGCGAGACAACGATAAAATGACTGTACTTTTTTTTCAACCGACCGTGCTTATCCGGTAGATCTCGACAGCATTTTTTATATTCCACACCATGACTACAATCAGAGTCCCACGGCCAGTGTAGCTGACAGCGTTGTCACTATGTGGACAAATTTTGCGAAATTTCGGTGAGTTGGATTTCACGAAGAGTCATCGAATATTCACGATGTGGTTTCGACGATTCGTTGTAGTTGTGGTTTCAACTGCTACAGGAATCCGACTTCTCACCCGCTGGCTCAGGATTCGTCGGTCATCACTTGGCTACCGTGGGGCAGATCCGGGAAGGGCCTTGTAATTGGCAAACGTGTCAGAATGGAAGTAATACCGACGAACATCTTGTTCGATCGCAACGCAGTGCCATATAACGTATTGTGGCAGAAAAAAGACCTTTTCTTAAAACATGAATGATCGTACGAAATTCGCCATAGCGCGAATATTTTTCGATGTTGAATCGCGCAATATCAAACTGTTGAGTCTAGGGGTATAATGTGCTATGTATTTAATTACAAACCAGTCTATACAGATTTTCAATAACGTTTGTGTACGGAAGAGTATCCTCGCCCATCCCGATTAAGCAGGTCGCTCAGCTATCGCGAAATAGTAAGAATTTGCTGAAATTTATTGAGGATAGTAGCGAACAGGTATTACGACTCCGTCTGCAATTTGAAGAACTTCGCTTTTGTGATTGTTGAGCAATTAATTATTGAAGTTCGGCTCTCATACACGGGCGACATAGCAAAAGCTTCATGAGATCTCTAATAGCACTGTCGCAACATAAAAATAGTAAGAATTGAATGGAAATAGGCGGAAAACATTATTGAGATTTTTATGAATAATTTCAACGAAGAGCACAGCGTTTTGTCTGTCTCGTTATCGTGAAATAAAACAGGAACTTTCAGCTTATTCGCATGAAACGATTAAGTGCCCTACGGCACATGGCAACGCTGCTGTCAAGTCGGCCATTTTAAGTAGGCGCCACAATTTGAAACGTACAAACTATTGCTTCCTTGCTATACATTTCTTGCCGCGGTTTCATAAAGAATATTTAAATATTTTGAATCATTCTTTACAGAAGCTGCAGCTACAGAAGCTGCAGAAACAGTAAAAAAAAAACGAAAATACTCATAGTATTTGGTAAAAAATAATAATTTCACGCCAAATTACTTTAAAATGTATTGTTAGGATTATTTATTCCAAAAGTTGTTAGCAAATCGCATATGATTGAAAATATTATTTGCGGAGCATGAAATCCTCGAACATTTTCGAAATTAACGATATTATCGAAAAAGTTAACAATCTATCGATTAAGTTTAATCGGTTATCTCAACCCTCAATCCGTGAAGGTATTTCAGGCACCTTAATCCCGTGAACCTGGGTGGTTTTCGTTTTTGCACTACCAAACCAACAATTATTAATAAAAAAACATATGAAAAAATGCATGGTCAACAATTAGGCCGTACTTCTCAAGGGATAAAAGGGTTTTTTCTTTCTTATGTTTAATATTAAAAAAAAAAATATTAAGCAACATGCGAAGAAAATATTCTTGGGCAGGACGAAAACGACCCAGGTTCGCAAAATGCGGGTTGAAATTCTCTACTCAATCGGTCAGATTGGGTCGAAAAGTCTAATGATGTTGCGAAAACGACTGTAGGAGCACTGTTTATAAAAATAAAACAAAAATCTTTGCTCGGAATTGCTCTTGGGGCCTCAATTGGACATTCCCGATAATACTGCCTCAAGTTCGTCCCCGGTTTTATCTTACTTCCGGTCAGATTGGGTAAGGAAGTCTGACGGTGGTGCGAGAACGACGGTAGGAGCATTGTTTATTTAACAAAGATAAAATCGGTGCTCGGAATGGTTCTCGGGGCCTCGATCGGACATTCCCGATATTACTGCCCCGAATTCATCTCCGATTTTATCATACTTCCGGTCAGATTGGGTCGAGAAGTCTGACGATGCTGCGAAAACGACGGTAGGAGCATTATTTATTTAACAAGAATAAAAATCGGTGCTCGGAATGGTTCTCGGGGCCTCGATCGGACATTCCCGATATTACTGCCCGGAATTCGTCTCCGATTTTATCTTACTTCCGGTCAGATTGAGTCGAGAAGTCTGACAATGCTGCGAGAACGACGGTAGGAGCTTTGTTTATTTAACAAAGATAAAATCGGTGCTCCGAATGGTTCTCGGGGCCTCGATCGGACATTCCCGATATTACTGCCCCGAATTCGTCTCCGATTTTATCCTACTTCCGGTCAGATTGGACTGCATCCGGAGGGAACTGCTTAAATATTTAAAAAACTACTTATTCTAGTGATGCAAGTGATAGCTCAATGGTTAGCACGCTGGAGTAACGTGCGCCAGAGCCCGGGATTGCACCCTCGTCGGGAAAGTTTTTTTTCGCAATAAATATTGCTCATAAACTAAGTGTCGAAATGAAAAAAATCAGTTTTATTTTTGCTCGTAAATGTAAGTAATTTTTTTTAAACTGAACGGAAATTATGGACTGCTAATTATAGACGAAAACTCTCGCAAAACAAAAATACTGACGATGAATGAATAATAAACGTTAATTTCGTGACCACCAACATTTTATTTGTTTCTTACACGCCCATCAAATGTTCACAATGCTTAGAAAACAGACACGAAGGTGGCAGAGATGTTGTGGGATTAAAAAATGTGTACATCTCCCCGATTAGATCGTAAATTTATGCAGGTTGAATAAATTGAACTGGCGTCTAATTTCCACGCTGCAAGCTAGTATAATGGTTGAAATTCAAAATATGTATTGTTTATTAATTTTGTTCATATTACAATTCGAAATATGCACATTAATCCCTCACTGCAATAGAAATTACGCCAGCTTCGAGCGTGGAAAAAAAACGTCACATATGGCGCCATAACCTCAATTTATTTAACCGGCAAATTATAGTAACAAAATATTACCCCAAATGTCATTAAATATGTAAAAAAATGCCTTCTCCTTACCAGTACGTTATCTTTTACGAGGTAACGAGTCACAATATTTTGCAGGAGCACGTTTATCACTTTATACACACGCGAAAGAAATACACCGCGATAAAGACGTATAAAACGGAAATAAAACTCAGAGCTCACTTCGTTGTATGACCAACACGAAACTTCACAGCGGTATCTTTGGAACAAGAGTGCTGCCGTGGCTGAATTTCAAACTAGGAAATATCATCGCTTTTACATGTCACTTTTTCACCCATTCCGCCATATGCGTTCGGACTCCTTTACTCTAGTCTCCATGGCGCGCCGCGATCCACCGCGTTGTGAGTCGATAGAGTGGGGGGACCCGGGGACGGCGTGTAGCACGAGAACGCGCTCGGCACCGCGCGCCACGAGCGACGTTAGTAAAAGAGGGGGAAGCGCGCCGTGATCCCCAGCGCCGTACCGCGATCAAGCGCGCCATGATCGATATCCCTAGGAAAGAGAGTCAGGCGCGCCGCCAGCACGAGCGCGCGCCACCGTCGAGAGCGCTTCAATCAAGCCAGGGAGACTAGAGAGAAGGAGTGGAAACACAATGCTTACGAAACGTCCGCAAAAACGCAGCAAATAAGGAGGCGCTGCGAGGGTCTGTGTCCGATCGATTAACTCCGCCACTAGCCTCGTGCTCTTGGCGTGCTCTCGGTTGCTGTTGACAGCACATTCGTGATGGAGGACCTAACTGTTGCGTCTACCTCTCCTATTTCGCTGTCTTTCTTATCGTTGCAAACTCTTAATAGCAACTAATAATTAATTAAATTAAGCGGTGAACCAACAATGTAGGTACACGTATGAGTCAAAAGTTTCGGTCGAAGCGTATAGTAACATCGAATGCCTATACGACGGTGTTGGTTGTAAATTTTTGACAGAGCTTGTACCCTCTACACCTCCCGCGCATTCGCACCTCATGCTTAGATAGGTTTCATAATCGTATAGAGAGTGGCGCTGAGCTTCCTCAATCAGTCTTTCGCGAAATATTTTATATAAATAAAAAAAAGCGTGAACATGTCAACCCAGATGCGATACAAAGGAAAGTTTACAAGAAAAAGAGCGCTTGCTAAAAGACTGAAAGCTGTGGCAGCCATGTGTCAAGCAAATGCGGGTAAGCGCGATGAGAATAACCATAACCTCAACGATCAGCATCAAAAATTCGCTTTCGAAGGACGTCGGATCGTGGGTTTCCAACATCTTGCCGACAGTTTAAATTGTATTCGCTGTAACAAAGGCAAATACATGCATAAATTGAACAAATTTAATTTGTTTGGGGCCGTCCATATATTACGTCATCGATTTTTGCTGATTTTCGACCCCCCCCCCCTACAATCATCCTATCGTCATTTCCTAATGACCCCCCCCCCCCTCTCGCAAAATTGACGTCATTACCAGTTTGGCAAAATTAAAACATTTGCGGATTTGAGAAAAATTGGATAACATTAAAACATTTTGTTATAGAATCATCTTTTATTATTTTGTACTTTGGCAATGTTTATTAATATAATAATATTATTCTTCCCTATTCTTTAGTTTTTTTGGATAGCTCCCACGGAGTTTTCTCCCACTCTTGCAAATCCTGGATCACGGGTAATATCTCCGTATCCTCCCCATATTCATTTTGGCTCGATCGAACTATTTTCATAGGTACGCTGTTATTTGAAGTTCTCGAATATAATGTAGACAAACCTTATGTAATAAATAAATGAATAATGAGTTCAATAATTAATACCATTAGGTACTTGCAAAATATTTTTCATCACTCATGCGGGGAAACCACTCTAGTTGTACAATATACTATTGTACATTTTGAAGTAACTGGTATCACAAGAATGACGTCAATTTCGAAACGCCCCCCCCCCCCTCATCCATCATTTACCGTCATCCGCAGACGACCCCCCCCCCCTAATTTAGAATGACGTAATATATGGATGGCCCCTTTGCAGAATACATTTATTTCACATCCGTCTCAGAATTACTAGAACTCGGGAAGAAAACACGCTTCGAGTTCCCAGATCACGCGCCGATCAGCTTGCTGCAGCGTACACTGTTGCTATTGCCTTACAAATGGTTGGGCCCGAGTTCGGTGTGGGGAATCGGCATGATGTGATTAAAAATGAGCCTCAAAGCAGAGCACATAAACACATCGAAATCAAATTCATTTATTATTTGTGCGCATGCGTAGAGTTTGAACTGTTATAATTATTTGAGACGTTATCGTCAGGAGAGCTGCTAATGGCACAATCTGGAACTAATGAAGGTCGGATTTTTTAAGACGCTGGAACTCCGTATTGGCCTATGCTGTGTCCACTCCTTCTCTCTAGTCTCCCTGGATCAAGCACAAGCGAAACGCGTCTTCCGAGCGCCACAGACGAGAGCGCGCCGCAACACCTCACGCCGCGAGCCGTAGTGTGAAAAGCAGAAGGGGAAGAAAATACCGACCCACGATACATTGATCGTGCTCAAGACTGTGTATCTTCCGAGCAAGTCCGCAAACACGAGTATTGTACCGACCGAGACGCGATACATTAAAACACACAAAATACACTATAGCGACATAAACAACATACCACACTTGTACACAGGGATCTTTTAATATTATATGGAGCCAGAAATATTGAATAAATATCATTTTATTGCCAAATACCTCCAAAACAAACAGTTTAAACTAATTTCTTCCCTGATCGAGTCTCGAACAAATAAAATCAATTGCGACGAATTCCGACCCGTTACAATATATATATATATATATATATATATATATATATATATATATTGTTAAGTTTGAAAAATCAATAGCATGTTATTCGATAGAACTCTTTAATTATCACAATGATATCAACTAATTGATATACTTAATGTGATACAACCAATAATTATAGAAATTAATTCGGTCTCTTATGCCATATCTGCGACCAAGATGTTACAAGCATTTGGTAGCATAGGGTCAGCATGCGTAGCTATAGGTAGGAACGTACTAGGTTCAATACTCATATAGGCGAATCATTTTCTTCGAACCAAATCATTTCAGCAGGCCAGGGTATGATGAATTATGATACAAAATCATTGTAGTAGAACCCTAAATTAAGTGGTTCATTTCAATTTGGATTTTTCAAATATTTTATGCATATAGGATACTTGGATTTACAGTGTATATTGTAAGCAAATAAAGATTTAATCGAATCGAATCTTTATTTATTCAATTTGAATATATTTAATATTCAAAAAGAATAGCTGAAACGAATAAGATCATTGTAGGCCGTGAGACATGGAAAAAACATATTCTATTTGTTCAGTTCTCAGCATCACGGAATGCAGCGTAGATTAATTTTATATATATATATCTATATCTCAGACAAATCCACACGCGCTATACCTACAGACCATATTCATGTTCTGGAAATATCGTATACTGACAATCGCATAGCCTCAGAGGAACCCTTAGCTTTTACATTCTTACCCTTCGCGGCTTCAATGGGAAAATCCGCGAAGGAACCCTCGGCGACCAGATGTCGTATTACTAAATAGTTTTACTATTGGAAAATCCGCGGCACGGCGTCTGGCGACCAAGTGTTGGATTGCTAGATCGCTTTATTGTCGAAAAATCCAAGGTACGGCGTCTGGCGACCAAATGTTTTATGACGGATTGACCGTTAGGGTTTTTTTTGCGCGAACCTCCGAGTGAGCACTGCATCCCAACGCTTCGTGCTTACCTGCGGGGGACGCGACCCTTTCAGCCAATGAATATTTGCAAAATCTCGTAATGTAAGGGTCAACCAATGAGGAATGCGTGATACAAACTCTCGAAGCCATCTTTACCTCCCTCCAACGAGAGAGCTAAAAGTTCGAGAGTTTGCATTTTCTATATAGTTCAAATCAGTCTTAACTCAACAAGCGCGACAGACACAACGAGCTGCTCGCCTACAAAACCTTTTAACTTCGACTCGTGAACTTCGACACGGACAAGAACTCATCTTGATCCCTGACTCGAACGAACACATCACACGATCCAAATTACTAATTATTTTGTACAACCGTTTGTCATCAACAATAGTTTTTGTTTTCTTCTTGTTATTAAAGTATATAGTGAATTAAAAAGAAAGTGTAAATCCCAATCTTAATTCATTTTTTCCCATCGTTCCTCTCGGGTCAACTTCGTCGTCAGGAACAGTTTCGGGAGATGACATCGACGTACCGACAGGTATAACTGGGACTTACAACCCCAGCAAGCGCCTCGCAAAAATATCGTGAGCTCCCGCGTCGGTTACCCCGAACATTTAATGGTCCTTCGAGCCGGATCGCTAGCGAATAAAACAGTCATTCGAAGTGAAAGGTGAAACAAAAACCTATCGCGAGTGCGTATCCTGAAGAGCCGTGAGCCAGGAAACCCAACTACGCTAGGAATCGTAACGTCGGTGAACGGAGCGGAGCTGAAAACGCCAAAAGGCATCACCTACCGCGGAAACCCAACACCGGTCACAAAATGCTGCTGCTGTGAGGTGCTGTGAGAGGAATCAATCCACCACACCCAACTACTCGAGGAAGCATCCAGAATCTGTGAACAACGAGGAGCTGAGATAGCACCATCGCATCCACCTACCTACACCGAAACTCACCGGACGTCAAAGCTCATTACATAAAGAGTCGCCAAAAAATTATATTTTCCTTTACCTTCGCATCGCATCTCGATTTCGAATAAAATGCCGGGAACTGAGTTGGCGGAAGCACAGAAGGCGCAACGAGCAACCCTTGTACAAGCGCGTGGTCAAATTAAAACGAGAATCACAAAATTAAAAAATTATCTCGAAAGGTCCGGGCCGCATGCGAATACCGAGTACATTAGTAAAAATCTCGAGAAAATTGACGAAGCCATCGCGGACCTCCCACGCATCCAAGAGGCGCTCAAGGTCATTGAACCTATGATAGATCATGACGCAGTGGAAGAAACTGTAATGGACGAATACGAAGAAATGCTCGTGCTCGTCCGAAAATTTAGAGAGCCAAACCGTGGAGCAATTGTAGACAAACAATTTCCAAACCCCGATCAGCGACCAACATCTACCGTATCAAATGCATCAGCGGAATACTTCGTATCGTTACCGAGGGTTGACGCGAAAAAATTTGACGGAAAATTGGAAGATTGGCGGACGTATCGGGACTGGTTTGTTCAGACAATCCACAATCGAAACGGCTTATCAGACGCGCAACGTCTCGACTATTTAAAAAGAACGCTCGCCGGCGAAGCCGGAAACTCGATCAGCGCCTTTCAAGCGACAGATGAAAATTACGCAGTAGCCTGGAGTTTACTCGAATCCACGTACGACATAGAGTACATCTTGATTCTTCGTCATTATGAATTATTGATGGAAACTCCCGCAATGAAGAAAAATTCCGTCGACGAGATCAGGAAATTACTGAATAACGTTCAAACGCAAATCCTTGCCATGAAGGCACTCGGAGAAAGGATCGAAAACTGGAACACTTCGATCGTGCACACCATTCTGAAAAGGTTAGACAAGGACACTGCGAGAGAATGGAACAGGAAAATCCAAGGCACTAAAATGCCTAGATACGAAGATATGTTGCGCTTTCTGCGAGAAGAAGCGACGCGACTCACACCCATGGCTCCGTCAGGATGCAACCAGCCTTCGCCATCGACTCCAAAATGGCAAGGCAAAACCAAAGGAGGGAATGAAGGTCAGAGACATCAAAAGGTTCAGGCACTCCTGACCTCCACGGATGGAAAATCCTGTCCGCTGTGCAAGGAAGAGCATGGAATCACAGGATGTCAAAAATTCCTGTCATTAGCCACATCCCAGCGAATCCAAGAGGCTCGGAAGGCATCTTTGTGCTTGAATTGCCTGAAGTCTAACCACAAGACTCGTCACTGTCGATCGCCGGCCTGTTCTACGTGTTTGAAGCGTTATAACACACTCTTACACTTGACGGAAGAAGAATTGAACGCGTTAAGGACGTCGTCAGCATGACTAGAGCCGATCACAGCCTCAGACGCGCAAGCGGTTACAGCACTCGTAGCAACCCTCCCTACGAGAGACATTATTGTCACCGCAGTTATTCTCATACGAAATAACGTGCAACAAGCTATTCAATGCCGCGCAGTATTAGACACCGGATCCAGCTCTAATTTCATGACGGAATCTCTCGCTAAAAGGCTAAAACTTCCACTGGAGAAGTTCAATGTCCCCATCGAAGCCATTAACAACGCTCAATCGAATTCGAATTATCTGGTAAAGGCCACAATAGATTCAAGAATCACCGGATACTCCAGAACGCTCAGCTTTCTTACGGTCACAAGTTTTGGTGGTGCACTCCCCATTGAACCAATAGATAGAGGCCGTCTCGATATTCCGAAGCACGTGGCATTAGCCGATCCGAAATTCGATCAACCAGCGCCGATAGATCTATTATTGAGCGCCGGCACAACGCTTTCGCTACTTTGTCAGGGACAGATTAGACTCAACGGCCCCGATGCGCTCGACATAATTATGCAAGAGACAAAACTCGGTTGGATCATCGGGGGAAATGCTCTGTCAAAGAGACCGTCGTCGAAGAAACAATCGCTTCAAAACTATTACGCTAGCGCCGAACGAGAATTGCGAGACTTCTGGGAGATGGACGACATCAATGCGAACAAACACCTGTCGAAAGAGGAACAAGCTTGCGAGAAGCATTTCGAGAGGCATGTTTCACGCACACCGATAGGCCAATATGTAGTCGCGCTTCCGTTTAACAGCCGTCAGCCAGAATTAAAAGATGGTCGCCCCTTGGCCGAAAAACGGTTCAACTCACTTCTCCGTAAATTCAAACGTAATAGCGAATTTGAAAAACAATACACTGCCGTTATGCAAGAATACATTGATCTTGGCCACATGTCTGAAGTGCCAGAAGAGTCCGCAAGAGACGGATTCTACTTGCCTCACCACGCGGTCATAAAAGAGTCGAGCCTTACCACAAGGCTACGAGTAGTGTTCGACGGATCGGCGATAACCGACGACTATCCAACATCGCTCAATGATACCTTAATGACCGGACCAACAATACAAGACGACATATTCTCGTTACTAACACGCTTTCTCACCCATCAGTATGTCCTGACCGGGGATATAGAGAAAATGTACCGGCAATTCTTGGTCCGAGACGAGGATAGAAAATACCAGCGAATATGGTGGAGAGATACAGCCGGCAACCAAAAGACGTATCAACTGAATACAGTCACATTTGGTTTGTCATGCGCTCCATATCTCGCCATTCGCTGCATCCATCAATTAGCAGACGATGAAGTTTCTCACTTCCCGCTGGCATCGGCAGTCATCAAAAGAGACTTATACGTTGACGATCTTCTTACCGGAACAGATTCGTATGAAGAAGCAGAAGCACTCCGCGATGAAATCTCCAATCTATTAAAAAGGGGAGGTCTCAATTTGCGACAATGGGCTTCTAATGAGCCCCGTCTCTTAGAAGGACTACCCGACGGAAGCGTCAACTTACAACTGAACACTTCGAGCGACGCGAAAATAAAAACGTTAGGCCTCCACTGGGACTCAGCAAAGGATACGATCGTGTACACGGTAAAGCCTATCAAACAACCGTCGAAGATAACCAAGCGAACCATGCTCTCAGAGGTTGCAAAAATATTCGATCCACTGGGATTTCTTGGTCCAGTAATACTAAAGGGCAGAATGATTCTCCACAAACTCTGGCTGGAAAAAACCGGATGGGATGACGCCATCCCCTTGAGCGTACTCACCGAATGGAGAACGTATGCGGCCCAACTGATCGAGCTAAACAACGTCTCATTTGATCGACGAGTGATAATACCAAGGTCGACAGATGTTCAATTGCACGGATTCTGCGATGCCAGTGAAAAGGGATATGGTGCTTGCATCTACTTGCGCTCCAGCGACACCGACGGCAATATACAAACACGACTTTTGTGCGCGAAATATCGTGTTGCACCGATTAAGTCTGTGACGCTTCCTCGTCTAGAATTGTGCTCCGCAGTACTATTATCCGATTTATACGTGGCAACCAAAAAGGCAATTAATCGTCCCATCGACCAAACGACCTTCTGGTCAGACTCAATGGTAGCGCTACACTGGATAAGGACTCCTCCACATAAATTGTTGGTATTCGTTGCAAACCGAGTAGCTAGCATTCAAGAAAAAACTGAAGGCTCGGTGTGGCGACACGTCCGCTCTGGAGACAATCCCGCAGATCACATTTCGCGAGGATTACTTCCGACCGAGTTCTTACTGAAGTCGAACTGGAAGACGGGTCCATCATGGCTGTCACTCGACGAAACTTCGTGGCCAGTGAGCAGCTTAACAATCCCAGCAGAACTTCCGGAATTGCGCAAAACACAATGCATGCTCCTCACCGCCGAAGAAACACGGAGTCCTGATCCATCGTTCTTCCAAAAATATTCGTCGATATGCAAATTGCAACGAATAGTTGCGTATGGACTGCGATTCAAATTAAATAATAAATTCAAGGGGCCACTCTCAGCGCATGAATTGGGCCTGGCGAACGATACGATAATTAAGGTCGTGCAAGGGTCTGCGTTCGCCGAAGAGATAAAGGAAGTGCAAAGGGGTAGAGGACTATCCAAAAACCACAAGTTCAAGGCACTCGATCCTTTCATCGACGAAAACGGATTACTGCGCGCCGGTGGGCGACTCAGAAACTCGTACCTACCTTACACGCAGAAACACCCGCTACTACTCCCGAAAGGAAACCACATATCAACACTACTCATACGCAACGAACATCTCACCAACTATCACGCTGGAGCACAGACTACACTGTATGCTCTCAGAAAGAAATACTGGTTAATTGATGGCAGACAGCAGGTGAGAAAAATCATCAGGAGCTGCACCACTTGCATCAGAGCGAATCCACCAGTCAGCGAATACGTGATGGGAAATTTACCGATAAATCGAGTCACCGAATCTCGACCGTTCTGCAACGTGGGAATCGATTATTGCGGCCCATTCTTCGTGAAGGAAAAGAAACACCGCAATAGAAATCGCGTAAAGGTATGGGTGTCAGTGTTCGTCTGCTTGGCCATCAAGGCGGTACATTTGGAAATTCTCACAGACCTCACCACAGAAGGTTTTATGGCGGCCCTAAAGCGATTCATAGGAAGAAGAGGAAAACCGAGAAACATTTATTCGGACAACGGCAGCAATTTCATCGGCGCCAATAATGAATTAAAGGAGTTATATTCCTTTGTCCAGTCAAGGGTACACAACGAAAAGATTCAACGACATCTCGCAACGCAAGGAATCACATAGCATTTCATACTACCGCTCTCTCCTCACTTTGGGGGATTATGGGAGGCTGGGGTAAAATCGTTTAAGCATCACCTTAAGAGAATCGGCGATGACTTAGTTACGTTCGAAGAGTTCAATACACTTGTAATTGAGATCGAAGCAATTTTGAACTCTCGCCCTCTCACTCCCATATCCACTGATCCCAACGATTTAATTGTTCTGACCCCCGGTCACTTCCTTGTTGGCGATTCTTTAATGAGCTTACCAGAAACCAACTTCGAGTCAGCGCCATCCAATCGGCTGTCAAATTGGGAGCTAATCCAGAAAAAAACAACAAGAGTTCTGGAGAAGGTGGCACAAGGAGTACCTCAACGACCAAAACCTCAGGATGAAATGGACCAGCGGCCATCACAACATCAAAGAGGGCACGATTGTGATCCTCCGAGAAGACAATCTACCGCCGAGGCAATGGATTCTGGGTCGAGTCATCAAGGTGTATCCTGGAAATGACGGAGTCATTCGAGCAGTCAGAGTGAAGACGGCTACGGGTGAATTCGATAGAAACATCCGCAAACTCGCCCCATTACTAAGTGAATGTGACGGTGCAGAGAAAAACAATATAGAACATTAAGCAGAAAAGTATCTGTATAATAATTGGTATTACATGCCGGGTATCGTTGATCAATTGAATACAATCTCTCAACGGGGGGAAGATGTTCAGTTCTCAGCATCACGGAATGCAGCGTAGATTAATTTTATATATATATATATCTATATCTCAGACAAATCCACACGCGCTATACCTACAGACAATATTCATGTTCTGGAAATATCGTATACTGACAATCGCATAGCCTCAGAGGAACCCTTAGCTTTTACATTCTTACCCTTCGCGGCTTCAATGGGAAAATCCGCGAAGGAACCCTTGGCGACCAGATGTCGTATTACTAAATAGTTTTACTATTGGAAAATCCGCGGCACGGCGTCTGGCGACCAAGTGTTGGATTGCTAGATCGCTTTATTGTCGAAAAATCCAAGGTACGGCGTCTGGCGACCAAATGTTTTATGACGGATTGACCGTCAGGGTTTTTTTGCGCGAACCTCCGAGTGAGCACTGCATCCCAACGCTTCGTGCTTACCTGCGGGGGACGCGACCCCTTTCAGCCAATGAATATTTGCAAAATCTCGTAATGTAAGGGTCAACCAATGAGGAATGCATGATACAAACTCTCGAAGCCATTTTTACCTCCCTCCAACGAGAGAGCTAAAAGTTCGAGAGTTTGCATTTTCTATATGTTCAAATCAGTCTTAACTCAACAAGCGCGACAGACATAACGAGCTGCTCGCCTACAAAACCTTTTAACTTCGACTCGTGAACTTCGACACGGACAAGAACTCATCTTGATCCCTGACTCGAACGAACACATCACACGATCCAAATTACTAATTATTTTGTACAACCGTTTGTCATCAACAATAGTTTTTGTTTTCTTCTTGTTATTAAAGTATATAGTGAATTAAAAAGAAAGTGTAAATCCCAATCTTAATTCATTTTTTCCCATCGTTCCTCTGCGGTCAAATTCGTCGTCAGGAACAGTTTCGGGAGATGCCATCGACGTAACGACAGGTATAACTGGGACTTACAACCCCAGCAAGCGCCTCGCAAAAATTTCGTGAGCTCCCGCGTCGGTTACCCCGAACACTATTTTAAAAGGTTCTATTTAAATTAAATATTTATTTCTGATCAGGCAACCTGATAGGAGCCTCATCGGGCAACCAGGTCAGGCCCATATGTGACACAACGTTACATTTCTTAGTAGGGCCCTTTCAGGCTGCCTTATTAGTCCCCTACCAGGGCAGTCAGCCAACCTGAACGGGCCCTGATTTGGACCCCATCGAAATTTCTACGCGGGAGCCCCTTTAATCTACCACCAAAGTCGGTCTTTCCTCTTCCTGCCTTGGTTACGTTACAACTATCGCTTGTATTTCATTTATATTTGAGGTCGTGTGTCACTTTATTCGGCTGAACCTCAGAAGATGATTACTGATGCGCAGTGTTCTCGAAAATGGCTCTCCAGAGTGTCAGAAAAGTTGCACAGTCGACCGCAGGTTGACGCGTCTGCGTAAGCTTGCAGCCCGAAATACAGATCGATTTTCAATATTTTTTCTCATATTACGTTGATAAGCCAGAAGATTTTTATTATTATATTTTCTTCTATCGGGAACTTTTTGGAAAAGAAGACTGTATGGTCTAGGTTTGGTGCCGTTGTTTACACACAGGACAATGGCAAGACTTCGGCGATAAGTACCGAAGTGATAAGAAATTCGTGATGAGGAGATTGCCATACTGCATTGATTCCAATGGCAATCACTTTGAACATCTACTGTAAATAAAGGTAATTTCACATAAAAATAAAGTTCATGTCACTTTTTTTATCTTAAATGACCTTGAACGACTTTGACCCCTAAATGTTTTTATGCAGTTTTCGATGCTCTACAAGATAGTTGAAAAAAATGTACGGTCCCATTTTAAAAAGTGGAGGTGACCTTTACTGTGCGACAGCGCCTCCACTGAGATATAAAAAATGGTCGCATTTGATGACCCCTTTCGTACGGTACAACTTTTGTTTCAAATATCTTTTTGTGACGTCAATAATTACAGAGATATTCAAGGTGGCAACAGTGAGTGCCTCACCCTGTATATACTTCGTCTGGTGTTTGACAAGAGATTCGGCGTATAGAAGCGCCAAACTGTATATAGGTTCAGTTACAGCAATAATTTGTGCCTCACCCTGTATATCAGCGCGTCGTCATATATTTTTTATTATTCCTCATATTTCATGCTCTAATACTTTTGTTTATTATTCCTATTATTTTATTTATTCCTAATTAGTCTGTGATTCGATTTCATCGGTTTAAAAACCAATTTAGTTGAATACACTAAATGTATCTACTCAGTTATTTTTTTTCAATTAAATAGACTTTTTGTGGAGACAAACATTTTTCTTTGATTGAATTAATAGTCAGCCTTTATAGCGATACACAAATCGATGTGGAGGCAGCAGAAATGGGGGATCATAGTTATAGGTTATGTTTGAAAAATCTACAGCATGATAATCGATAAAATTCTCTAATTGTCAGAATGATATTAAAAGATTGACATAGTTTTTCTGATACAACAAATATGTATAGAAATTCATGTCGTCGCTTTTGCCATATCTGCAACTAAGATGCTACAAACACTCGGTAGCGTGGGGCAGCGTGCGTATCTATAAGTAGGTAGGTTGGAGGTTCGATTCCACGTGGAGACGGCATATTTGCTTCGAAAAAGATCATTTGAGAAGGCCGGGGAATGACGAATAATTATGCAATATCATTTTGGTAGAACTCTAAAATAGGCATTTCATTTTATTTTGGATTTATGAAATATTCTATTCTATATTGTATATTCTGAAAGCCGTGAGACAAGAATAAAATCTATTTGATGTAAATAGATTCTATTTAAATAAAATATTTTTCTTGTAGTGCAATGAGGAATGTGATGAGTTGGTGGTTTTCGAAGCCACAGGGAACTTCTCGAGTAGAACTGCATGTCAGGCCTTCGCGTTTTATCATGATCAAGTAGAAAGGCAACAAATACCGCAATCGCACCCAAAATTTGCAGTTCTATAGTTCCATGACCAAATTTTGTTATTGCTTGCACGAAAATATATGCCAATTGCGAATTGTAGGTAAAACTCTTCAAATTATGTAATTACGTCCGAAAACTTGTAGTCCTATGGTTCCATGAACAACTTTCATGATTGCTTGCCAGAAAATTGTTGAATAGCGTAGTGCGGTTTTCAAATAAGAGTCCAGACTCCAATTGTATATGAAATTCAACGGCTAACGCAATCGCGCCGAAAACCAAATAAATATGACCATGCCGATTAGGAGCGTTAGTTGGAGACACGAATTGAAAATAAAATTCTTCAAATAATGTAATTACGTCCGAAAACTTGCAGCCCTATGGTTCCATGCACAAACTTCATGAATGCTTGCTCGAAAACTTTGGAGTAATGTTGTGCCATTATTACATATGATTTGAGAACACCATTTGTTTATGAATTTCAATAGATAACGCAATCGCGCCGATAACTTGTAGTGTTATGGTTCCATGAACAAATTTCCTTACTCTTTGTACGAAAATTTATAAGTAATACCGCGCCAGTTGCGAATGTTAGTTGAAGACACCAATTGTAGATAAAATTCTTCAAACAACGCAATTACTTCCGGAAAATTGTAGCTCTATGGCCCCATGCACAAATTTCATATTTGCTTGCCGAAAACGTTTGAGTATTGTTGTGCCGTTTTCAAATATGACTTGAGGACACCAATTGTCTATGAAATCCATCAAGTAACGCAACCACGCCCAAAACCTGTAGGTTTGTGGTTCCATGAAGAAGTTTCATTATTATTTGCACAAAAATTTATTGCCAATTGCGAATGTCAGTTGGAGAGACCGATTGTAAATGAAATTCTTCGAACATTGTACTTTCTTACGAAAACTTACAGATCTATGGTTCTATGCCCAAATTTCATGATTACTTGCCCGAAAACTTTTGAGTAATGTTGTGTCATTTATAAATGTGACTTGAGAACACCAGTTGTTTATGATTCCATGTTTAATGTTTAATGTTTTATGATTCCACGAATAAATTTCATTACTGTCTGCATGAAAATTTATAAGTAATACTGTGCCAATTGCGAATGTTAGTTGAAGATACTAATTGTAGATAATATTCTTCAAACAATGTAATTGCTTCCGAAAACATTTGCGTCATGTTGTGCCATTTTCAAATATGACTTAAGGACACTAATTGTCTATGAAATTCATCAAATAAGGCAATCGCGCCCAAAACTTGCAGTTTTATGGTTCCATGAACAAATTTCATTACTGTTTTCACGAAAATTTATAATACCGTGCCAGTTGCGAATGTTAGTTGAAGACACCAATGGTAGATAAAATTCTTCAAACAACGCAATTACTTCCGAAAAATTATAGCTCTATGGTTCCATGAACAAATTTCATGTTTGCTTGTCGAAAACGTTTGAGTAATTTTGTGCTACTTTCAAATATGACTTAAGATCACCAATTGTACATTGAATTAATTAAATAACGCAATCGCGCCTAAAACGTGCAGTTTTATGGTTCCATGAACACATTTCATTATGGTTTTGAGGCTTTCACGGCTCTTTATTTAATGAGAAGAGTATGTGGCTTCCGGATGGAGGCCGTGTTGAGAATCAGCGTTGTGCCGACGTTTCGCAAACGTTACAGGCTGCATCATCAGGGCTGAGAGCTCCGACACTGAAGCTCTCGTGTCTCAGGTATTCCTTATATAGTTGCAGTCATCGTTCCAGATCGCTGCACCAGCCAATCAGATGTTTTAATTGATCAGGTGGTCAATAAAAAAAAATTCTTTATGGTTTGCACGAAAATTTGTAATACCGTGCCAATTGCGAATGTCACTTGGAGAGACCAACTGTAGATGAAATTCTTCAACAATGTAATTGCTTTCGAAAACTTGCAGCCCTATGGTTTCATGAACAAATTTCATGATTGCTTGCCCGAAAACTGTTGACTAAGTTGTACCATTTTCAAATATGACTTGACGGAAACTTGTTTATGAAATTCAACAAATAACACAATCATGCCCAAAACTTGCAGGTTTATAGTTCCATCAACAAATTTCATTATTGTTTGGGAGGCAATCTACGAAGAACGCCATAAATGGCATTTGTGACCTCAAAATGAAATGAGCAATAAATCTATATAGCCAATCACAAATATTATACGAAAACATTCCAACCTTATGAAATTTGTCAAATAATATGAAACCACGAAAGATTTTTAGCGTGTGGCTCCACGTTCAATATCACGTTCGTAAGCCACTTGAATCTTTTAATATCCTTCTTTTTCCCCACAACGGTCAAATCAGTTTGTAGGAGGAGGGTGACTGACCATTTTTCCTTACTATTGTAATACCTAAAACAAGGCGCAAAGTCGAGAGACACGGAGACAAACAAGAGCGAGTTTTTCATTGCTCCAGGGCTCGAACAGAACCTGTCGATCATGTTAAGGAGGGTCAAGAAGATCTCATCGATGAATGTTAAGCCGTGGTGAAAGAGGCGCGAGTGCATGGGATATAGTGGTAATCGAGGTAATAAAACGAGACAGCTAGGCGGAGTAACCTTCACATCACCTTGAAAGACTGATATTTTTTAAGTTTCCGATACGTCCTGTGAAAAGTTAAGTTCGAATGTTCCACAAGCGTCACTGTATTTTTCTGAAACGCACAAAAATCAGAATCTGTGCTATCGAAGTGATGCGAAACTCCCATACTTTGCCCACACCCAAAACCTTAGATGGGGCGGGGATCGGAAATTCGAACGATCAATATTCAGGACAGAAATTTCGAATTCAGTAATGACGAACGTTGCAATATAATTAGACCAATCTTATGGTTGTCTGTAAAATGGTTAATCGAAATTGTGAAAACAAAAATCTCGAAGTTGATTTATAGCGAAAGCAAATATCAGATTTAACAATATAATGAGAGATATAATATCAATTAGCCTTTATATATACACCACACAATTCGAGACGTCGAATAGTAAATATTACGACAGTTTACAATTTCGAATTCATTAAAGCGAAGGACCAAAAATTCGATCAGTTCAAATAGCGATGGGCCAAAATGTCGAACGGTCCGGATAGCGAAAACTTGCGATCGAGTACTACACTGAGAAAAAAAAACAATTGAATCAAAAAATATATTGGTTGATCCAAATAAATTTGCTGCTTCGGAGTGCCACCGATATATGAGATTGTTACAATACTATAAAATATTGGAAAATGTGATTGATTTAACCCATTAACGCCGAAGAATCGCGATTTTTTCCTTCATTTTCAAGCCAGATTTTTATTATATAAAAAAAATCATAAAAAATGAAGATATACGTTCCCTAGTATTTTCGAGGGTGCTCTTTCAGAATCTGGGGTCAAAATCGGGTTTGGTCCATTAGGAAAAAAAATATGGCGGCTTTTAAACAAAAACAGGAAAAATCGATGACACTTTTTTTTCAAATTTTTTTTTACCTCGAAGCGTTGAAAAGGCCGGTTTTTTTTCAACCATGGGTGCATAGAATAGTGACGAATGAACAATCAATTTTTTTAATTCGTTGTTGTCAACATTTTCACCCCCAAAATGGCGCTTTTTACCCTCTGAGTGACACGAAAAATTTCACGCTCGGTGTCCCAAATGAAAAGTAGTTGGATTTGGACGAAAATTGGTACTCGGAGGTTTTTACGGTCGCTGATTACGATTCTGTTCTCAAAATTCCGAAATTCAAAATGGCGGATCCGATATGGCGGACACAAATGCAAAAGTTCATTTGAATGAGATAAAACGTGGCACTCGGAGGATTTCGAGGTCGCTGGTTATGATTCTGCTCTCAAAATTCCGAAATGAAAAATGGCGGACACAATTGCAAAAGTTCATTTGAATTGGATAAAACGTGGCACTCGGTGGTTTTCGAGGTCGCTGACTATGATTCTGCTCTCAAAATTCCGAAATTCAAAATGGCGGATCCAATGTGGCGGACACAAATGCAAAAGTTCATTTGAATTGGATAAAACGTGGCACTCGGGGGTTTTCGAGATCGCTGATTATGATTCTGCTCTCAAAATTCCGAAATTAAAAATGGCGGATCCAATATGGCGGAAACAAATGCAAAAGTTCATTTGAATTGGATAAAACGTGGCACTCGGGGGTTTTCGAGGTCGCTGATTATGATTCTGCTCTCAAAATTCCGAAATTCAAAATGGCGGACACAAATGCAAAAGTTCATTTGAATTGGATAAAACGTGGCACTCGGGGGTTTTCGAGGTCGCTGATTATGATTCTGCTCTCAAAATTCCGAAATTCAAAATGGCGGACACAAATGCAAAAGTTCATTTGAATTGGATAAAACGTGGCACTCGGGGGTTTTCGAGGTCGCTGATTATGATTCTGCTCTCAAAATTCCGAAATTAAAAATGACGGACACAAATACGAAAGTTCATTTGAATTGTATAAAACGTGGCACTCGGGGGTTTTCTAGGTCGCTTATTATATTTCTGCTCTAAAAATTCGAAAGCCTTTGGGTATTTAAATACCTGGTATTTTCAGGTATTTAAATACCCAAAGGCTTTCGAATTTTGAGAGCAGAATCATAATCAGCGCCCTCGAAAGCCCCCGAGTGCTACGTTTTATCCAATTCAAATAAATTTTTGCATTTGCGTCCGCCATATTGGATCCGCCATTTTTAATTTCGGAATTTTGAGAGCAGAATCATAATCAGCGACCTCGAAAATCTCCGAGTGCCACATTCCATCCGATGCAAATGAACTTTTGCATTTTTGTCCGCCATATTGGATCCGCCATTTTTAATTTCGGAATTTTGAGAGCAGAATCATAATCAGCGACCTCAAAAACCCCCGAGTGCCACGTTTTGTTCAATTCTAATTCCAATTTAATATTTGTGCTCTCAAAATTCGAAAGCCTTTGGGTATTTAAATACCTGGTATTTTCAGGTATTTAACCACCCAAAGGCTTTCGAATTTTGAGAGCAGAATCATAATCAGCGACCTCGAAAACCCCCGACTGCCACGTTTTATCCAATTCAAATGAACTTTCGCATTTGTGTCCGCCATTTTTAATTTCGGAATTTTGAGAGCAGAATCATAATCAGCGACCTCGAAAACCCCTGAGTGCCATGTTTTATCCAATTCAAATGAACTTTTGCATTTGTGTCCGCCATATTGGATCCGCCATTTTTAATTTAGGAATTTTGAGAGCAGAATCATAATCAGCGACCTCAAAAATCCCCGAGTGCCATATTCCATCCGATACAAATGAACTTTTGCATTTTTGTCCGCCATATTGGATCCGAAATTTTTAATTTTGGAATTTTGAGAGCAGAATCATAATCAGCGACCTCGAAAACCCCCGAGTGCCACGTTTTATCCAATTCAAATGAACTTTTGCATTTGTGTCCGCCACATTGGAACCGCCATTTTGAATATCTGAATTTTGAGAGCAGAATCATATTCAGCGACCTCGAAAACCCCCGAGTGCCACGTTTTATCCAATTCAAATGAACTTTTGCATTTGTGTCCGCCATATTGGATCCGCCATTTTTATTTCGGAATTTTGAAAGCAGAATCATAATCAGCGATCTCGAAAACGCCCGAATGCCATGTTTTATCCAATTCAAATGAACTTTTGCATTTGTGTCCGCCATATTGGATTCGCCATTTTGAATTTCGGAACTTTGAGAGCAGAATCATAATCAGCGACCTCGAAAACCACCGAGTGCCACGTTTTATCCAATTCAAATGAACTTTTGTATTTGTGTCCGCCATATTGGATCGGCCATTTTGAATTTTGGAATTTTGAGAACAGAATCGTAATCAGCGACCTCAAAAACCTCCAAGTACCAATTTTCGTCCAAATCCAACTACTTTTCATTTGGGACACCGAGCGTGAAATTTTTCGTGTCACTCAGGGGGAGAAAAGCGTCATTTTGGGGGTGAAAATGTTGACAACGACCAATTAAAAAAATTGATTGTTCAATCGTCAATATTCTATGCACCCATGGTTGAAAAAAAACCGGACTTTTCAACGGCTTCGAGGTGAAAAAAAATTTGAAAAAAAAGTGTCATCGATTTTTCCTGTTTTTGTTTTTTTTTAAAGCCGCCATATTTTTTTTCCTAATGGACCAAACCCGATTTTGACCCCAGATTCTGAAAGAGCACCCTCGAAAATACTAGGGAACGTATCTCTTCATTTTTTATATAATAAAAATCTGGCTTGAAAATGTAGGAAAAAATCGCGATTCTTGGGCGTTAATGGGTTAACGCCCAAGTATATGTTTTAAATATCAAATAAAAAGTGAGCATTAGAATGATCATCCACGATAACACTGGAGAGAATATCAGATATCCAATGGATTATCCATGGCGAGAATATCGGAAATTTAACTGATAAGAACAGATACTACACTTTGCCACAGGTCAAGAAGCGATACTCTAGAGTTTCTCCGGCGCTTAAGTAGATTTTCGGATCGCGCTATGCTTGCGAGTAACGAGCGCGCGTGCGGCTTCTAGCGGTTACTCCGAGAACTACGGGTTTCCTCACGCCTATCATTTCGGTCGTGCTCGGCCATGATTTGGTTGAATTTATTCAACCAAATGCGCAAGAAACAAATTGTATTTTCGCATCATTTTTTTAACCTATTCAGACATTTATTAATATTTTTCAATTAAAATAAAATATTAATATTTTAACGAATAATGTAATCGGAAATCAATGTCGCATATGGTGAAAAAAAGAAAATAACATATTTACTCAATAGACATTTTATCTGAATCAAACGAGTTCTGCAACGAACGTATTTTTTGTTCGTTGCAGAAATTGCATTCAAAACTATGTCATTTGTTCGCGATAATTTTTTTAATAATTTCAATAATATATTGTTCTCCGCTAACAATATGTCTTTTGAATGAAAAAAAAACTTTCAATTTTATCATGTTTTCGAACTCAATAACGTTTTGTTTGGACTCATAAATCCGATTATTTACACCAACAATACAAGTGAATCAACGAAATTTCATTCCAAAACACCAATGATATTGGATCAATGATTGTTATTCTCAGTGTATAAACTGTCGAAAAAGGTAAAAAAAATCAATTTTTTTAAGTGTCACACTGATATGGCCCCTTAATGAGAAATACGACAAATATTTACTTTTGGCAATTTTTTGGAGCGGGTGTCAATGTGTTGCAACTGAACTTACAAGAGCACCAGGGCGAACTAACACGTGGCGCGCGTCGTAGCAATGAAAGAATGGCATTGTTGCCAGCTCGCTAACAATCACGTCTACCGAGACATTGACATTGTTTCAACTTACCTCTGTGTCAACCCTCCTAGGTCTCCCCTATAAATCACTATAATCATCGATGTGAAATGGGAGGTAGGACCAAGTGTAGGCGGGTTAGGGCACGTAGAAAGGGGAAGATCCTGTACGGCTGGACCAAACCGATTTAAAAAAAAATTAAAAACTATAGTTAAAATATGGGTGAGAACCATACATTTTTGCTCAGCATACATGCACGTGTAACTTTATCAAACGTTTTCTTCGGTCGAATCCACATCGTTCTATGTGCACAAAAAGCAAAAGAATAGCTCAATTTTTCATTCAAGGAATTCCGATAAGCTTCTCGGACGATGTCTCGAATCGATGCAAATGTGTATTGTTTTTTATTTCAAGATTTATAAATAAACTTTGCTAGCAATCCTTTACATTGTTTCTTCTCACGACCTGGCTAAATTTACATTTGCTCTTTCATTCTCAGTTCTTTGTTCCGCTGTTTTTCTGTCGAACGTCGCGAAAAAGAATGGAATTTGTGCAATCAATATGCACAGAAATGGCATTGGAAGATAAGCCAATTCCGGTGACATTGAGACTCACGCGAGACTTACGTGTTCCTATGAGATGGTCATTTATAAGCTGGAATTTTCGTGCTGCCGTTTAGTTTGAATGGCAGTGCACAGAAAGTGCAGTCGGAACTTCGCGCTGTGAAAATAATTGTAAATCAATACAAGGTCAATTGAAAAATAAGTCAAATTAATAAAGTTGTCGATATGACGTTTTTGGGATCGGTAATGGTACTGGTGCATTTGCTCGTGCCATTCGTAGCCAGTGAATATACGACGATCGTCGAAACTTCCAGTGGTCCTGTGATAGGCCTAATTGCCTCCACTGTCAATAATGTTACATACGCCTCGTTCAAGGGCCTCAAATATGCCGAACCTCCGATAGGAAAGCTGAGATTTCAGGTACTGTTTGGCTAAAGCCCACTTCCTTGTCTAGAGATTTATTTATTTATTAATAATTGTAATTCGTCATCGAAAACAATTACATTTTTTTTCTCGTAACTGAAAATTCGAGGATTGAAGAGAGGAAGAGACGAAGATTGAAGAGACGAGCCCGCAGACAAGACTGTAATTAGTAATGGACAATGGGTTTGGAAAAACGTGAATTATCAACAAATATAAGAAATCCCGTGTACCGAAAAATATTGAACGATTGCATATGCTAGCCAGTATTTTTGTCGCAATCGATCAATCCATTAAGGCCTTCGGCCACAGTAACGGGTATAAAATCATGTGCGAATTGAATTTTTTTTCGTATGAAACAGTGATTCAATCATAAAATTAATTACACATCTATTTAGTATGAATATCAAGCTGGTAGACAATATTATTATTTTTGTTTCGATGTACAAAATGGCCGACTACTCGAAACTTCTCGAAACAGCTTTCTTCCAATTGACGTGGCAAATAACTTCAACAATTTTCACTCGATTTACTTCAAATTTAAAAGTTATGTTCCTAATTGCATTTCGCAGAGAAGTACGTACGGAATTTCTGATTAATCGAAAACTTTTCATTTTATGAGCAGTTTATGTGCAGTCATAACGAAATTTTTCCCTGAAAATTCATTTCTTAAGTTCAAATACCTACAACTTTTAAATAAAAAAATATTTTTTAAATTCCGAACGTACTTCTCTAGATATTTTAATGCAGATTGACCAGAATTTTGGTTTTTTGTTCTTAAATGTTGTAAAATGTGGATTAAAAAAGTAGTTTCTTTTCCAATTTTTCAAAAACAATTCCCGTCAAGTAGAAGGTGCCAATATTATCAATATTTCTACCAAGTTTCAACTCAATCGGCTTAATAGTTTTTGAGTAATCCTGTACGCCAATTTCGATAATGCAGTCTTGAGAAAAATGGGTTTGAAGTTCACGCCCGCTCCGAATCCGAGCGGTGAGGCACAGCGTTGACGGGCTGTAACGTTTGAAGTTTTTCGAATTTCGCTATGAAACATTGCGAAAATATTCTACATATATAGTTCTATTCTTTAAAGAAAAAAAAAAAGAAATCGATTCTGTGATCGTTGTAAATGTATAATATATACCGCCTCAAACCGATGTGTTCGTCTAGTGGTTAGCGTGCTTGCCTCTGAAATCAACACATCGGGAGGTCGCGGGTTCGAATCACCGTCTCGTAGTTTCGTCGAGAAATAAAAACACAGGCGTGACGTAGCTCCAGTTCTACACAGATGTCTCGCACACGGACCGGTACGTGTGTGTGTCGGATGTGTTGTATGGCTGTAGCCTGTGAGCTATTTCTCGACGAAACGCGACTAGCTCCGAGGCTGGAAAGCGAACTCGTGACCGGCTGTATTGTATAGGTTTTCCGCAGTTTCCCTATACCCATGACAAAAAAAGTCATGGTGAATGCGATACAGAGGGGGAAGTCGGCTGCAGCCGCAAGGTGGGGATCGATTAGGGATGTGGATTGGAGAAAATGGTGGGAAATGTAAAAGAAGGGGGAAAATCCCTGTATATGGAAGCTAAAATTGGCGTAGCGTTCGCCGTAGCAGATACTCTTTCCCTAAAAAATTCTATTGGAAATCATCATTGGATGAAGTCGAAATGAATAAGAAATTGAAGACATTTCCTTACGAATTACAATACATAAATAGAGCTGCTCGGAAAATAACAAAAAAAAAAACAGAGGAAAAAAATAACGCAAGGTACCTGCAATGGATAACGATAATTATATCCGTTTGCATATCTGTAATGTATTAAGGGGCATGCATAACCTCGGAATTTAAAAAATCGACTTGTGGTATATTTTATTTTATTTTTGCGTAGAGTCTTAATCCTAGAACTACAAACCGGGGTTGATATCTACCCCGGTTTGTAACTCCAGCTAGTGTTTTGTGTAGGTACGTTGATTTCCTGTTTCTTGCTGATACGCATTTATTTCACGTATTATAAGGTTATTTGATGGTAAAGCATTGGATATATCATTTTCATATTTTATGTACCCATACACGGGGGAAGCGAAAAAAATTGATACGTATATCATTTTGTGATACATAATGGCAAAAACATATAATTTGAGGAGCGTCGATGCACTGACGAAAACTTTGATGCAATCCGAGACTGCCAGAGGATCATAATAACTTTACTTTTACAAATATTTGCAAGTATAAAATTTCTCGTTTTTTGCTTTCTTCATATGTCGCATAGCAGAAACCAAACAAATATACTTGGAAATCAATATTTCGTGGCTCTTTCGTTGATTTTTTCCACATATCAGCTCCCCAATTTTTTGCATTTTCAGAGCCCCAAATAAATAGATATGAATTTATGAAACAACAGATATGAATTTTTGTTTGCAAAATGACGTTTTGGCCGTTTTTTGAGCACTATCAGGTATTTAAATCGATTTTTCACTAACTGAACTTTAATGAAATTGAATTTGCTTTTCACCATTCTCTTTTGCATAAAAAGACGAAGAGATTCGTGTACTTGCGAGTCTCATTGCTGCTTTCAGAGCGATTTTACGAATAAGAAACGCGCGGGGTAAATATTTACCCCGATTTGTAGTTTAAAGGTAGAAAAAATGGGTTTCTAGTTCTAGGCTTAACGTCGATTTGGTTAAACGATTTAGTAGAAATTCCAAAAATTAACCGAGTTATGACGATTTTAGTGGAGCAGGTAAGAAAGTCCCGTTGCGTTACGACTCTAGTGCTGCGCAGTGCATTGTATGGTTTTTAAGGGCATTGATATGACTTTGTCCAACCAGGCTGTTTGATTGTTATACGGTGCAGGAATCGCAGATTAAAAGTACAAAAAATCATTGCGATTTTATCTCAAGCAAGTAGTCCATACACCAAGCCACTTTCTTACAATGCATTTTTTCAAATAACAATTGGGATGAAGAGTGCATTTCATAGATCCAAATTTTCAATAAAAGATGTTTTATTTCTTTGCTAGCTCCATTAGTAATGGAGATATAAGCGACGAAAATTAATCGCATCACCTCTCACTCATCCTTTCGTTCCTTTTACTCATCGTTCCGTTTCTCTCATAAAAATGTTCCTTGTTCATATCTCCATTACTAATGGAGCTTCCAAAAACAAATGAAAGAGACATTTTTTATTGTCAATTCAAGAAGAAACATTTTTTATTTCAAACTTTTTTCTACAAAATTCACTTTCTCGTCATAATTGTCATTATAACAATTCAATAAACAATTGACTTGTTATAATGACAATTATGACGAAAAAGTGAATTTAGTAGAAAAAAGTTTGAAATGAAAAAATGTTTCTTCGTGAATTGACAATAAAAAATGTCTCTTTCATTTGTTTTTGTTAGCTCCATTAGTAATGGAGATATGAACAAGGAACATTTTTATGAAAGAGACGGAATATAAACAATAACGAAAAAAACGACTCTAGCACAAAATAAATGTCCTATTCGTGTTGCCCGTATGCGAAACCATAAAGAACCACGGAAGATATTGAGCAGACCCGAACATTTGAACGAAAATTCTATACGGAACAAGTTGATTTAGTACGTTTTCTTCTCTTGCATTTATCGCGAAAGTATATTTAGCAATTTGGCGAACGTCATATCTCAAAATCTAATCGTCGGTAAACATATTTTGTAACATATTCAACCGACAGACCGGATGATTTTTTCACATGTGCCTCCGTTTGTTAATAACAAACGTTTAAAGTCGTTATTTTTTGTCGAAAATCGACATCTTTTTTCAAAACAGTGCAATTTATCCAAATTTTAAAATTTCAAAAATGTAGCCGGTGGGTTTGTGGCTTCACCATTGTACTAAAAGTGTATTTTTCAATTTTTTACTCTAGATTAATCTAGTTACCGGAATGTACGCGACCGAGCCGTGCGGAAGCTATAGTCCTGAGATTGAAAAATAATGATTACGTTGTTCATACACATTTTGCAATAAAACGAAACGGTGACATGGCAAGACTATGTACTATCTGTGTGCGGAAGATCGGCCTATCATCCAATACCTGAGACAAAAAAATATTGTTTTTTAAACTTCAAGGTTATGCATACCCCTTAACCTCCTTGCGACACTTATACTTGGCCACGGCTTTCACACACTGAGTCTATTTAACCGGGACAATACTCCATCCACCTGCCCTTACCAACGTTTCGGTGGGTTTTTATTGAAAAAATCCGGGACACACTTTAAACATTTCTTAATATGTCTGCATAATTAAAATTCGGAAAGTATAAAATTGAATTATGGGTAAAAAAGTTATTGTATTTCAATTTTGTCGGGGTCAAAATGACCCAGTGTGTCAAGGAAGGGTTGAAATCCATTTGTGTGAACAATAACAATTTTGTGTAACTGTGGACATTTTTATTCTTTTTAGTTCCCATGTTAAGGGTATTAACTATGTGGGCATCTATTTAATGTTGCTTATTTTCTATTTATCGATCACGTGAACGCTACCAAAGCCTCCGGTAGCAATCAAACCACGGAAGGAGATTATAATCGCGAAGTACAATCAACGCATGTGTCCTCAGCTTAAGGCTGACGGGGGCGTGATTGGAGACGAGGATTGCTTGTATCTCAATGTTTACACTCCCGTGGTAAAAAAAATGAAAATAAAATAGAACAACGTAATCGATGATAATCCCCACAAGTGCGTCCACATTTCTTTTTGTAATGTCCACTTTACGGTACAGACGAATTTGCGTGAAATTCCCACGGTACGAAAGTCTGTCATGGTATGGATTCACGAAGGTTCCTTCACACGTGGATCAGGAAATATGAATATGAGACAACCAGATTTTCTGCTCGAAAAAGACATCGTTTTTGTCTCCATGAATTATCGTCTTGGAGCTCTTGGTAATTAAGTACCAATTCATGATTCCCTTTTTATAATGCTAATAAATATCACTATTAATAATAATGTTATTATAATATAATATTAGAAGCATGCGAACAAAACCGGATTTGTCCGCGCTGCATACATTTTTTTGTCCTTAAGAACTGCCTGTTCGATTGGAAAGGCAGTTTTTAAAAATCTGAGGAGTTCAGAGCCGGATTTGATTGAAAACATATCGGGAGCGAATGAAAATGAGCTTGACGAACAAGAGGTTTTTAAATATAAAAAAATCAAGCTTTTATTTATTGTTCTAAAAAGTAGAAAATAATTTTTAAACAGCAGCTTGTGGCGCTCAACTTTTTAAATATTCCATAAATTTGATCAATTAAGTTTCATTAACCGTATTCAATTTGGCACAATAGTAATTAGAGCAATTTATATCATACGTTTATACTCAGTTTCAGGATTTTTATTTAAGAAATTTACGGTTCTATTACAGTAAATTAAGTACAGTTTATATGTTAACGGATTTATGTGAATTAAAAATCATGTGCCTACATTTTGAGCGCCTCAAGCTTTTATTTATAGTGACATATAGGCGACTTGGTAAAAAAAAATATTTTCTACTTTTTAGTCTTTAATTCATTTTACTAGTAGTATACTAGTTTACGAGTTTGTACTTTAGAAACATGGAATGCTTGTAAAAAGTAACAAAGAGTGTAATTGGGATTGAAATTACGACTAATTGCTCCATACATACTGTTCACGTGCAAACACAGTCGGCGATGGATTTGTTTGGGTTTGTTGCTGAGATTTTGTATGGTTGAGTAGATATCGTTAATTTTACATGAAAAGATGAACATTTTATGGATATTTTGTTATTAAGTCGATCCATGCATTGTCGCCTCTTAGATCTATGTTGGCAACATTTCAGAGCTCCAAGTTGGTCGGGCAGTCGGTGAAATATCGATTTTCCGTGTTGCATCTTACAGAAAGCCAGGTTATTCATATATTTGTTTATTTATTTAAAGTTGCATCATGCATTGTCACCTCTTAGATGCTTGTTTGCTAAATTTCAGAGCTGTAATTAATTGGGAAGTGGGTGAAATATCGATTTTCCGTTTTGCATGTCACAGAAAGTCGTTATCATTTTTATATCTTTTTAAGTGGAATTGTGCATTGTCACCACTTCGATGTATGTTTGCAAAATTTCAGAGCTCTAAGTAGTCGGGAAGTGGGTGAAATATCGATATTTCGATTTGCATATCACAGGAGGTCGTATTTTTAAATTATTTTTTTAAGTTGAAGTGTGCATTGTCACCTTTCAGATGCATGTTTGCAAAATTTCAAAGCTCTAAGTAGTTGCGAAGTGGGTAAAAAATCAATTTTTCGTTATGCATCTCACAGAAAGCCAAGTTTTTTTTTTCTTACATTGAATCATGCATTGTCTCTTCTTGGATGCATATTTGCAACCTTCCAGAGCTCTAAGTAGTCAAGAAGTGGGTGCAATATCGATTTTTTGTTTTGCATCTCACAGGAAGCCAAGATATTCAATTATTTATTTAAAGTTAAATCATGCATTGCCACCTCTTGGACCATATTTGCAAAATTTCAGAGCTCCAAGTAGTCGGGAAGTGGATGGAATATCGATTTTACGTTTTGCATTTAACAGAAATCCAAGTTTTTTTTCACAAGTTGAATCATGCATTGTCAACTTATAAATGCATGTTTGCAAATTTCAGTGCTCTAAGTAGTCGGGAAGTGGGTGAAATATCGCTTTTTCGTTTTTCATCTCAGAGAAGAATAAGTTTTTTTTTTCTTCTTGAGCTGAATCAGATGCATGTTTGCAAAATGTCAGAGCTCTAAGTAGTCGGGAAGTGGGTGAGATATCGATTCTCCGTTTTACATCTCACACCAAGTCAAGTTAAATAAAAGCTTGTAGAAACAGTAAATTCGCTATAGTTTGGATAAGTCCGGTTTTGATTCGCCTGCTCCTCATATATGAGAAATTATTTTCGCAAATTACGTAAAAGCCAAAATTTGCCGATCTAAGCCCGAAATTTCGGGCGGTTATGCAAAAATTTACGACAAGATCAGACGGGACGAAAATTTGTTTATTATTTTCCGTAATTTATTGTCAACGATTGAAAACTGTTCAGAATGTAAAATATTCGATTCATTCGTTTACGCCAGGTTTCTTGAGTTTGAATCATCGCGAGGCGACTGGCAATCAAGGACTGAAGGACCAGAAACTCGCGCTCGAATGGGTACAGAAGAACATTGAAAAATTCGGCGGAGATCCGCAGTCAGTGACGATATTTGGAAAAGAGGCTGGCGCCGCGTCGGTTGGCTATCACGTTCTTTCGGACGCTTCCAAAGGTCTAACGACACACAAATTGCTTTATTTTTCTTTTGCAGAAAAACGAAAAAACACCCCATACACATTTTTATATTTTATTCGTCTATTTATGTAGGCCTTTTTCATGCCGCGATATCCATGGATGGGACACCTCTGTCTCCTGCGAGTTTTGTGTCACCATCGGACGCCGCTCAACGAGGCGAGGATTTAGCCTTCTTAATAGTGGGACAACAATTAAGCTTGTGGCCGACAAAGCGAAGCTCTTTGAATGTCCTCTACTCCATGGATATTCGCGCGGCGATCACGAATGCCATTCAAATCGACCGGGTTCGTTTTCAGAAATAATGTTTTTACCGAGTCGCTATTGAGAATACGAAGAATCCATCGATTATTTAATTTTTCGAGTAAAAACCAAATTCTGATCACTGCTGAAGAACCTCACGCGTATATTATAGGGTCTGATATGATTTTTCAAACAGAATGCGGCGTTTTTGCCTACTGTCGAAGATCCCGCTAAAGCCACCGATGTCTTTCTCTCCAACCGCCCGATACACAAGTACAGGTCTGGAAAATTCAACAAGGTGCCGCAGCTTCTAGGCATCACGCAACCCAACGACAAACAGTATCCCTACGGTAAGTACAAGTTACTTGAACAAATATTTTCTAGACCCTTGTAGTTATTCGGACGATTAAGAGGGGACATACCTTTAGACGAGGAAATAATTGCAGATTTATATATATATATGTATTTAAGGATATATTTTTCATAATTTTTGAGACTAGGGTATGTTTTATGACTACTTTTGGCCGTTACATGATATTTTTTGTTTTTTATTCATCTTTAAATATGGCGGTCGAATGGCACGGTCATCTAAACGGGTTGCGTCGGATGGTGTCAGACGGCGTGACACGTAGCGTCGGCGGCATTAATATGAAAAAAAACCAATGAAGATTATTCTCTCATTAAGAGGTCTTCTCACTTTAGACGCTACAAGAGGCTATTTTCATGATTATTTTCTATTTTAGAAGATTTTAGAAGATTTTAGAAGACCTCTATAAGAGGCTATTTTCATGGCTATATTCATGATTATAATAAATACCCTTCGAAATACAGAAAAAAAACATTTTTCTACGTATTCTACCGACGGAAAATTTCCGGACAAGAGTTGGAAAAAGTGCCCGAACGGTTCTTTATGCCATTTCGCTGGTAGTTGGGCTAGGCCAATTTGACCAACGGCATTTTAAAGAGGGGGGATTTACCTACATTTTGGCTTATCAAAAAAAAATTTACGATTTTTTTTACACTTGGCACCCAGTTTTGAAAACGACAATTTTTTGTCGTTTTTTTGTTGTTTTGTGAGTGGACCCCGTTTACAGTAAAAATCTTTTTCATGCATTTCTCCTATTAAAATCATAAAAGGGGAAGCCTAAGCTTCAATTTCGTTTTGTAGAAAAATTTTTGCGATTTTTTTTCCCAAAAATCTTTCGTTTTTTCGATAAAAATATACAATATGAAAATTGCTCCGGATTACGAAAACGACGAGGTTTACAACAAAACCTCAAGACGGTAAAAAGTTGCGTTACTTTTTGTTAAGTTCATGAGAATTTTTTCAGAATTTTTTTGCGACATTTTTTTTAAATTTATTTCCGGTCGGAACTCGATTGATCTCAACACCATGATAATAATATAATTAATTTTTTTATTTACATATTATACTTTGGTCTCGTCGAAAAAACCTCCTCACGCTGACAGCACGCTCTTTACCACACGCGGCATCCTCTCCACAAGTTTTTCGAATGTCTCTCGGGGTGTTTCTTGCCATGATTTTTGTAGGGATTCCCATAGCTTTTCGGCGGATGAATGCGTGACCTTGCGCACTTGCCAATCCATTTCATCCCACAGCAGCTCTATGGGATTGAGATCGGGAGATTGAGGAGGCCATTGCATAATTTGAAGCTCCCCACTTTTTTGCTTCGTTTCAAGATACTTCGAGCAGAATTTTGAAGTATGTTTCGGGTCGTTGTCATGTTGAAAAACGAACCCCCTTCCGATGAGTCGCTTTCCAGAAGGAACAGCGTGGTTTTTCAGAATCGCGTGATATCCTTTTTGGTCCAGGATTCCTTTGACTCGGTAGAGGTCCCCCGCACCAGCATACGAAAAAGATCCCCACACCATTACAGAACCGCCGCCGTGTTTAACGGTTCGAATTACGCAATCAGGATGCATTTTCTCGTTAGCTGAGCGACGAACGAAAACTCGACGTTTTCCTCCAAATATTTCAAATTTGGATTCGTCGGTCCATAACACCCGTTTCCAATCTTCAATCGTCCAATTCTTGTGCTTGCGTGCCCAATTCAATCGCTTCTTTTTGTTTCCACGGCGCAAGAGTGGCTTTTTCGTTGCGACTCTTCCGTATAATTGTGCGCTGCGCAAGCGTTGTTTAATCGTCGTAATTGAAATGTTTTTTCCACGACTTTCGACAAACTGCGCTTGAATGTTTGCCGCCGTAAGTTTTCGATTCCTTTTAGACATCACAATTATTGATTGGTCTTCCGCTTTGGAAGTAACAGGAGGCCTCCCGGAACGATTTTTATCGCGGTTCGATTGTGTCTCTCTGAAGCGTTTTATGGCATCCCCAATGGTTGATTTGGGTATTTTCAATCGATTTGCAATGTAGCGAATTTGCAACCCTCCATTGCAAAGAGCAAGGATTGATGCACACTTTTCGATGCTTAAATTGGGTCGACGACCCATTTTTTTCTTAAAAATAAAAATAAAATTAACTCTAAGAAGTCGAAAATTTTATTTAATTAACCGTCAATAAATTAACAGTTAAACACACTTCAAATTCAATATATTATTCGACACGATACGACAGGAAAATCTAACGCGAACGTTTTTTCGATGCTTGCCGAAGAAGTACTGAGTCGAAATAATTTTTGAATATTTTTTCATTGTAACACGTAAAGAGTGCGTGGACGTTTCTCCCACTCTTTGTTTTCTTCTTGTTTTCGAAGTAGAGTAGTCAGCGAACATAGCGAATCTCGCGACGGAGTGTCTGTCCTTGTTCCTTGCTTATTTTTTCGCGAGTTTCGCATTGTCGAGCATTCGCGAGCGTTCGCTTTGTCGCATAGGTGAGCGATATATTTTTTTTTACTACTCTACAAAGAGTGGGAGAAACGTTCACGCACTCTTTACGTGTTACAATGAAAAAATATTCAAAAATTATTTCGTCTCAGTACTTCTTCGGCAAGCATCGAAAAAACGTTCGCGTTAGATTTTCCCGTCGTATCGTGTCGAATAATATATTGAATTTGAAGTGTGTTTAACTATTAATTTATTGACGGTTAATTAAATAAAATTTTTGACTTCATTAGAGTTTTTTTTTTTGAAGAACAAAATGGCTCGTCAACCCAATACAAGCATCAAATAGCGTGCATCAATCCTTGCACTTTGCAATGAAGGGTTCAAAATTCGCTACATTGCAAATCGATTGAAAATACCCAAATCAACCGTTGGAGATGCTATAAAACGTTTCTGAGAGACACAATCGAACCGCGATAAAAATCGTTCCGGGAGGCCTCCTGTTACTTCCAAGGCGGAAGACTAATCAATAATTGTGATGTCTAAAAGGAATCGAAAACTCACGGCGGCAAACATCCAAGCGCAGTTTGTCGAAAGTCGTGGAAAAAACATTTCAATTGCGACGATTAAGAGCGTGCTGTCAGCGAGAGGAGGTTTTTTCGACGAGACCAAAGTATAATATGTAAATAAAAAAATTAATTATATTATTATCATGGTGTTGAGATCAATCGAGTTCCGACCGGAAATAAATTTTAAAAAAATTTCGCAAAGAAAATCTGAAAAAATTCTCATAAACTCAACAAAAAGTAACGCAACTTTTTACCGTATTGAGGTTTTGTTGTAAACCTCGTCGTTTTCGTACTCCGGAGCAATTTTCATATTGTATATTTTTATCGATAAAACGAAATATTTTTGGGAAAAAAAAATCGCAAAAATTTTTCTACAAAACGAAATTGAAGCTTAGGCTTCCCCTCTTATGATTTTAATAGGAGAAATGCATAAAAAAGATTTTTACTGTAAACGGGGTCCACTCACAAAACAACAAAAAAAAACGACAAAAAATTGTCGTTTTCAAAACTGGGTGCCAAGTGTAAAAAAAATCGTAAATTTTTTTTTCATAAGCCAAAATGTAGGTAAATCCCCCCTCTTTAAAATGCCGTTGGTCAAATTGGCCTAGCCCAACTACCAGCGAAATGGCATAAAGAACCGTTCGGGCACTTTTTCCAACTCTTGTCCGGAAACTTTCCGCCGGTAGTGTATATATATTAGGGTGTGCGGAAAAAAATCGATACTTTTTTTTCGGTTGCATCCACCAAAAAAAGGTGAATTAAGGTAAAATAATAAAACATATGAATACTTTCCATAAGAATAACACAGGAAAATATTGGCACTTCTGAACGTCGTAGTAAAACTCTTCAGAAAAAAACCTCACAAAAATGTCATTATGATATTCTGATAGAGAATTGAATTCCCTAGAAAAAAAGTTCCTACGAACAATTAGCTTAGAACAACCGTTCAAGTGGTATCGCTATCTGAAATTGATTTTTTTATTTAAGCGACGTGCGCGCCATAGCACACGCTGCCACCTGGCGGCAGCATGCGGTAGCTCGTAGTGCAAAATTACAAGCTTCACACTAGTGCCACGAACGGGAAACCGCGACGTTTTTCCCTCATTTTGGCCCCAAATCAAGATCCGTCACTGCTGCAAAATTTCATTCATTATTGCGAAGTGAATCCTGTAGTAGGGGAGGCTGCCTCGAAAAAAATAGCTAGTGACTTGTGATACTTTAACGAGAAAATTGTTGCTTTGTCGTTTTCTGACAATGCTGTGCCGATAAATGTGAAGGCAAAAATGGTACAAGCTCTGCAATCTCGAGAAAAATCCAAAAATCCTTCCGAGTGAGTAATTGTTAAAAAAAATGATTGGGAAATGGTGCTGAAAAAACACATAAGCGATTTCGTTACTCAAGAATCCTTATTTCTTTTCCAGCAATTCAATTTACCTCATGATTTTTTTAGAGTAAATATTGAATTATGGCCGGAAAATGCCACTTATTTGAGTTGCTTATACTTTTTAAATCCAAAAGTCGTTAATAACGTAGCCGAACATGGTGTCACTTTGGTAGAAGCATATAACGGTTCATTAACAAAAAACGAAGAGCAGCTACAATATTTATTGGGCGTAGTGCAAAATCATCGACAGAAATACCCTAATTGCAACAAACAGACTCTTAAAAAAAGGAACGATGATTATCAAGCATTATAGTGTAAAAACAAATTATTTTATCTTATTAAACCAAATTAATTGAATAAAACTTTTCGAAACACCATCAATGATGGACGTCGTTTCTTTTATATTTCTTGTTGTACTTGATTCTTTTTTGTATCAGAGAAATATTTTGAGAACGATTCCATGCAAATTGTATGTTAGAGCAGAACATTCTCTAAAAAAAAAAACCCCAAAAAGTTTTTTCGTAAAGCGAAAAATTCGATTTTTACAGCCTTTTGAATTATATTTTTTCTATCAATTCAATTTCAGACAGCGATTCCACTTGAACGGTTGTTCTGAGCTGATTTTTCGTAAAAACTTTTTTGATGGAAATTCGATTTTCCATGAGAATATGGTAACGACATCTTTGTGTGATTTTTTTCTGACGAGTTGCACTACCACATTCAGAAATCCCAATATTTTCCTGGGTTATTCTTATGGAAAATATTCAAATGGAATGCGCCATTCGAAATAATTTTTTTTGAGCTCTCCTTCAAGGATTCTTCATTTTTTACCTTAATTCACCTTTTTTTGGTGGATGCAACCGAAAAAAAGGTATCGATTTTTTTCCGCACACCCTAATATATATATATATATATATATATATATATATATATATATATATATATATATTTAAGGATATATTTTTGCATAATTTTTGAGGCTAGGGTATGTTTTATTACTACTTTTGGCCGTTACATGATATTTTTTGTTTTTTATTCATCTTTAAAAATGGCGGTCGTATGGCACGGTCATCTAAACCGGTTGCGTCGGATGGTGTCAGACAGCGTGACACGTAGCGTCGGCGGCATTAATCTGAAAAAAAAAACAATGAAGATTATTCTCTCATTAATAGGTCTTCTCACTTTAGACACTTCATGATTATTTCGGATATGTTTGTGTTATAGATATTGATATAAAAGTTGTTACACTTAATAAATACCCTTCGAAATACAGAAAAAAAAACATTTTTCTATGTATATATGTAACCGAAGGAAACTTTAAACGCTTTTTTCTCGAAACGACATTTTCCCGACGGCTTGTTGATAAAATCTTCGAAACTACTGAACCCATCCTTATGAAATTGTAACCACATATTCTTTACAAATATAGCTATACCGCACATCAAGGATTTAAAAAAATTTTATATCTACAATTTTTTGTTGCCAAAAGCGGTGAAAAAACACGTTTTTTTTGGTTTTTCGAAAAAAATGTCCTCCATTTTGTTATTTTTGCATATATCAACAATCGTATGATATGCGCTATAGCCATCAACATACTGAAACCAAAACCGTTTGATTTTTTTGTTTCGGATGATCCATCTCCGAAAAATTCATCTACAGCGGAGATCTACAATTTTTTTAGGACATTTTTGAACTACCATCTTCATCTATAAATAGTTACTTAATTAAATAAATAAAAAATTTAATGTGTTTCAAAAGCGTATTTATTAAGTGTAAAAATTTTGATATGCATATCTATGATATAAACCTACCAAAAAAATGTATAAAAATGGCCTTTTTTGGCGTCTAAACACTCACGCAGAATATGAACCAAGAAAAATAAAGAAATGTTGAAAATCGATGAAATGTCACGCTTTGAAACAAAATGATTGAATTTTCCTAGAAAAAATCGCTCAATTAAGCTATAAAAACTACTTTTTTCTTATTTTCAAAAACATTTTGGGTCATGTTCTAAACAATAAGGTGAGAAAGATTTATATCAAATTTCATCATTACCGGTCGATTAGATTTTTAGCAACACGTCACGCCAAACTTTGTTGTACGCCACTTTGGCGTACACCTAAATTTTTGGCCGTCGTCTTCGTCCCTGCACCTTCTTAACCTGTAACAAAAAACAAACACAACATTGAAAATACATAAATTACACTACATAATCACAAATACACTAAAATATGGAACGAGGAACGCCAGCGTCCCTTGTTCTTACCTTGGCGAAGAAAGTTCCTCCGTCGGTCTTCCGGCGCCGCCCTGTAAAAAGTCAACCTAGTTATAATTACGCTCTATTATTTAAACTACATTAGGGTATTAAGAAAAATAGACAAATTAACAGATATAGGAACTCTTACCTCTTGCGGCGCATCAGAATTCAGTCCTCCGCTGTCCCTCGGCTCCTTAGCGTAGCGAAGGAAATCTCACCGTTGGGCATCCGGCGTCTCCCTGTAAAAAGTAAAAATTAATAAGTAAATCAATGAACGACTGATTTAGATTATATAATAGATACAATTAGTATTATATGTGAATTCTTACCTCTTCCTCTTACGCTGTCCTCGGCGCGCCAGATCCCAGGCCTCCGTCGATCCTCCGTCGAGACGCTGTAAAATACCAAAATAAGGAATTAGATAAACAAGTAATAATGAAGTTAATTAACTTTAATGCTATTTCATCATAATAATAATAAATTAAGAAACAAAGCATTACAAGTCACCGAGAGTGACACTTACCGGCCGGGCGTGAGATCTCGCGTGCTGATGAAACCTGCAAGAAAATAATGCCTGAAAGATAACAAGGAGACAATTAGCTACAATATTACCTACACATTACACGTATTAGCAATAATTGCACTACACTTACCTGTGGAAGTAAAAATACACATTCTTCTACGCGACTGTCAAACGCGTTCCGAGGTTAAACCCGTGAACTCGGAACGCGTCTTCGACGTACTGACGCCGGGGATTTAGCACTTAGCGACACGTGCGCCGCCGTTGGGGTTTCACCGAACCCGATTCGAAAACTTGTGCACGGCGCAAGCGCCCCGTGGTTCAAACCGAGCACTTATCCACCCGACGCTGCTGGAACCCCGCCGACGGGTATAAAAGGCGAGACGCGAAGCCCGAAAGGAGATTCTTTGCGGGCGAATCCTCCCAGCGCTAGCAAAGCGCCCTAAACCTAAAATCCTTCCTGACCGCCGAAAGGTGGCAACCCCTCTGTCCGCCGAAAGGTGGCAACCCTCTCCTGTCCGCCGAAAGGTGGCAACCCCCCTCCTGTCCGCCGAAAGGTGGCAGTCCCCTCTGTCCGCCGAAAGGTGGCAACCCTCCCCTGACCGCCGAAAGGTGGCAACCCCCTCCTGACCGCCGAAAGGTGGCAATCCCCTCCTGACCGCCGAAAGGTGGCATCCCCTCCAGACCGCCGAAAGGTGGCAATCCCCACCTGTCCGCCGTAAGGTGGCACCACCCCTCCAGACCGCCGAAAGGTAGCAATCCCCACCTGTCCGCCGTAAGGTGGCACCACCCCCCCCCCCCTTCTGACCGCCGAAAGGTGGCATCCTTACCGTCCGCCGAAAGGTGTCAGATTTCCTTCCCCCTCTCTCCCCCTTAAACGCAGTTAGCTCGTAGATATATAATCGGTTTATTTTTCGTACCGACAAATACATATATCATTTATTTTTCCAATTCCGTTAAATTGAATTTATTTTTGTTTTTCTCTTTGCCTTGTCAAGATAAAAATAAAGATCGTTATTTTTAAAAAGAACTTTCTTGTTTTCCTCCACCGCCGCCTCATTGTTGGAATACGCCCTAACCCACCCTACGGTTTTCGTCGTATTCGTTCAACAATTTGGCGCCCAACGTGGGGCCTTTGAATTTAACGTAAAATTCGACCTACTCCTTATGAGAGTCTCAACGACACCAAAGACTGTCACTCCCAAACGATCGGTTGGTCGACCAAGAAAGACCATAATGAAGCGGACACCATCCAAAATGGTTACCCGTAGTCAGGGTAACGAAGACACCACACTTCCGGGAGTGGAAAACCCGGTGGCGCCCAACACCCTTGAAGAAAAAATGGAGGAACATCGATACGACGATGCGCCACCAACGGCACCTCCACCTAGTCCATCAACACAAGAACCACTGTATCAACTCGGCACTCTCTGGCAAGCCTTACAGACAATTCCACCGCGACCACCGTTACCTACGAATAGTGGCGCGGATCATGAAGACCCGAAAAAATTCTTGAAGAATTGCGAGGAATATTTCATCCAGACTCGCACTCCTGCTACAGCCCGTAACCAAACCGCTGCTGAAGGGTTACGAGGTGATGCTGAGCGATGGTGGTCAATGTACCAAGCCCTCGAATTTGAGTGGCCGAAGTTTAAGGAACTCCTGCTCAGCCGATACAATAACCCTGTCATCCTCTCTCGGCTAAACGCTCAACTTTTCTCGCGGAAGCAGGGTGACCGGGAAAACGCGGGAATATCCCTGCAACAAAAATTCCTCCTTTACCAGAGGATCCGAGGAACCGAACCCGAGGAAGTCAGGGTATCGACCCTCCTTGAACTATTGAAACCGAATCTAAGAATGGTCATACGACCATCCAAACCACGTACGCTCACGAGTCTGCTTACTAAGGCAATAGAAGCCGAGTACGACCTGGGGGATACACCGATGACTTCTCGACCAAAAAAGGAGGAACCTGCCAGACCTGCAACCACACCCGGGGCACGAACGAGCTCGGATTCAAATTTCCCGCCGAAATGTTGGTACTGCCCGGAGAGACATCTCCACCGGGACTGCCCGGTATTGGAACAAAGGCAAAAGGGACCCAAAAATACGGAAAACTCCAAACGGACGGCGGAAGCGCCCGGTCCGGCCGCCCCGACCCCCAAGTATGGCTAACCAACATCAACGAGGGGAAAAATGAATTACCGCACATCTTGGTCTGTCTTAACGGTCAAGAAATACCTGCAGCATTGGATAGCTTCGCTAGCCACTGCTTCATCCACCCCTCCTACGTACCACCGGAATTGACCATCACACCGGAAATCTCGAACGCTCGCTTGGCTGATAATACTTCCCAAATGCCTCTCACTGGAAAAGTCATTACCGAAATTCACATCCAGGGACACCCGCATCGTGGGTACCGAAATTCATGAAGCTTTTCAACACCTTCAGGGGACTCTTCGATGCTCCTGGCTCCCTTAAACAGACCCAGAGCACTAAACACGTCATCAAGCTTACATCCAAACGTCCTTTCCGGTTACCTGCATATAAATATTCTAAATCAAAGAAACAAATCATCCAAGAACAAGTCCAGAAGATGTTGGCCGAGGGTATCATCGAGCCATGTTCATCACCATACAGCTCTCCGATCGTTATTGTCAACAAAAAAGATGGCACGCCTCGCTTCTGCGTCGATTACAGATGCCTTAATAGCATTACGGAAGACGTTACACAACCGATGCCGAAAATACATGAGGCTTTGAAAGAACTCGGTACGGCCAAAATATTTTCTACCATTGACCTAAAAAGCGGATACTGGCAAATCCCCATGGAGAGCGAATCTAAAAAGCTCACGGCCTTCACTACCCCAGACGGGGCAACCTACCAGTTTCGAGTCATGCCATTCGGTCTAAAGAACGCACCTAACACCTTCCAGAGGTTAATGAGCCAAGAAGTACTAGTTGGCTTAATAAACAAGGTGTGCGTCGTCTACTTAGATGACATCATCATCTACTCCGATAGTTGGGAGGATCACCTAAGCCACCTAGCCCTAGTTTTCGAACGCTTGGAACTTCATGGACTTACCTGCTCCACAGAAAAATTTATCTTCGGAAAAACTGAGCTCAAATATTTGGGTCATACGGTGAATACAGTCGGCAACGAAGCGCAACCAGAACATGTTGCCACTATCATCAATTTCGCCACGCCGAAAACCAAGAGGGACGTGCAGCGGTTCATGGGAACTTGCAACTGGCTACGGGAATATATTCCTTATTTTGCTACAATATCGACACCTATCACCGACCTCCTAGCCACGAAAGGAAAGTTCAAATGGACCGAACAAGCTCAACAGGCTTTCGAAAAAATAAAGAATGAGATCCAAAAACCCCTGAAGCTCAGTCGACCTGATCCGACCTTGCAGTTCATCTTACAAACGGATGCTAGCGAAGAAGGGATGGGAGCTGTTCTATACCAACTCACTCCTGATGGCTCGAAAAATATCATCAGCTACGCAAGCGCCAAATTTGACTCCACCCAAAAACGCTGCCACAGCAACGAGCAAGAATGCCTCGCGGTAGTATGGGCCATCAAACGCTACCGCAACTACCTTGAGGATAAACCCTTTATCCTGAGAACGGACAGTCGGGCGCTGAAATGGTTGAAACGCATGAAGGACGAGAAGGATAAATTAAGTCGCTGGGCTATCCTGCTCGAGGAATTGAATTTCTCGCTGGAGCACGTACCAGGAAGAGCAACAGAGATCCCTGGTGTCCTCTCTCGAAACCCGGAAGCAAGTACAACCGATATAGAAGAGGAAAAGAAACCTCTCCACCCACCAGAACGCTTAAACACGCCGACTCTATCAACCTTACCTGAGATTTTCGGCATCCAACAAGTCAACATCATCGACGAAGTCATGGAAGACCAGCAGAACGATACCGCTCTCTGCAACATCGTAAAGATCCTAAAAAGTCAAGATCATAACTACGACTATGAATTACGCAACGGAACGGTGTTCAAGCGGATTCACGACGATTGGAAGATCCTGGTACCTCAGAACTCGAAGGAAAAGGTATTGAGGTACTATCACGATTCCCAAATGGCGGGTCATCCAGGAATGGATGAGACCCTTCGGTTGATACAAGCTCATTTCACATGGGTAAATCTCCGCCGGGACGTACGTAGACATGTGAGGAATTGTCACGCTTGCGCGTGTCTCAAGTCTACCTGGCCCAAACACCCACATCACTTGAGACCCCACCAACCCCGGCAACCCTGGGAAACGGTGGCGGTCGATCTGATGGGCCCATATCCACGATCGGGTCGAGGAAAGCGATTCATCCTCGTAGTCACCGATCTATTTTCACGTTGGGTGGAGGCCTTCGCAATTGGCTCATCCGAAGCAACCCGAGTGATCAACCTCTTGGAGAATGAGGTCTTTAATCGATGGGGATACCCAAAAACCATTTTGTCCGATAATGGTCCCCAATTTTCCAGCCAAAAATGGCGCAATGCCTGTGCCAGATGGCAAGCGCACTCCTGGACCACTGCTGCCTATCATCCACGAGCTAACCCCACTGAAAGACGCAATCAGGAGATAAAGAAGGGGCTAAAATTGCATCTGCGGGATAAGCGACATCGGGAATGGGATTTGCAGCTACCACGCATACTCTTCCAACTCCGGAATCGGCGGAACGCGGCAACGGGCGTTTCTCCGAGCGAGGCTCTGCTCGGAAAAAGCCTACCACAGCCCGGTGAATGGAAGTTTCCAGTCAACGCCAAAGAACCAGAGATGGATCGAGAACAAAGAGTGCAGCGTATCCAGAGGCATGAACATGATTACCAGAGCAAATATGCTCCAAACACTGAAGCCTCACCTAGGTACCAGCCCGGAGACCTAGTTTACGCTCGGACGCATGTCCAGTCCAACGCCGTGGAAGGAGTCCACGCTGGGTTTGCGGCGCCATGGGATGGCCCGCACATCATCACGCAAAATCTCGGAGGCGAGATTTACCTTGTTAAACAAGGCCAGAGGGAGGTCAAGGTGCATGGCATTCTTCTCAAACCTGCCAATATCGCTGCACCATTGACAACAGAATCAAGTTCGACAGAGCTAAACCTTACGGCTCATAAGAACAACAAATCGAACGAGCTAAACCTTACGGCTTGTTCGCCCACCAAAGAGAGTTCGACTGAGCTAAACCCTACGGCTCAGAAGAACCACAAATTGAGCGAGCCAAACCTTACGGCTTGTTCGCCCACCAAAGAGAGTTCGACTGAGCTAAACCCTACGGCTCAGAAGAACCACAAATTGAGCGAGCCAAACCTTACGGCTTGTTAGCCCACCAAAGAAAGGTCGTCGGCGCCAAACCTTACGGCTAAACCGAACGACGAAGGTGACGGGCCAAACCTTACGGACCCTTCGCCACACCAAAGTGGTGAACCATCGCTGGTTCATTCTACTCCTACGGACCCAGGAGACCTCTCATCACCCGCGGTGAACATGGGCTCCCAGTCATCACCCGCGGTGAACGCGGGCTCCCAGGCATCACCCGCGGTGAACGCGGGCTCCCAGTCATCACCCGCGGTGAACGCGGGCACCCAGTCAACACCCGCGGTGAACGCGGGCACCCAGTCAACCTCGGGACCAACGCCAGGGCCCACAACAAAGCCGACATCAAAACGGTCTGTGAAACCAGGACAACGACGTCGCGCAAAGCCACCTACTAGTCGACACAAGACATCCCCATATAATCTACGGCCTCGCCCTCCACACCCCAATTAACCCAAATACAAAGAAGCTGCATGGACGAAACCGACTCCCGGGGCACTTGTTGTACGCCACTTTGGCGTACACCTAAATTTTTGGCCGTCGTCTTCGTCCCTGCACCTTCTTAACCTGTAACAAAAAACAAACACAACATTGAAAATACATAAATTACATTACATAATCACAAATACACTAAAATATGGAACGAGGAACGCCAGCGTCCCTTGTTCTTACCTTGGCGAAGAAAGTTCCTCCGTCGGTCTTCCGGCGCCGCCCTGTAAAAAGTCAACCTAGTTATAATTACGCTCTATTATTTAAACTACATTAGGGTATTAAGAAAAATAGACAAATTAACAGATATAGGAACTCTTACCTCTTGCGGCGCATCAGAATTCAGTCCTCCGCTGTCCCTCGGCTCCTTAGCGTAGCGAAGGAAATCTCACCGTTGGGCATCCGGCGTCTCCCTGTAAAAAGTAAAAATTAATAAGTAAATCAATGAACGACTGATTTAGATTATATAATAGATACAATTAGTATTATATGTGAATTCTTACCTCTTCCTCTTACGCTGTCCTCGGCGCGCCAGATCCCAGGCCTCCGTCGATCCTCCGTCGAGACGCTGTAAAATACAAAAATAAGGAATTAGATAAACAAGTAATAATGAAGTTAATTAACTTTAATGCTATTTCATCATAATAATAATAAATTAAGAAACAAAGCATTACAAGTCACCGAGAGTGACACTTACCGGCCGGGCGTGAGATCTCGCGTGCTGATGAAACCTGCAAGAAAATAATGCCTGAAAGATAACAAGGAGACAATTAGCTACAATATTACCTACACATTACACGTATTAGCAATAATTGCACTACACTTACCTGTGGAAGTAAAAATACACATTCTTCTACGCGACTGTCAAACGCGTTCCGAGGTTAAACCCGTGAACTCGGAACGCGTCTTCGACGTACTGACGCCGGGGATTTAGCACTTAGCGACACGTGCGCCGCCGGTGGGGTTTCACCGAACCCGATTCGAAAAGTTGTGCACGGCGCAAGCGCCCCGTGGTTCAAACCGAGCACTTATCCACCCGACGCTGCTGGAACCCCGCCGACGGGTATAAAAGGCGAGACGCGAAGCCCGAAAGGAGATTCTTTGCGGGCGAATCCTCCCAGCGCTAGCAAAGCTCCCTAAACCTAAAATCCTTCCTGACCGCCGAAAGGTGGCAACCCCTCTGTCCGCCGAAAGGTGGCAACCCTCTCCTGTCCGCCGAAAGGTGGCAACCCCTCTCCTGTCCGCCGAAAGGTGGCAGTCCCCTCTGTCCGCCGAAAGGTGGCAACCCTCCCCTGACCGCCGAAAGGTGGCAACCCCCTCCTGACCGCCGAAAGGTGGCAATCCCCTCCTGACCGCCGAAAGGTGGCATCCCCTCCAGACCGCCGAAAGGTGGCAATCCCCACCTGTCCGCCGAAAGGTAGCAATCCCCACCTGTCCGCCGAAAGGTAGCAATCCCCACCTGTCCGCCGTAAGGTGGCACCACCCCCCCCTTCTGACCGCCGAAAGGTGGCATCCTTACCGTCCGCCGAAAGGTGTCAGATTTCCTTCCCCCTCTCTCCCCCTTAAACGCAGTTAGCTCGTAGATATATAATCGGTTTATTTTTCGTACCTACAAATACATATATCATTTATTTTTCCAATTCCGTTAAATTGAATTTATTTTTGTTTTTCTCTTTGCCTTGTCGAGATAAAAATAAAGATCGTTATTTTTAAAAAGAACTTTCTTGTTTTCCTCCACCGCCGCCTCATTGTTGGAATACGCCCTAACCCACCCTACGGTTTTCGTCGTATTCGTTCAACAACTTGATAACAAAAGTGGCGACAAAAAAGGTTAAGAAATCTTCTCTTTTAAAAAAAAGAATCTTCGAAGCATTCCATACAAGTACACTTGTACGTGCACGCAAGCGGAATCAATTCTAGACACTTTTAATAGAAATTACCTTTTTTGTGATATTTTCTGATACATCGAAGACATATTGTTATGGTTTTATTTTAATCAATAATGTTTCAACTTAATATTTGGTATAAAATATAAGTGATTATAGCGTAAAGATGATCACTAAAGGCTAGATTTTAAAACATTTCGAAAGTGTCCCGAATCAATTCCACTAATGTATCCGTATAATTTTGCGGGGTGTTAGAATTTAATGTATTAGATTACAAATGAAAAATTACAATGAAAAAAATGTATTATATTGCATAACAATTATTCGAATTGTGTCTTTCATATAATAATTGAAGAAATATTCTATATTTATATATTAATATAAGTTCGATTAATCTAAAATAATTTATAATAATTATTCGAAAAAACAGAATTCGACTAATTGTTATATGAAAAAAAACACATTCATTTCATATTGGTTGTTATTGTCTTGTTTTCGGTTGTTTCAGATAAGAAAAAATTTCTCGCGTTGATTAAAAAGGAAATCAAACGTATCCGAATGAAGAACGGGAAAAATCCCGAAGTGTTGTGCCTGATTAAAAAGTTGACTAAACGCTACGGTCACGGATCCGGCGAAAAACACGATCTCGTGGTTGCCACTGCTGAATACGTACGTGTCTTCGTACTTTGAATATCCCAAATCTCGAACGCTTCTTCCCTTTGATTCTAGTGTTGTTTCTGTTCGTATTTTATTTTAAACATCATTTTTGTTTTAATGCAGGCAACATTCGATATGCTTGTGAACTCTCCGATGCAGGAAACTCGGACCCACTTGGCTCAGCATATCACCGAAGGTGATGTCTACTATTACGAGTTCCTTCCAATCACAAAAGTGCCACCGTCCACTTCCGAAAATAATTCAAATACCAACGGTGAGTTTAACTTCAGAGCTTTCTTTAACGCTTATTGGGTAATTAATTATTCAACACTAATTTAGGAACATAAAAGTTACTAAAATAGTGTTGAGAAAAAGGGAGCAGCATGAATCGTGTTTATGTGTATGCATAAAATAGCTGAGCACTCGGGTTCGCCCGCGTTGAAATCCTATCGATGACAATCAGGCCCCTTTATTATGAGTTTAAAAAGATGTGAACAAATAGAGGGAGATTTTATATAAGACACTGCGGTCTTGGACCACGTCATCAGTTCGTAAGATTCTTGCCCACATCTCTCTCTCTCTCTCTCTCTCTCTCTCTCTCCCTCTCTCCCTCTCTCTCTAAAAAAAACTTCTAGAAAACAATTCTAGAAAATATATCAATTGCCCGTACCCCGAATTGATCATGCATTTTTGTGTCTTTGCTTCTTTGGTTACTCGTTTTTTTTTTCCATCAATGTTCTAATAATCCTTTTGAAATGTTCTAACAAGTCAATAATTACAGACCAAGCACCCCAGTTATATCATACGTAGGTACAAAATAAACCAGATTTATTTGCATTCTTCGGAGTTGACCTCACGGAAATTTTATTTTATCGTTGAGCTGAAACGGTACCCAATTCCGCTGGTAAGAAATGCGCAAAAGGTTTTTAAAGTAAAATTTATGATTGTATAAAAAATAACGTCAATAAAGCATAGGGCACAGTGATCGAGAGCGATTAGAAATTGATCTATCGCTCGAGGTAATGTCAAATGCAAGAGATACTCGACCCAGCCGTCTCAGAAACTCACGGTTTGTCCCTCAACGATCGCGTCTGATTAAGGTAATTTTTTCGCCATGTTTCAATCGATTCGATTTTTATAATTTTTTTTCGAGCTTTACTAAATATTTTAATAATCGTTTCTGTAAAATTTCAGGGTTGGTTTTCGACCTAATTACGGAGAAAAAAAATTAAAATTACGTATTCTTGTGACCGAATTTCGAGACGACATGCAAAAACCCAATTTCCGGTCGCTACAAAAGTGTATATAATAGTGGGAATCCGTCAGATTCTTAAAAACAATCAGATGTACATACTTCACACTTGTAGTCATCCAATGCTCTCAGAAAAAAATACGCTTATTGACCTATTTTTTATGTAATGTCTCGTTCAATTTTAACTTCCAGTATTGGATTTATTACCATTTGCTACGATGAAGGAACGAGACAGCAAGGCAACAGCTAACTGTAGTCCTACCCTCATCTCACTCATTCGGATTTTCACACATATTTCATTTTTAACCGACATATTTCGCCGACCCAAATTTTCCACGCTTTTTACCAGTCGTGGCCCGAATACAATGCTTTATAATTCCCGCACCTGATATTGTTTTGACAGATCGACATTAAAACGCATGGAGGCTAAGCTCGCCTGGTTGAGTAAAAAGAGACGTAGATAGAACCAATGTTGCCGAATATTAAACCTAGAAATACTGCACGAGTCGATGGAATAACTTTTTTTTTTTATTTTTCTATTTTCATGTGAACATTTATTGAACAGTTTACACATGAACATTTTTAGTCATTACCATTTTTTTCACATGTAAAGAATATAAATTGTACAAGTCTCAAGTATGATCAGTGGTATGACAGTGTGAAGCGATAGGATTACCTTAAGGGGGACTACTAGTCTAGAGCCTCTGGAAAAAGGCGAATTTCGACATTTTTTTATGGCTACCCAATTGATAAAATGAAAATTCCGTTCATAGGTCTGTATACTACACATCTTCAAGTACCTTTAGAAATATTTTCACAAGATATGGTAATGAATGGCGACGCTGAAGCTGGATGAAACGAATCGCCTTTTCTGATAGTATCCTGTGGCCAACCACCGGTTACTATCAGTAACCTTCAATTTGTTACCTGAACGAAAATTCAAAATAATTCGCGTTCTAGATAAGATTTTGCTTCGAAGTAGCTAGGGAAATCGAAAAATATCGAATTTTGACAAAATGGTGTTTGTTTTTTTGTAAATACTGTTTTCGATTTAAAAAATCACCAAAAATAATTTTTTTTCGGTATAAGTTTTCAGCGCATGGAAAATCCCCTGCGTAATTCCATGTAAAATGTTGTTATAAGATTCCAAAAAAACTTGACGCTGATCGGTGAAGAATTGGCGATGTAATGTTGCCGGCCGCCGGACACTGTCAGACAGAGGTGATTGGCTTTATCGAGCTTAAGGCCTTAGGCCACTCTAGAGGCCGAAAAAATAGACTTTTTGGGGATTTTTTCAGAGAAACTACAAAATAAATCGGAATTGCAAAAAAAGGGTGTTCATCATACATATCAGTGACTGTATACAATAATTTTTTTTAATCGATTATTTTCAAAATGGCAAAATTTTTGAATTATAATAAGCCAATTAATTTTTTTAGCTTATATACAGGGTGTCCCAGAAGTAACGTACGCCCATCTAGCATCTGGTAAAAAAAAAAATTCTGAGACGAAAAGTCCTCAGTCATTTTTTAATCAGACGAATAGATAATTAATTATGAATTAAAATAAATAGCCAATCAGGTGTGCCCTACAGCGGTAAGGCAGCGTAGAGGGGACGGATAGGGGAATGCGTTGTAATTGCGTGCGCCTGAAAATGTGTGCGGAGGGAAACTTCCGAAAGCATGTGTGCAAGTGCACACACACACGCGTGTGCGCACATACACTCACACTAGGACACACACACGCACACACTTGCACACACTTGCACACACACACACACGCACACACTTTCATACGCACACTCACATACTTCATCACACACACACACACACACTTGCACACACGCACACACACACTATTAATTACACACACGTATGCACACACTTGCGCGCGCACGCACAATCTCACACATACATACACATCATCTCACACACACACACTTGCACACATGCGTCCGGAATTTTCCTTCCGCACGCATTTTCAGGCGTATGCAATTAAAACCCATTCCCCTATCCCTCCCCTCTACGCTCCCTTTTCGCTGTAGCGCGCACCTGATTGGCTATTTATTTTAATTCATAATTAATTATCTATGCGTCTAATAAAAAAATGACGGAGGACTTTTCGTCGCAGATTTTTTTTTCCTGTCAGATGCTAGAATGGCGTACGTTACTTCTGGGACACCCTGTATAATAACTGCTACGGAAGTACGTAGGATTTTCTCGATATATTGATTTTTGGCCAAATGACGCACTTCTAAAGTGGAAAGTGAAAAATTTGCCTAAAAAATCGTCAGATAATTGTTAGTAACAAATGAACTATGCAATATACAGAAAAAATCCTACGTACGTCCATAGACATTGTATTTTTTCAAGATATATTTAACATTTCAAGTGGATCGGTTGAAAATTGTCTGAGTTATGTCTTCGGCCAACTTAAAAAATGCAGTTTCTAGATAAACGCGTTTGAGGTTTTGAGTAGTAGAACATCATTGTACTAAACCTTGTAATAAAATTCGAAAACCGAGTACTTAGAAATTTTACCCGGCCATAATCTTTTGGGACATCATCTTTGAAGTCCTAGGGGACCATTAAAAAAAGTCGACTTTTCGACAATTCTAGAGTGGCCTAACCCCTTAAGCGCGGCAATTTTCTTACAAAATCTTGTCAAAAAAATTCTAAAGATTCTTGCAGATGTATAGTACAAAGGCCACTAAGCGGAATTGCCATTTTGTTAACTGGGTGGTTACAAAAAACTGTCGAACTTCACCTTCTTTTCGGACTCCAGGCAAGTAGTCGCCCTCAAAAAGTTGTTGAGAAAAACTATATGTGCGGAGGTTATCATCGGCAATTATGACGAAAGTGACGTTGTTCCAATGAAAGCGAACGAAAAACTACCCTCAAAGAGGAACCGTGTCCAAATTTCTCCACTTGTCGATCGCGAGACAGCGATCGAATAAATGTACTGTTTTTTTTTGTTTCAACCGACCGTGCTTATTCGGCAGATCTCGACAGCATTTTTTACGTTCAACACCATAACGACAGTCAGAGACTCACGTCCAGTGTAGCTGACAACGTTCTCACTATGTGGACAAATTTTGCTAAATTTCGGTGAGTTGCATTTCACGAAGAGTCATCGAATATTCACGATTTGGTTACGACGATTCGCTGTACTCGCGGTTTCAACTGCTACAGGAATCCGACTCCTTACCCGCTGGCTCAGGATTCGTCGATCATCACCTGGCTACCGTGGGGTGGATCCAAACAGGGCCTTGTAATTGGCACACGTGTCAGAATGGAAGTATTACCGACGAACATTTTGTTCGACCGCAACGCAGTGCCATATGACAGATTGTGGCGGAATAAGAAATTTCTTTTCCAAGATGAATGATCACGCGAAGTCCCCCATAGCGAGAATATCTTCCGATGTTGAATCGCGCAATATCCAACGGTTGAGTCTAGGGGTATAATGTTGTGCTAGGTCTTTAATTATAAACCAGCCTATCCCGCCGATTTGGCATCATGCCGAAAAGTTCTCTCGATTTCCGATAATGTTTATATACGGAAGAGTATTCTCGCTCATCCCGAATAAGGAGGTCGCTCAGCTATCGCGAAATAGTAAGAATTTGCTGAAATTTATTAAGTATATTTGCTTGAGCCCGAAATACAGGTCGATTTTCGATATTTGATGTAATAAGAATATCGCATTGTTGAGCCAGAACATTTTTATTATTTCATTTTCCTCTATTGGGAACTTTTTGGAGAAGAAGATTCTATATGGTCCTGGCATAGCAGATTGGGCGTAAGTATGAAACTTTATGTCACGCTGGCCTGATATTTGATCCGGGCCTGATCAGTCTGTAGTACGGAGGCCTTGCTTACGGAGTGCCTTGACTTGCCTGATCCTGTTAGGCCCAAGCCACACAGATGAGACGTCGGGCAAGGACGAGGCGTAGACGCGGCCCTCTTTCATTGTAATTACGTACAAAATGCATAGAAGAGTCGCGATGCAAAACACACACCAGCGACGAGGCACAGACGGAGCGCGCGGACGCAACGCAAAGGTTTTATTCGGAAAAATTGCGTGCGGATTTACAATTTACTGTAGAGTTTTGCGAGTTAGTCGAAAACCATCCGGCTCTTTATGATTACCATAGGTCAGACTATAGCAACAGAAACGTCCAAGACAAAGTCTGACAAACGATTGCCAGAAAATTAAACGAAACTGGTAAGTAATTTTCTATATTTAAACAAAATATTTCCACGAATACAAATTATTCATTCTTTATTATCCCATGTGGAGACCCTTGGGCCTGGGACGGGCCTTTACAGTTAGCCTTTCTAGAATATTGGGCCGTGAGTATTTACCAATGAGGTGCCTTTGTAGAAACGATAAGAACGGCCCAATATCGGCCAACAGAGCCAACAATTATTGGGCCAATCATTTAATTCATTGTAGCGCCAATATTGGTTATTGCACTTGGCCCAGTGTGGGCTCTCTTAAAGGGCCTATGTAGAAATTGAACACTGGCTCTATGATGGGCCTTCACAGTTGGTCTATCTAGAAGTTAGTATATCTCAAATATTGGGTCCTGAGTTTGTTTGGTTGCGTGATAAATATCACGCAACCAAACCTTCAACCTATATCGGGCCAAGATTGGTCCTTATGGATACATATTTCATGGAGTAACCTTGAAATAAATTGTGATTTGCGTATATGTCAGGATTCAAAATTGGCATATTTTACTTACTTATGTTGGTTATTTACAAATGCCAATAATAGACCAAGACTTGATTACAAACACTGAACTACAAAATATAGACGATTAATATATCACGTGCCAGTTATTTGCCTATTCTGGCACAATATACAGATGATGAATAACCCAAGGCTTAAATAAAATAAAAGCAGGTATGGTCTGACCCACTTAGCCAATAAAGGGCTTAGATTAATTACATATAATTTCCAGTATTTTAGCATTGCCAGTGTTAAAATTGGCAAATTTCGATGAACTATCACGGCTGTTTATTGGTTTTACCAGATAGGCCCGGATAGGTTTTAGTAATGGGCTGATATTGTGCCAGTTCTTAATTTATAACGGAACAATAATGGGCCAATGTAATTGGCAGTACTTCAGGATCACCAGTTTAAAAACTGACAAATCTTGTTTATCTATCATGACTGTTTAATGAATTTAAAAGATGGGCCATGATAGGTTTTAACTATGGGCCGATATTGTGTCGGTGTTCAGTTTAGAACGAGACAATAATGAGCCAATGTGATAGCCAGTATTTTAGGATCGCTAGCTTTAGGATTGGCAAATTTAGTTTAACTATCACTGCTGTTTATTGGTTTTGAAAGATGGGCCAGGATAATCTTTAGTAATGGGCCGATAATGTGCCGGTTCTCAATTTATAAGGGAACAATAATGAGCCAATGTATTTGCTTGTATTTTAGCATCACCAGTTTTTAAATTGGCACATATAGTTCAACCATCACGGCTATTTATTGGTTTTAAACGATGGGCCGATATTGTGCCGGTTTCCAATTTATAACGGAATAATATTGGGCCAATGGAATTGTCAGTATTTTAGTATCCCCAGTTTTTAAATTGGCAAATTTATTTTAAGTATCACGGCTGTTTATTATTTTTTAAAGATGGGCCAGGTCAGGCTTTAGGGATGGGGCGATATTGTGCCAGTTTTCAGTTTAGAGCGGAACAGTAATGGGCCAATTTTATTTCTCTTTTGTTGGCTTATACGATGGTCCCAATATTGGCCTGATCGTAACATTGGGCAACTCATGGCAACCTCTACATGGGATTCGGCAACTTAAAACATATTCTCCATTCCATATGTGATTAGATTTATTCAAGTAGGTATCTCACATGTCGTTGTAGTGTTCTTACACAAGTTTCATACATTATGTCTACTTTGATATGAAATAGGAGCTCGTTCTGTAAAGTAATTGGTGAGGTATTCTCTAATGTTATCTGCAGTTTCTCTGGCTTGTGATCATTCTTGTTCCAATCAACGTAAGGTAAATGTCCCAATTATTGAACAGGTCCCAATTATTGAACACTATCTTGTATTTTTATTATTTCTCATTCACCTGCTTGCATTTACGTATTTATAAAAAATTCATTACATATATGGAACGTTTAGCTATCGAAATGTTACCTTAATTGTGCAAAAAAAGCTTTAATTAATAGAGCAAAAATTATTTAATCAGCAACGGTGACCCGATTTGACGTATCGTGGTAACTGCTTATCGTTTTTGCTAAGACGCGCCGCTTCATGCGTAAGGGAATAAAAAATTCAAAAACTGTCGCATCTCAAAAAGTAAAGGCGTTTCAGGTTCCTCAGAAAATTTCTTACAAATAACAATTTATATGAAAATTCTTTATTTAATTATTCTTAAAAAAATACGGTGTTCGATCATTGGGACATAGAAAATGCAGTGTGTCCCAATTATTGAACACTCGAATTCTCCAAGATAGCGTCATTAAACCCATCAAAACATCGAGACAGTTAACGCGTGACGGATCGTGTGAATCGGATTTGATCAAACAAAAACTGTAAGTTCCTGAATAAACTTACCTTTATTCTTTTAATAATAACTCTAAGATCGTCAAATATATTTTTTATTTGTATTTTCGTGCAATAAACATAAAAAGGAAAGTAAAAAGAGAATATAACCTAAATGTAACCTAAAAATACGAATGTACTGTTCAATATTTTTTGCTATCCGATATTTCAGGGAGCCAAACTGCGACAAAATCAAACAAAAACAGAACATAAAAACGAGGAAGCTGAAAATACAAATAAAATAAAGTTCGTCGAAAAGCAAAAACAAACCAAATGCGAATGAACCAAAAACCTGTCAAAAGAGACTATATATATATATATATATTTGTATTTTTACATGATTAACAAAAGATTATTTAAGTGTTTCATTTTGCTTTTATTTCTTAATATTGTACCCAAAATAATATTTTCAGAACGAAAAAAGAATTCTCGAGAGTGTTCAATAACTGGGACATGTCTGTTCAATATTAGGGACATAGGCACTTCCAGTGTTCAATAATTGGGACATTTGCATGCTTCACATTGTTATTCTTTTTTGTCATTTGAACTCATTTAAAAATACTTTAAAGGGTGATTTTCCGAAAGTAAAAATATGAAAGTATCATTTGAACCTGAAAGCGATGGCTTTTTCTTGATTTTATTTTTTTTTCTCACCGAATTCTATCCCACTATCCTTAGCTGTTCAATAATTGGGACATTTACCTTATTTTGAATATCTGACTGTACATTTTCCATCGGATTTTCGGACAACATTGTGCAATATACACATTGCTTGTATAATTGCATCAACTTTAGAAGGGTCACAGCATATGGGCGCGCTCAGTCCATGTAATTTCGTCCTTGCAATGCCAATGGCACATTCTACGGATTTTCGTCCTCTTGACAATCTGTTATTGACTATTCTTCTAGCATTTGTCAATAGATTCCGTGAGTAGGGTTCCATTATATTTTTTTTGAGGTGAAAACATCATAGATGAAGATCTCCTCGCTGCATCCCGTGCGGAAATTGAAGTAGGGCTTTGGTCGGGCCCATATAAAATTTCCCTAACTCTGAGGAATACATATTTAAACAAATAAAAAAAATACTTAAAACATAATGTATTTACTTACCTCAGCGTTACAAGTATTCTCTCTTCAGGAGAAATAGAAGTTCTCTAATTTGTGCACTGTTTGCATAAAGCATCCTTCACTTTAGAAAAGTTGAGGTTAAAACATGATGGAGACATCCTATATACCTCTTCAAAACGGTCTGGACAATAATGCAGATACTCCATTATTTTAAAAAGTCCATTATCTTCATTGTTTTGCCATACTGGATGTATCCAGTAACGTCTAGCTCTCTGCATATTAGCAAGACGCACCAGTGCTACCAGTGCACCAGGAAGACATGTTTTGTCAAAATCAGACAGTCGAATGCGAAAAACCCAACCGCCTCACCTACGTGAAGTTGGGAACCGACTTTACAGAATGTAATTTGTTTTTTTTTCGCATTCTTTTGTACTCATTGTGTACCCGATTATACCACCGTTACTTCCATTTGTATCTTAAAGTGGGCAAAAGTAAGAGGGTATGGAAAAATGGGTCTGCCTTCAGGCGATGGTCGGGCAACTGGACTTACGGCTTACTTCAATTCGCCTGACCCGGCTAGCTTCAAGTCATCCTCAAGTAGCCGGACCCATATACAGTTTGCCGCCTTTTACAGGCCTAATCTCATGTTAACCACAAGACGAAGTATATATATCAGCGCGTCATCATACATTTTTTATTATTCCTAATACTTTATTTATTTCTAATAAATCTGAAATTCGATTTCATCTGTTCAAAAACCAATTTAGTTGAATACACTAAATATATCGATTTAATTCATTTTTCTAATATTAAATGGTCTTTTCGAGGAGATAAACATTTTTCTATTTGATTGAATTAATGGTCCGCTTTTATTGCAATACACACATCGATGTGAAGGGGGCAGAGAGGGGCAGAGAGTTCAAACTCGACGGATCGTGGTAAACCCGACGCACACTGTTCCACTGATATAGGTGCACAGTGGGGCAGAATCCCAAAAAGCTGGCCAAAATTCGGAAAGTGTCCAAAATGATCTCCAATTCTCTTCTCGGGGGTTTTCGGGGTCGCTGAATACGAATCTGTTATCAGAATTACGATTTTCAAAATGGAGGACCCAAAATGGCGGACCCAAAATGGCGGACATAATTCAACCAATTAGTCAAATAATTCAGTAAAAAATACCCAATCATATTTCTTAAGGGTTTTTGGGATCGCTGATTACGAATTTGTTATCGGAATGTTAATTTTCAAAATAGCAGACGCGATATATAGACGATTCCACAAAAATTTTCAATTTTTAAATATTTTTTAATAGAAAATGTTTCATAATATTTTTAGGTTTAAATGAGTAGAAAATCTCTTGAGCCATGTTTTTATTTTTGAACAATTTCTTGAGTTCAAAATTTGCAATAAATCAAATATCTGTTATTTACTTCTAGTAACAAAAATCTTGTATGTCATCTTCAATGTTGGAATCATTCGATTCGGATTCTGATGTTGACCCACTTGTATCCAAATCGGAATCGTTCCTTATCTCTTGTCTGGTGACTTCAGGTTGTTTTAACATTTCTATAGCTTCTTTATGTAAAGATTTCGCCGGTCTCTGGGGCAATTTCCTGATGCTTGAGAGAAATGGATCTCATGATACTAAGAGCCTATAGAAAATGTCTCTCATATTCGATTCTCGAGAGCATTTTCTTGAATGATGTAACCTGTAGTTCTTTATGCCCTTATTGCGTGACTCTTGGGCCTCTTCAGAAAGTTGTCCGATCGGTAAAAGGGCATATTTTACAATTTCTGCTCCGTGCATCAACACTTTGTGCACAGATGTTGGCATGTAATACCATGGATATAAAGCAACGAATAAACGGGCAGTATTTACACAATAGTCTTTGAATTTTTCTTCGTCTATATCATACCCGCTCGAAATTGCCTGCAAAATAACATGAAATCGGTGAATTAAATTTTCATCCACTCCTGTTATTTCAGCAGATATATTAGCATTTTCGAAAAAGCGGCGGGCGGTATTTCCATCGTTTGAGCTGCCATATCCTGGCTTTGGTCGATCAACGATAAGCCCCAGTGTTGTCTTAAATTGAGTCTGTATGTCTTCCTTGCGTACTTTCACAATCTTTTTCACTTCCTCTTCACGAGCTTCCCACTTTTGAGTTGTGAGCTTATACGACAAATGCAAACAGCACTCGAAAAAACGAATCCACGCATGTAATGTAGATATGCCAAATCTTAAATTATCTGTAGCAATGTCCATTTTTATAATTTTATCGATGTTATTAAAATCTTTAGAGGTGGCTTTGCACAGGAAGCAGCGTTGTGCAGAAGTGGTACCGGTTACAGCGTTACAGACTTTGCCGTCTATCATCGTAAACGACATACAATAGGTTACTGAAATTGATTTTTCATTTTGTTCAGTAGTGTATGGTGCAAGACCCGCAATTGCATTCCATTATTAAAATTATTGATTTCAAAAATGTTTATTTATAGAAAATGAATCTATTTAATATCGTCCAATAACTACATATTTTATTTGATCCTAACAAATCTGTGATTCGGTTTCATGAGTTCAACATCTTAATCTGTTCAAAAAAACAATTTAGTTAAGTTCACTGAATGGATCTAGTTATTTTTTTTCAATTTACCTTATATAGAATTTTCTTAGAGTTAACCATTTTTCTATTTGATTGAACTAATGGTCCATCTTTATTGTAACACATATAAAAGGGGCGAGGGGCAGAGAAGGCGGAGAGAGAGGAATTGTATATATATGTATATGTATATGTGTGTTTGTTTGAAAAATCTATAGCATGTTATTCGATGAAACTCTCTAATTATCACAATCATATTAACTAATTCATATAGCTTATGTGATACAACCAATAATTATAGGAATTAATTCGGTCTCTTATGCCATATCTGCGACCAAGATGTTACAAGCATTCGGTAGCATAAGGTCAGCATGCGTAGCTATAGGTAGGAACGTACTAGGTTCAATACTCATATAGGCGAATCATTTTCTTCGAACCAAATCATTTCAGCAGGCCAGGGTATGATGAATTATGATACAAAATCATTGTAGTAGAACCCTAAATTAAGTGGTTCATTTCAATTTGGATTTTTGAAATATTTTATGCATATAGGATACTTGGATTTACAGTGTATATTGTAAGCAAATAAAGATTTAATCGAATCGAATCTTTATTTATTCAATTTGAATATATTTAATATTCAAAAAGAATAGCTGAAACGAATAAGATCATTGTAGGCCGTGAGACATGGAAAAAACATATTCTATTTTAAAAGGTTCTATTTAAATGAAATATTTCTTTCTGATCAGGCATCCTGATAGGAGCCTCATCAGGCAACCAGGTCAGGCCCATATGTGACACAACGTTACATTTCCTAGTAGGGCCCTTTCAGGCTGCCTTATTAGTGCCCTACCAGGGCAGTCAGACAACCTGAACAGGCCCTGATTTGGACCCCATCGAAATTTCTACGCGGGAGCCCCTTTAATCTACCACCAAAGTCGGTCTTTCCTCTTCCTGCCTTGGTTACGTTACAACTATCGCTTGTATTTCATTTATATTTGAGGTCCTGTGTCACTTTATTCGGCTGAACCTCAGAAGATGATTACTGATGCGCAGTGTTCTCGAAAATGGCTCTCCAGAGTGTCAGAAAAGTTGCACAGTCGACCGCAGGTTGACGCGTCTGCGTAAGCTTGCAGCCGGAAATACAGATCGATTTTCAATATTTTTTCTCATATTACGTTGATAAGCCAGAAGATTTTTATTATTGTATTTTCTTCTATCGGGAACTTTTTGGAAAAGAAGACTGTATGGTCCTGGAATAACAGATTAGGTGTTAGTATGAAACTTCATTTTATTTGCTCATCAACTTCAGTTTGACTATCAGCGCGTTTTTCTCGAAACGACCAGAGTAGAAATATTGTCAGGCTGGCCTGACATTTGATCCGAGCCTGATAACGCTGTAGTGCGGAGGCCTTGCTTACGGTGAGCCTTAACTTGTCTGACCCTGCTAGTTTTGTTACTTACAATGTTCCGTGTACATTGTAGGTTTGGTGCCGTTGTTTACACACAGGACAATGGCAAGACTTCGGCGATAAGTACCGAAGTGATAAGAAATTCGTGATAAGGAGATTGCAATACTGCATTGATTCCAATGGCAATCACTTTGAACATCTACTGTAAATAAAGGTAATTTCACATAAAAATAAAGTTCATGTCACTTTTTTATCTTAAATGACCTTGAACGACTTTGACCCCTAAATGTTTTTATGCAGTTTTCGATGCTCTACAAGATAGTTAAAAAATGTACGGTCCCATTTAAAAAAGTGGAGGTGACCTTTACTGTGCGACAGCGCCTCCACTGAGATAAAAAAAATGGTCGCATTTGATGACTCCTTTCGTACGGTACAATTTTTGTTTCAAACATCTTTTTGTGACGTCAATAATTACAGAGATATTCAAGGTGGCAACAGTTAGTGCCTCACCCTGTATATACTTCGTCTGGTGTTCGACAAGAGATTCGGCGTGTAGAAGCGCCAAACTGTATATAGGTCCAGTTACAGCAATAGTTTGTGCCTCACCCTGTATATCAGCGCGTCGTCATATATTTTTTATTATTCCTCATATTTCATGCTCTAATACTTTTGTTTATTATACCTAATATTTTATTTATTCCTAATTAATCTGTGATTCGATTTCATCGGTTTAAAAACCAATTTAGTTGAATACACTAAATGTATCTACTCAGTTATTTTTTTTCAATTAAATAGACTTTTTGTGGAGACAAACATTTTTCTTTGATTGAATTAATAGTCAGCCTTTATAGCGATACACAAATCGATGTGGAGGCAGCAGAAATGGGGGATCATAGTTATAGGTTATGTTTGAAAAATCTACAGCATGATAATCGATAAAATTCTCTGATTGTCAGAATGATATTAAAAGATTGACATAGTTTTTCTGATACAACAAATATGTATAGAAATTCATGTCGTCGCTTTTGCCATATCTGCAACTAAGATGCTACAAACACTCGGTAGCGTGGGGCAGCGTGCGTATCTATAAGTAGGTAGGTTGGAGGTTCGATTCCACGTGGAGACGGCATATTTGCTTCGAAAAAGATCATTTCAGAAGGCCGGGGAATGACGAATTATTATGCAAAATCATTTTGGTAGAACTCTAAAATAGGCATTTCATTTTAATTTGGATTTATGAAATATTCTATTGTATATTGTATATTCTGAAAGCCGTGAGTAAGCCGTCGTATTTAAATTAAATATTTTTCTTGTAGTGCGATGAGGAATGTGATGAGTTGGTGGTTTCCGAAGCCACAGGGAACTTCTCGAGTCGAACTGCATGTCAGGCCTTCGCGTTTTATCATGATCAAGTAGAAAGGCAACAAATACCGCAATCGCACCCAAAATTTGCAGTTCTATAGTTCCATGACCAAATTTTGTTATTGCTTGCACGAAAATGTATGCCAATTGCGAACTGTAGGTAAAACTCTTCGAATTATGTAATTACGTCCGAAAACTTGTAGTCCTATGGTTCCATGAACAAATTTCATGATTGCTTGCCAGAAAATTGTTGAATAGCATAGTGCGGTTTTCAAATAAGAGTCCGGACCCCAATTGTATATGAAATTCAACGACTAACGCAATCGCGCCGAAAACCTAATAAATATCACCATGCCGATTAGGAGCGTTAGTTGGAGACACCAATTGTAGATAAAATTCTTCAAATAATGTAATTACGTCCGAAAACTTGCAGCCCTATGGTTCCATGCACAAACTTCATGAATGCTTGCTCGAAAACTTTGGAGTAATGTTGTGCCATTATTACATATGGTTTGAGAACACCATTTGTTTATGAATTTCAATAGATAACGCAATCGCGCCGATAACTTGTAGTGTTATGGTTCCATGAACAAATTTCCTTACTGTTTGTACGAAAATTTATAAATAATACCGCGCCAGTTGCGAATGTTAGTTGAAGACACCAATTGTAGATAAAATTCTTCAAACAACGCAATTACTTCCGGAAAATTGTAGCTCTATGGTCCCATGCACAAATTTCACATTTGCTTGCCGAAAACGTTTGAGTATTGTTGTGCCGTTTTCAAATATGACTTGAGGACACCTCTATGAAATCCATCAAATAACGCAATCACGCCCAAAACCTGTAGGTTTGTGGTTCCATGAAGAAGTTTCATTATTGTTTGCATGAAAATTTATTGGCAATTGCGAATGTCAGTTGGAGAGACCGATTGTAAATGAAATTCTTCGAACATTGTACTTTCTTACGAAAACTTACAGATCTATGGTTCTATGCCCAAATTTCATGATTACTTGCCCGAAAACTTTTGAGTAATGTTGTGTCATTTATAAATGTGACTTGAGAACACCAATTGTTTATGATTCCATGTTTAATGTTTAATGTTTTATGATTTCACGAATAAATTTCATTACTGTCTGCATGAAAATTTATAATACTGTGCCAATTGCGAATGTTAGTTGAAGATACTAATTGTAGATAATATTCTTCAAACAATGTAATTGCTTCCGAAAACATTTGAGTCATGTTGTGCCATTTTCAAATATGACTTAAGGACACTAATTGTCTATGAAATTCATCGAATAACGCAATCGCGCCCAAAACTTGCAGTTTTATGGTTCCATGAACAAATTTCATTACTGTTTTCACGAAAATTTATAAGTAATACCGTGCCAGTTGCGAATGTTAGTTGAAGACACCAATGGTAGATAAAATTCTTCAAACAACGCAATTACTTCCGAAAAATTATAGCTCTATGGTTCCATGCACAAATTTCATGTTTGCTTGCCGAAAACGTTTGAGTAATGTTGTGCTACTTTCAAATATGACTTAAGATCACCAATTGTACATTGAATTAATTAAATAACGCAATCGCGCCTAAAACCTGCAGTTTTATGGTTCCATGAACAAATTTCATTATGGTTTTGAGGCTTTCACGGCTCTTTATTTAATGAGAAGAGTATGTGGCTTCCGGATGGAGGCCGTGTTGAGGATCAGCGTTGTGCCGACGTTTCGCAAACGTTACAGTCTGCATCATCAGGGCTGAGAGCTCCGACACTGAAGCGCTCGTGTTTCAGGTATTCCTTATATAGTTGCAGTCATCGTTCCAGATCGCTGCACCAGCCAATCAGATGTTTTAATTGATCAGGTGGTCAATAAAAAAAAATTCTTTATGGTTTGCACGAAAATTTGTAATATCGTGCCAATTGCGAATGTCACTTGGAGAGACCAACTGTAGATGAAATTCTTCAACAATGTAATTGCTTTCGAAAACTTGCAGCCCTATGGTTCCATAAACAAATTTCATGATTGCTTGCCCGAAAACTGTTGACTAAGTTGTACCATTTTCAAATATGACTTGACGGAAACTTGTTTATGAAATTCAACAAATAACACAATCATGCCCAAAACTTGCAGGTTTATAGTTCCATCAACTAATTTCATTATTGTTTGCGAGGCAATCTACGAAGAACGCCATAAATGGCATTTGTGACCTCAAAATGAAATGAGCAATAAATCTATATAGCCAATCACAAATATTATACGAAAATGTTCCAACCTTATGAAATTTGTCAAATAATATGAAACCACGAAAGATTTTTAGCGTGTAGCTCCACGTTCAATATCACGTTCGTAAGCCACTTGAATCTTTTGATATCCTTCTTTTTCTCCACAACGGTCAAATCAGTTTGTAGGAGGAGGGTTATTACTGACCATTTGTAATACCTACAACAAGACGCAAAGTCGAGAGACACGGAAACAAACAATAGCGAGTTTTTCATTGCTCCAGGGCTCGAACAGAACCTGTCGATCATGTTAAGGAGGGTCAAGAAGATTTCATCGATGAATGTTAAGCCGTGGTGAAAGAGGCGCGAGTGCAGGGGATATAGTGGTAATCGAGGTAATAAAACGAGACAGCCAGGCGGAGTAACTTTCACATCACCTTGAAAGACTGATATATTTTAAGTTTCCGATACGTCCTGTGGAAACTCAAGTTCGAATGTGCCACAAGCGTCACTGTATTTTTCTAAAACGCACAAAAATCAGAATCTGTGCTATTGAAGTGATGCGAAACTCCCATACTTTGCCCACACCCAAAACCTTAGATCGGATGGGGATCGGAAATTGGAACGATCAATATTCAGGACAGAAATTTCGAATTCAGTAATGACGAACGTTACAATATAAATAGATCAATCTTATGGTAGTTTGTAAAATGGTTAATCGAAATTGTGAAAACAAAAATCTCGAAGTTGATTTATAGCGAAAGCAAATATCAGATTTAACAATATAATGAGAGATATAATATCGATTAGCCTTTATATATACACCACACAATTCGAGACGTCGAATTGTAAATATTACGACAGTTTACAATTTCGAATTCATTAAAGCGAAGGACCAAAAATTCGATCAGTTCAAATAGCGATGGGCCAAAATGTCGAACGGTCTGGATAGCGAAAACTTGCGATCGAGCAGTACGACACTGAGAAAAAAAACAATTGAATCAAATAAAATATATTGGTTGATCCAAATAAATTTGCTGCTTCGGAGTTCCACCGATATATGAGATTGTTACAATACTATAAAATATTGGAAAATGTGATTGATTTAACCCATTAACGCCGAAGAATCGCGATTTTTTCCTTCATTTTCAAGCCAGATTTTTATCATATAAAAAAAATCATAAAAAATGAAGATATACGTTCCCTAGTATTTTCGAGGGTGCTCTTTCAGAATCTGGGGTCAAAATCGGGGTTGGTCCATTAGGAAAAAAAAATATGGCGGCTTTTAAAGAAAAAAACAGGAAAAATCGATGACACTTTTTTTTCAAATTTTTTTTCACCTCGAAGCCGTTGAGAAGTCCGGTTTTTTTTCAACCATGGGTGCATAGAATAGTGACGAATGAACAATCAATTTTTTTTATTCGTCGTTGTCAACATTTTCACCCCCAAAATGGCGCTTTTTACCCTCTGAGTGACACGAAAAATTTCACGCTCGGTGTCCCAAATGAAAAGTAGTTGGATTTGGACGAAAATTGGTACACGGAGGTTTTTACGGTCGCTGATTACGATTCTGTTCTCAAAATTCCGAAATTCAAAATGGCGGATACAATATGGCGGACACAAATGCAAAAGTTCATTTGAAATGGATAAAACGTGGCACTCGGGGGTTTTCGAGGTCGCTGATTATGATTCTGCTCTCAAAATTCCGAAATGAAAAATGGCGGACACAATTGCAAAAGTTCATTTGAATTGGATAAAACGTGGCGCTCGGGGGTTTTCGAGGTCGCTGACTATAATTCTGCTCTCAAAATTCCGAAATTCAAAATGGCGGATCCAATGTGGCGGACACAAATGCAAAAGTTCATTTGAATTGGATAAAACGTGGCACTCGGGGGTTTTCGAGGTCGCTGATTATGATTCTGTTCTCAAAATTCCGAAATTTAAAATGGCGGATCCAATATGGCGGTCACAAATGCAAAAGTTCATTTGAATTGGATAAAACGTGGCACTCGGGGGTTGTCGAGGTCGCTGATTATGATTCTGCTCTCAAAATTCCGAAATAAAAAATGGCGGACACAAATGCAAAAGTTCATTTGAATTGTATAAAACGTGGCACTCGGGGGTTTTCTAAGTCGCTTATTATATTTCTGCTCTAAAAATTCGAAAGCCTTTGGGTATTTAAATACCCAAAGGCTTTCGAATTTTGAGAGCAGAATCATAATCAGCGACCTCGAAAGCCCCCGAGTGCCACGTTTTATCCAATTCAAATAAATGTTTGCATTTGTGTCCGCCATATTGGACCCGCCATTTTTAATTTCGGAATTTTGAGAGCAGAATCATAATCAGCGACCTCGAAAATCCCCGAGTGCCACATTCCATCCGATGCAAATCAACTTTTGCATTTTTGTTCGCCATATTGGATGCGCCATTTTTAATTTCGGAATTTCGAGAGCAGAATCATAATCAGCGACCTCAAAAACCCCCGAGTGCCACGTTTTATTCAATTCTAATTCCGTTTTAATATTTCTGCTCTCACAATTCGAAAGCCTTTGGGTATTTAAATACCTGGTATTTTCAGGTATTTAAATACCCAAAGGCTTTCGAATTTTGAGAGCAGAATCATAATCAGCGACCTCGAAAACCCCCGCCTGCCACGTTTTATCCAATTCAAATGAACTTTCGCATTTGTGTCCGCCCTATTGGATCCGCCATTTTTTATTTCGGAATTTTGAGAGCAGAATCATAATCAGCGACCTCGAAAACCCCCGAGTGCCACGTTTTATCCAATTCAAATGAACTTTTGCATTTTTGTCCGCCATATTGGATCCGAAATTTTTAATTTTGGAATTTTGAGAGCAGAATCATAGTCAGCGACCTCGAAAACCCCGAGTGCCACGTTTTATCCAATTCAAATGAACTTTTGCATTTGTGTCCGCCATATTGGATCCGCCATTTTTATTTCGGAATTTTGAGAGCAGAATCATAATCAGCCACTTCGAAAACCCCCGAATGCCATGTTTTATCCAATTCAAATGAACTTTTGCATTTGTGTCCGCCATATTGGATCCGCCATTTTGAATTTCGGAACTTTGAGAGCAGAATCATAATCAGCGACCTCGAAAACCACCGAGTGCCACGTTTTATCCAATTCAAATGAACTTTTGCATTTGTGTCCGCCATATTGGATCGGCAATTTTAAATTTTGGAATTTTGAGAACAGAATCGTAATCAGCGACCTCAAAAACCTCCAAGTACCAATTTTCGTCCAAATCCAACTACTTTTCATTTGGGACACCGAGCGTGAAATTTTTCGTGTCACTCAGGGGGAGAAAAGCGCCATTTTGGGGGTGAAAATGTTGACAACGACCAATTAAAAAAATTGATTGTTCAATCGTCACTATTCTATGCACCCATGGTTGAAAAAAAACCGGACTTTTCAACGGCTTCGAGGTGAAAAAAAAATTTGAAAAAAAAGTGTCATCGATTTTTCCTGTTTTTGTTTTGTTTAAAAGCCGCCATATTTTTTTTCCTAATGGACAAAACCCGATTTTGACCCCAGATTCTGAAAGAGCACCCTCGAAAATACTAGGGAACGTATCTCTTCATTTTTTTATGATTATTTTTATATAATAAAAATCTGGCTTGAAAATGAAGGAAAAAATCGCGATTCTTGGGCGTTAATGGGTTAACTCCCAAGTATATGTTTTAAATATCAAATAAAAAGTGAGCATTAGAATGATCATCCACGATAATACTGGAGAGAATATCAGATATCCAATGGATTATCCATGGCGAGAATATCGGAAATTTAACTGATAAGAACAGATACTACACTTTGCCACAGGTCAAGAAGCGATACTCTAGGGTTTCTCCGGCGCTTAAGAGGGAATGATACCTCATCGCGGTCGGTATGGTAGAACAATTATAGATTCCCAAAAATCTCGAACACGGCTCTTCAGATCCCGTCGAAACTTTGCCAAGCGACGTCAAATAGATAGACGAACAGCTGTCTTCCCCTCAAATTTTCTGAATTTGAGAAAAAAAACTAGATTTGTTTATGATAAGCCAATCTACATTTTTTTCTCAAATTCAGAAAATTTGAGGGGAAGACAGCTGTTCGTCTATCCATTTGACGTCATTTGGCAAAGTTTCGCCGGGATCTGAAGAGCCGTTTTCGAGATTTTTGGGAATCTATAATTGTTCTGCCATACCGACCGCGATTTAAGAAGATTTTCGGATCGCGCTACGCTTGCGAGTAACGAGCGCGCGTGCGGCTTCTAGCGGTTACTCCGAGAACTACGGGTTTCCTCACACCTATCATTTCGGTCGTGCTCGGCCATGATTTGGTTGAATTTATTCAACCAAATGCGCAAGAAACAAATTGTATTTTCGCATAATTTTTTCAATCTATTCAGACATTTATTAATATTTTTCAATTAAAATAAAATATTAATATTTTAACGAATAATGTAATCGGAAATCAATGTCGCATATGGTGAAAAAAAGAAAATAACATATTTACTCAATAGAAATTTTATCTGAATCAAACGAGTTCTGCAACGAACGTATTTTTTATTCGTTGTAGAAATTGCATTCAAAACTATATGATTTGTTCGCGATAATTTTTTTAATAGTTTCAATAATATATTGTTCTCCGCTAACAATATATCTTTTGAATGAAAAAAAAACTTTCAATTTTATCATGTTTTCGAACTCAATAACGTTTAGTTTGGACTCATAAATCCGATTATTTACACCAACAATACAAGTGAATCAACGAAATTTCATTCCAAAACACCAATGATATTGGATCAATGATTGTTATTCTCAGTGTATAAACTGTCGAAAAAGGTAAAAAAAAATCAATTTTTTTAAGTGTCACACTGATATGGCCCCTTAATGAAAAATACGGCAAATATTTACTTTTGGCAATTTTTTGGAGCGGGTGTGAATGTGTTGCAACTGAACTTACAAGAGCACCAGGGCGAACTGACACGTGGCGCGCGTCGTAGCAACGAAAGAATGGCATTGTTGCCAGCTCGCTACCAATCACGTCTACCGAGACATTGACATTGTTTCAACTTACCTCTGTGTCAACCCTCCTAGGTCTCCCCTATAAGCCATTATAATCATCGATGTGAAATGGGAGGTAGGACCAAGTGTAGGCGGGTTAGGGCACGTAGAAAGGGGAAGATCCTGTACGGCTGGACCAAACCAATTTTAAAAACATTAAAAACTATAGTTAAAATATGGGTGAGAACCATACATTTTTGCTCAGCATACATGCACGTGTAACTTTATCAAACGTTTTCTTCGGTCGAATCTACATCGTTCTATGTGCACAAAAAGCAAAAGAATAGCTCAATTTTTCATTCAAGGAATTCCGATAAGCTTCTCGGACGATGTCTCGAATCGATGCAAATGTGTATTGTTTTTTATTTCAAGATTTATAAATAAACTTTGCTAGCAATCGTTTACATTGTTTCTTCTCACGACCTGGCTAAATTTACATTTGCTCTTTCATTCTCAGTTCTTTGTTCCGCTGTTTTTCTGTCGAACCTCGCGAAAAAGAATGGAATTTGTCCGATCAATATGCACAGAAATGGCATTGGAAGATAAGCCAATTCCAGTGACATTGAGACTCACGCGAGACTTACGTGTTCCTATGAGATGGTCATTTATAAGCTGGAATTTTCGTGCTGCCGTTTAGTTTGAATGGCAGTGCACAGAAAGTGCAGTCGGAACTTCGCGCTGTGAAAATAATTGTAAATAAATAAAAGGTCAATTGAAAAATAAGTCAAATTAATAAAGTTGTCGATATGACGTTTTTGCGATCGGTAATGGTACTGGTGCATTTGCTCGTGCCATTCGTAGCCAGTGAATATACGACGATCGTCGAAACTTCCAGTGGTCCTATCATAGGCCGAATTGCCTCCACTGTCAATAATGTTACATACGCCTCGTTCATAGGCATCAGATATGCCGAACCTCCGATAGGAAAGCTGAGATTTCAGGTACTGTTTGGCTAAAGCCCACTTCCTTGTCTCGAGATTAATTAATTTATTAATAATTGTAATTCGTCATCGAAAACAATTAAATGTTTTTTTTCTCGCAACTGAAAATTCTAGGATTGAAGAGAAAAAAATAGGCGGATTATAGTCGCACATTCCAGACTCGTCTCGTTCGAGCGAAACGAGACGAGCCCGCAGACAAAACTGTAATTAGTAATGTACAATGGATTTGGAAAAACGTGAATTATTAACAAAGATAAGAAATCCCGTGTACCGAAAAAGATTGAACGATTGCATATGCTAGCCAGTATTTTTGTCGCATTCGATCAATCCATTAAGGCCTTCGGCCACGGTAAGGGGTATAAAATCATGTCGAATTAAAAAAAATCTTATGAAAAATGGATTCAATCATAAAATTAATTCCACATCTATTTAGTATGAATATGAAGCTGTTAGAAAAAATATATATTTCTATTTTTTTACGTACAAAATGGCCGACTACTCGAAACAGCTTTTTCCAATTGGCGCGACAAATAACTTCAACAATTTTCACTCGATTTACTTCAAATTTAAAAGTTATGTTCCTAATTGCATTTCGCAGAGAAGTACGTACGGAATTTCTGATTAATCGCAAACTTTTCATTTTATGAGCAGTTTATGAGTAGTCATAACGAAATTTTTCCCTGAAAATTCATTTCTTAAGTTCAAATACCTACAACTTTGGAATAAAAAAAATATTTTTTTAAATTCCGAACGTACTTCTCAAGATATTTTAATGCAGATTGACCAGAATTTTTGTTTTTTGTTCTTAAATGTTGTAAAATGTGGATTAAAAAAGTAGTTTCGTTTCCAATTTTTCAAAAACAATTCCCGTCAAGTAGAAGGTGCCAATATTATCAATAATTCTACCAAGTTTCAACTCAATCGGCTTAATAGTTCTTGAGTAATCCTGTACGCCAATTTCGATAATGCAGTTTTGAGAAAAAATGGGTTTGAAGTTCACGCCCGCTCCGAATCCCAGCGGTGAGGCACAGCGTTGACCGGCTATAACGTTTGAAGTTTTTCGAATTTCGCTTTGAAACTTTGGGAAAATATTCTACATATATAGTTCTATTGTTTAAAGAAAAAAAGAAATCGATTCTTTGATCGTTGTAAATGTATAATATATACCACCTTAATCAATTCTCTTCCCTAAAAACTTCTATTGGAAATCATCATTGGATGAAGTCGAACTGAAAACTTTGATGCAATCCGAGACTGCCAGAGGATCATGATAACTTTACTTTTACAAATATTTGCAAGTATCAAATTTCTCGTTTTTTGCTTCCTTAATATGTCGCATAGCAGAAACCAAACAAATATACTTGGAAATAAATATTTCATGGTCTTTTCGTTGATTTTTTCCACATATCAGCTCCCCAATTTTTTGCATTTTTAGAGTCCCAAATAAATAGACTATTTTGGCAAAAAATCGTGATAATATTTTTTTTTCTAGAAGTCTGATGTGTCCTCTTTACAACCGCGTTTGAAATTTGAAAATCGGTTGATTAGAACAACAGATATGAATTTTTGTTTGCAAAATTACGTTTTGGCCGTTTTTTGAGCACTATCAGGTATTTAAATCGATTTTTCACTAACTGAACTTTAATGAAATTGAATTTGCTTTTCACCATTCTCTTTTGCATAAAAAAAAACCGAAGAGATTCATGTACTTGCGAGTCTCATTATTGCTTTTAGAGCGATTTTACGAACAAGAAACGCGTGGGGTAAATATTTACCCCGGTTTGTAGTTTAAAGGTAGAAAAAATGGGTTTCTCGTTCTAGGGTTGAGGACGGGGTAAAGAATTAAATTTTTTTTTCATTTTTGTTTAATTTTTTAAATGAATGCCTAATATATCGAGAATATTGTGTTAAAATTTCAAGTCGAGCGGAGTAAAATTGACGAAGTTATGAGTATTTGAGCGTTTATTGCTCCATGCCGTTCTCTTCTCTTCTACGTTTTTCAAACCGTGTTTCTGAGACTTGTCATATTTGAAGTCCGTGTGCACGATAACTCAAAATCTACTGGACCAATCGCTTTGAAATTTTGCACAGTACTTCTTCACATAATTCACCAGGTATTGTCCAGAGCTTTTTTGTTTTTTTTTTAAATAATTACTAATTTTTCAACAACAAATGGGCCGATTTTTTTAGCGATAATTGGGTTTTTGCTCCCAAGTGCTACGAAAAATCGAAAAAAAAACCCTCCCGTCATTACCTCGAGAAACATCTCTTTTAACAAATGCATTTTGATTTTTTTGTTTCAAATGATTCTGTTGCGAGTTATGGTGCACACCGCAAACCAACTTCTTTTCGAGGCGCCTCCGGGGTTTAATTTTCACTCGCTCAATTTTGAATATTTTGCAATGCAAATTTAGGAGAATGTTGTTCAAATGTTACTTTATTATATGTAAATTTTTCAATAAACGCCTTACAATTTTTCAATTTTTTCAAATTTTTCAAATTTTTCAATTTTTCAATAAATATTCCTTACGCCAAAAAAAAATCTTAAAATCATGCCTTTTTTTCGCCGAATTAACTTTACCCCGCCGTTAACGTCGATTTGGTTGAACGATTTTGTAGAAATTCCAAAATTTAACCGAGTTATGACGATTATAGTGGAGCAGGTAAGGACGTCCCGTTGCATTACGCCTCTAGGGCTGCGCGGTGCTCTGTATGGTTTTTAAGGGCATTGATATAACTTTGTCCAACCAGGCTGTTTGATTGTTGTACGGCGCAGGAATCGCAGATTGAAAGTACGAAAAATCATAGTGATTTTATCTCAAGCAAGTAGTCCATACACCGAGCCACCTTCTTACAGCGCATTTTTTCAAATAACAATTGGGATGAAGAGTGCATTTCATAGATCCAAATTTTAAATAAAAGATATTTTATTTCTTTGCTAGCTCCATTAGTAATGGAGATATAAGCGAAGAAAATTAATCGCATCACCTCTCACTCATCCTTTCGTTCCTTCCACTCATCGTTCCGTCTCTCTCATAAAAATGTTCTTTGTTCATATCTCCATTGCTAATGGAGCTAACAAAAACAAATGAAAAAGACATTTTTTATTGACAATTCAAGAAGAAACATTTTTTATTTTAAACTTTTTTCTACAAAATTCACTTTTTCGTCACAATTGTCATTATAACAATTCAATTGTTGATAACGAAAAAAAACGACTCTAGAATGAGATGAATGCTCTATTCGTGTTGCCCGTATGCGAAACCATAAAGAACCACCGAAGATATTGAGCAGAACCAAACATTAGAACGAAAATTCTATACGGAACGAGTTGGTTTAGTACGTTTTCTTCTCTTGCGTTTATCGCGAAAGTATATTTAGCAATTTGGCGAACGTCATATCTCAAAATCTAATCGTCGGCTTACTTCAAATTTGGATAGAACATATTTTGTAACATATTCAATCGACAGACCGGATGATTTTTTCACATGTGCCTCCGTTTGTTAATAACAAACGTTTAAAGTCGTTATTTTTTGTCGAAAATCGACATATTTTTTCAAAACAGTGCAATTTATCCAAATTTTAAAATTTCAAAAATGTATCCGGTTGGTTTGTGGCTTCACCATCGTACTAAAAGTGTATTTTTCAATTTTTTACTACAGATTAATCTAGTTACCGGAACGTACGCGACCAAGCCGTGCGGAGGTTATGAGTCGTCCTAAGATTGAATGACAATGATTACGATGTTTATATACATTTTGCAATTTAAAAAAAACGGTGACATGGCAAGACTATGTACTACCGGTGTGCGAAAGATCGGCCTATCATACCAATACCTGAGACGAAAAAATATTGGTTTTTTAACTTTAAGGTTATGCATACCCCTTAACCTCCTTGCGACACTTATACTTGGCCACGGCTTTCACACACTGGGTCAATTTAACCGAAATAGTACTTCATCCACCTGCACTTCGGTGGGTTTTTATTGAAAAAAATCCGGGACACACTTTAAACATTTCTTAATATATCTGCATAATTAAAATTCGGAAAGTATAAAATTGAATTATGGGTAAGAAAGTTATTTTATTTCAAATTCGTCGGGGTCAAAATGACCCAGTGTGTCAAGGAAGGGTTGAAATCCATTCGTATGAATAATAACAATTTTGTGTAACTGTGGACATTTTTATTCTTTTTAGTTCCCATGTTAAGTGTATTAATTATGTGGGCATCTATTCAATGTTGTTTATTTTCTATTTATCGATCACGTGAACGCTACCAAAGCCTCCGGTAGCAATCAAACCATGGAAGGAGACTGCATTCGCGGACCACAGTCGACCCATGTGTCCTCAGGGTATGGCTGGCGGGGGCACGATTGGATCCGAGGATTGCTTATATCTCAATGTGTACACTCCCGTGGTAAAAAAAAATTTAAATAAAATAGACCTCTACCCAAAACGACCTAACAACGTAATCGATGATAATCCACACAAGTGCGTCCACACTTCTTTTTCTAAGGCGTTCCCCCCACTTGTAGCGCAAAAAAAGGCCTTCTTCATGAATTTTTTTAAAGAAAACTACAAAACTTTTTTAATCGATCAATATAACATCTTAAAGAACACACCTTGAAGAACTTTCAGTAATTTTTTTATTGAAAAATATTACATTGTTTAGTAGCAAATGGCCGTCAATGAAATAATGTTTTTACATACACGGTTTGCGGTGACCAACATTGCGGCGAAGTGGATCATCTAAAAAAAAAATGCGGATGGATTTAGTCAAATATAAGTATAAACTAGTCTTTAATCGAAGGATTTTAAAAAAATATTCATTTTTTCACAAAATGGCGGACAGTCAAAGTTAATGGTTCGATTTTAACGAAAAAAAATCGAACTATTAAAGACTACATTTTTATGTATTAAATAAACCTGCAAAATTTCAAGAAAATCGGTTCATTAGTGTTCGAGTAATCTTGGTCACCGACTTCAGAAATGCCATTTTGAGAAAAACGCGTTTAAAGTTTCAATTTCCGGTCGTTTACACAACGGATTCTTCTCTTTCAACGCTCATATCTCAGTCAATTTTGTTCGGATCGACTTGAAATTTTCAGGACATATTCTCAGACAACTTATACTTCAAAAAAATGCAATAAAAAAATCGATTTTTTCAAAATCACAAGTGGGGGTAACCCCTTAATCTCCACTTTACGGTACAGACGAATTTGAATGAAATCCCCACGGTACGGAAGTCTGTCATGGTATGGATTCACGAAGGTTCCTTCACACACGGATCAGGAAATATGGATACGAGACAGCCTGATTTTCTGCTCGAGAAAGACATCGTTTTTGTCTCCATGAATTATCGTCTTGGACCTCTTGGTAATTAAGTACCAATTCATGATTCACTCTTTATAATGCTAATAAATATCACTATTAATAATAATGTTATTATTATATAATATGAGAAGCAAGCGAACAAAACCGGATTTGTCCGCGCTGCATACATTTTATTGTCCTTACGAACTGCCTCTTCGATTGGAAAGACAGTTTTTTAAATTCTGAGGATTTCAGAGCCGGATTTGATTGAAAATATATCGGGACCGAATTATAATGAGCTTAAAGAACAAGAGATTTTTTAAATATTAAAAAAAAACAAGCTTTTATTTAATGTACTAAAGAGTAGAAAATAATTTTTAAACAACGGCTTGTGGCGCTCAACTTTTTAAATGTTCCATAAATTTGATCAATTCAGTTTCATTAACCGTATTTAATTTGGCACAATAGTAATTTGAGCAATTTATATCACACGTTTATACTCAGTTTCAGGATTAATATTTGAGAAATTTACGGTTGTATTACAGTAAATTAAGTACAGTTGATATGTTAACGGATTTATGTAAATTAAAGATCATATGCCTAAATTTTGAGCGCCTCAAGCTTTTATTTGCAGTAACATATAGGTGACTTGGTAGAAAAAATATTTTCTACTTTTAACTCTTTAATTCATTTCACTAGTTAGTTGCTACTAGTAGTTTACTAGTTTACGAGTTTGTACTTTAGAAACATGGAATGCTTGTAAAAAGTAACAAAGAGTGTAATTGGGATTGAAATTACGACTAATTGCCGCATATATACTGTTCACGTACAAACACAGTCGGCGACGGATTTGTTTGGGTTTGTTGCTGAGATTTTGTATGGTTGATTAGATATCGTTAATTTTACATGAAAAGATGAACATTTTATGGATATTTTGTTTTTAAGTCGATTCATGCATTGTCGCCTCTTAGATCTATGTTGGCAACATTTCAGAGCTCCAAGTTGGTCGGGAAGTCGGTGAAATATCGATTTTCCGTGTTGCATCTTACAGAAAGTCAGGTTATTCATATATTTGTTTATTTATTTAAAGTTGCATCATGCATTGTCACCTCTTAGATGCTTGTTTGCTAAATTTCAGAGCTGTGGTTAATCGGGAAGTGGGTGAAATATCGATTTTCCGTTTTGCATGTCACAGAAAGTCGTTATCATTTTTATATCTTTTTAAGTGGAATTGTGCATTGTCACCTCTTCGATGCATGTTTGCAAAATTTCAAAGCTCTAAGTAGTTGCAAAGTGGGTAAAAAATGCATTTTTCGTTATGCATCTCACAGAAAGCCAAGTTTTTTTTTTCTTCCATTGAATCATGCATTGTCTCTTCTTGGATGCATATTTGCAACCTTCCAGAGCTCTAAGTAGTCAAGAAGTGGATGGAATATCGATTTTACGTTTTGCATTTCACAGAAATCCAAGTTTTTTTTTCACAAGTTGAATCACGCATTGTCAACTCATAAATGCATGTTTGCAAAATTTCAGTGCTCTAAGTAGTCGGGAAGTGGGTGAAATATCGATGTTTCGTTTTGCATCTCACAGAAAGCCAAGTTATTCATTCATTTATTTAATTATTTAAAGTCGAATCATGAATCGTCACGTCTTAGATGCATGTTTGCAGAATTTCAGAGTTCTAAGTAGTCGGGAAGTGGGTGAAATATCGATTTTTCGTTTTGCATCTCAGAGAAGAATAAGTTTTTTTTCTTCTTGAGCTGAATCAGATGCATGTTTGCAAAATGTCAGAGCTCTAAGTAGTCAGGAAATGGGTGAGATATCGATTTTCCGTTTTACATCTCACACCAAGTCAAGTTAAATAAAAGCTTGTAGAAACAGTAAATTCGCTATAGTTTGGATAAGTCCGGTTTTGATTCGCCTGCTCCTCATATATGAGAAATTAATTTCGCAAATTACGTAAAAGCCAAAATTTGCCGATCTAAGCCCGAAATTTCGGGCGGTTATGCAAAAATTTACGACAAGATCAGACGGGACGAAAATTTGTTTATTATTTTCCGTAATTTATTGTCAACGATTGAAAACTGTTCAGAATGTAAAGTATTCGAGTCATTCGTTTACGCCAGGTTTCTTGAGCTTGAATCATCGCGAAGCGACTGGCAATCAAGGACTGAAGGACCAGAAACTCGCGCTCGAATGGGTACAGAAGAACATTGAAAAATTCGGCGGAGATCCGCAGTCTGTGACGATATTTGGAAAAGAGGCTGGCGCCGCGTCGGTTGGCTATCACGTTCTTTCGGACGCTTCCAAAGGTCTAACGACACACAAATTGCTTTATTTTTCTTTTGCAGAAAAACGAAAAAACACCCCATACACATTTTTATATTTTATTCGTCTATTTATGTAGGCCTTTTTCATGCCGCGATATTCATGGATGGGACACCTCTGGCTCCTGCGAGTTTTGTGTCACCATTGGACGCCGCTAAACGAGGCGAGGAATTAGCCCGCTTATTAGCGCAAGATCTATTGAGCTATTGGTGGACAAAGCGAACCTCTCTGGATATCCTCTACTCCATGGATATTCGCATGATGAACGCGGCTGCCACTTACATCGACCGGGTTCGTTTTCAGAAATAATGTTTTTACCGAGTTGCTATTGAGAATACCAAGAATCCATCGATTATTTAATTTTTCGAGTAAAAACCAAATTCTCATCACTGCTGAAGAACCTCACGCGTATATTATAGGGTCTGATATGATTTTTCAAACAGGATGCGGCGTTTTTGCCTACCGTCGAAGATCCCGCTAAAGCCACCGATGTCTTTCTCTCCAACCGCCCGATACACAAGTACAGGTCTGGAAAATTCAACAAGGTGCCGCAGCTTCTAGGCATCACGCAACCCAACGACAAACAGTATCCCTACGGTAAGTACAAGTTACTTGAACAAATATTTTCTAGACCCTTGTAGTTATTCGGACGATTAAGAGGGGACATACCTTTAGACGAGGAAATAATTGCAGATTTATATATATATATATATATATATATATATATATATATATATTTAAGGATATATTTTTCATAATTTTTGAGACTAGGGTATGTTTTATGACTACTTTTGGCCGTTACATGATATTTTTTGTTTTTTATTCATCTTTAAAAATGGCGGTCGAATGGCACGGTCATCTAAACGGGTTGCGTCGGATGGTGTCAGACGGCGTGACACGTAGCGTCGGCGGCATTAATATGAAAAAACACCAATGAAGATTATTCTCTCATTAAGAGGTCTTCTCACTTTAGACGCTACAAAAGGCTATTTTCATGATTATTTCGGATATGTTTGTGTTATGAATATTGATATAAAAGTTGTTACACTTAATAAATACCCTTCGAAATACAGAAAAAAAAAACATTTTTCTATGTATTCTACCGACGGAAAGTTTCCGGACAAGAGTTGGAAAAAGTGCCCGAACGGTTCTTTATGCCATTTCGCCGGTAGTTGGGCTAGGCCAATTTGACCAACGGCATTTTAAAGAGGGGGGATTTATCTACATTTTGGCTAATCAAACAAAATTTTACGATTTTTTTGCACTTGGCACCCAGTTATGAAAACGACAATTTTTTGTCGTTTTTTTGTTGTTTTGTGAGTGGACCCCGTTTACAGTAAAAATCTTTTTCATGCATTTCTCCTATTAAAATCATAAAAGGGGAAGCCTAAGCATCAATTTCGTTTTGTAGAAAAAATTTTGCGATTTTTTTTCCCAAAAATCTTTCGTTTTTTCGATAAAAATATACAATATGAAAATTGCTCCGGATTACGAAAACGACGAGGTTTACAACAAAACCTCAAGACGGTAAAAAGTTGCGTTACTTTTTGTTAAGTTCATGAGAATTTTTTCAGAATTTTTTTGCGAAATTTTTTTAAAATTTATTTCCGGTCGGAACTCGATTGATCTCAACACCATGATAATAATATAATTAATTTTTTTATTTACATATTATACTTTGGTCTCGTCGAAAAAACCTCCTCACGCTGACAGCACGCTCTTTACCACACGCGGCATCCTCTCCACAAGTTTTTCGAATGTCTCTCGGGGTGTTTCTTGCCATGATTTTTGTAGGGATTCCCATAGCTTTTCGGCGGATGAATGCGTGACCTTGCGCACTTGCCGATCCATTTCATCCCACAGCAGCTCTATGGGATTGAGATCGGGAGATTGACGAGGCCATTGTATAATTTGAAGCTCCCCACTTTTTTGCTTCGTTTCAAGATACTTCGAGCAGAATTTTGAAGTATGTTTCGGGTCGTTGTCTTGTTGAAAAACGAACCCCCTTCCGATGAGTCGCTTTCCAGAAGGAACAGCGTGGTTTTTCAGAATCGCGTGATATCCTTTTTGGTCCAGGATTCCTTTGACTCGGTAGAGGACCCCCGCACCAGCATACGAAAAAGATCCCCACACCATTACAGAACCGCCGCCGTGTTTAACGGTTGGAATTACGCAATCACGATGCATTTTCTCGTTAGCTGAGCGACGAACGAAAACTCGACGTTTTCCTCCAAATATTTCAAATTTGGATTCGTCGGTCCATAACACCCGTTTCCAATCTTCAATCGTCCAATTCTTGTGCTTGCGTGCCCAATTCAATCGCTTCTTTTTGTTTCCACGGCGCAAGAGTGGCTTTTTCGTTGCGACTCTTCCGTATAATTGTGCGCTGCGCAAGCGTTGTTTAATCGTCGTAATTGAAATGTTTTTTCCACGACTTTCGACAAACTGCGCTTGAATGTTTGCCGCCGTAAGTTTTCGATTCCTTTTAGACATCACAATTATTGATTGGTCTTCCGCTTTGGAAGTAACAGGAGGCCTCCCGGAACGATTTTTATCGCGGTTCGATTGTGTCTCTCTGAAGCGTTTTATAGCATCCCCAATGGTTGATTTGGGTATTTTCAATCGATTTGCAATGTAGCGAATTTGCAACCCTCCATTGCAAAGAGCAAGGATTGATGCACACTTTTCGATGCTTAAATTGGGTCGACGACCAATTTTTTTCTTAAAAATAAAAATAAAATTAACTCTAAGAAGTCGAAAATTTTATTTAATTAACCGTCAATAAATTAATAGTTAAACACACTGCAAATTCAATATATTATTCGACACGATACGACAGGAAAATCTAACGCGAACGTTTTTTCGATGCTTGCCGAAGAAGTACTGAGTCGAAATAATTTTTGAATATTTTTTCATTGTAACACGTAAAGAGTGCGTGGACGTCTCTCCCACTCTTTGTTTTCTTCTTGTTTTCGAAGTAGAGTAGTCAGCGAACATAGCGAATCTCGCGACGGAGTGTCTGTCCTTGTTCCTTGTTTATTTTTTCGCGAGTTTCGCATTGTCGAGCATTCGCGAGCGTTCGCTTTGTCGCATAGGTGGCGATATATTTTTTTTTACTACTCTACAAAGAGTGGGAGAAACGTTCACGCACTCTTTACGTGTTACAATGAAAAAATATTCAAAAATTATTTCGACTCAGTACTTCTTCGGCAAGCATCGAAAAAACGTTCGCGTTAGATTTTCCCGTCGTATCGTGTCGAATAATATATTTAATTTGAAGTGTGTTTAACTATTAATTTATTGACGGTTAATTAAATAAAATTTTTGACTTCATTAGAGTTTTTTTTTTTGAAGAACAAAATGGGTCGTCAACCCAATATAAGCATCAAATAGCGTGCATCAATCCTTGCACTTTGCAATGAAGGGTTCAAAATTCGCTACATTGCAAATCGATTGAAAATACCCAAATCAACCGTTGGAGATGCTATAAAACGTTTCTGAGAGACACAATCGAACCGCGATAAAAATCGTTCCGGGAGGCCTCCTGTTACTTCCAAGGCGGAAGACTAATCAATAATTGTGATGTCTAAAAGGAATCGAAAACTCACGGCGGCAAACATCCAAGCGCAGTTTGTCGAAAGTCGTGGAAAAAACATTTCAATTGCGACGATTAAGAGCGTGCTGTCAGCGAGAGGAGGTTTTTTCGACGAGACCAAAGTATAATATGTAAATAAAAAAATTAATTATATTATTATCATGGTGTTGAGATCAATCGAGTTCCGACCGGAAATAAATTTAAAAAAAATTTCGCAAAGAAAATCTGAAAAAATTCTCATAAACTCAACAAAAAGTAACGCAACTTTTTACCGTATTGAGGTTTTGTTGTAAACCTCGTCGTTTTCGTACTCCGGAGCAATTTTCATATTGTATATTTTTATCGATAAAACGAAATATTTTTGGGAAAAAAAAATCGCAAAAATTTTTCTACAAAACGAAATTGAAGCTTAGGCTTCCCCTCTTATGATTTTAATAGGAGAAATGCATAAAAAAGATTTTTACTGTAAACGGGGTCCACTCACAAAACAACAAAAAAAAAAACGACAAAAAATTGTCGTTTTCAAAACTGGGTGCCAAGTGTAAAAAAAATCGTAAATTTTTTTTTCATAAGCCAAAATGTAGGTAAATCCCCCCTCTTTAAAATGCCGTTGGTCAAATTGGCCTAGCCCAACTACCAGCGAAATGGCATAAAGAACCGTTCGGGCACTTTTTCCAACTCTTGTCCGGAAACTTTCCGCCGGTAGTGTATATATATTAGGGTGTGCGGAAAAAAATCGATACTTTTTTTTCGGTTGCATCCACCAAAAAAAGGTGAATTAAGGTAAAATAATAAAACATATGAATACTTTCCATAAGAATAACACAGGAAAATATTGGCACTTCTGAACGTCGTAGTAAAACTCTTCAGAAAAAAACCTCACAAAAATGTCATTATGATATTCTGATAGAGAATTGAATTCCCTAGAAAAAAAGTTCCTACGAACAATTAGCTTAGAACAACCGTTCAAGTGGTATCGCTATCTGAAATTGATTTTTTTATTTAAGCGACGTGCGCGCCATAGCACACGCTGCCACCTGGCGGCAGCATGCGGTAGCTCGTAGTGCAAAATTACAAGCTTCACACTAGTGCCACGAACGGGAAACCGCGACGTTTTTCCCTCATTTTGGCCCCAAATCAAGATCCGTCACTGCTGCAAAATTTCATTCATTATTGCGAAGTGAATCCTGTAGTAGGGGAGGCTGCCTCGAAAAAAATAGCTAGTGACTTGTGATACTTTAACGAGAAAATTGTTGCTTTGTCGTTTTCTGACAATGCTGTGCCGATAAATGTGAAGGCAAAAATGGTACAAGCTCTGCAATCTCGAGAAAAATCCAAAAATCCTTCCGAGTGAGTAATTGTTAAAAAAAATGATTGGGAAATGGTGCTGAAAAAACACATAAGCGATTTCGTTACTCAAGAATCCTTATTTCTTTTCCAGCAATTCAATTTACCTCATGATTTTTTTAGAGTAAATATTGAATTATGGCCGGAAAATGCCACTTATTTGAGTTGCTTATACTTTTTAAATCCAAAAGTCGTTAATAACGTAGCCGAACATGGTGTCACTTTGGTAGAAGCATATAACGGTTCATTAACAAAAAACGAAGAGCAGCTACAATATTTATTGGGCGTAGTGCAAAATCATCGACAGAAATACCCTAATTGCAACAAACAGACTCTTAAAAAAAGGAACGATGATTATCAAGCATTATAGTGTAAAAACAAATTATTTTATCTTATTAAACCAAATTAATTGAATAAAACTTTTCGAAACACCATCAATGATGGACGTCGTTTCTTTTATATTTCTTGTTGTACTTGATTCTTTTTTGTATCAGAGAAATATTTTGAGAACGATTCCATGCAAATTGTATGTTAGAGCAGAACATTCTCTAAAAAAAAAAACCCCAAAAAGTTTTTTCGTAAAGCGAAAAATTCGATTTTTACAGCCTTTTGAATTATATTTTTTCTATCAATTCAATTTCAGACAGCGATTCCACTTGAACGGTTGTTCTGAGCTGATTTTTCGTAAAAACTTTTTTGATGGAAATTCGATTTTCCATGAGAATATGGTAACGACATCTTTGTGTGATTTTTTTCTGACGAGTTGCACTACCACATTCAGAAATCCCAATATTTTCCTGGGTTATTCTTATGGAAAATATTCAAATGGAATGCGCCATTCGAAATAATTTTTTTTGAGCTCTCCTTCAAGGATTCTTCATTTTTTACCTTAATTCACCTTTTTTTGGTGGATGCAACCGAAAAAAAGGTATCGATTTTTTCCGCACACCCTAATATATATATATATATATATATATATATATATTTAAGGATATATTTTTGCATAATTTTTGAGGCTAGGGTATGTTTTATTACTACTTTTGGCCGTTACATGATATTTTTTGTTTTTTATTCATCTTTAAAAATGGCGGTCGTATGGCACGGTCATCTAAACCGGTTGCGTCGGATGGTGTCAGACAGCGTGACACGTAGCGTCGGCGGCATTAATCTGAAAAAAAAAACAATGAAGATTATTCTCTCATTAATAGGTCTTCTCACTTTAGACACTTCATGATTATTTCGGATATGTTTGTGTTATAGATATTGATATAAAAGTTGTTACACTTAATAAATACCCTTCGAAATACAGAAAAAAAAACATTTTTCTATGTATATATGTAACCGAAGGAAACTTTAAACGCTTTTTTCTCGAAACGACATTTTCCCGACGGCTTGTTGATAAAATCTTCGAAACTACTGAACCCATCCTTATGAAATTGTAACCACATATTCTTTACAAATATAGCTATACCGCACATCAAGGATTTAAAAAAATTTTATATCTACAATTTTTTGTTGCCAAAAGCGGTGAAAAAACACGTTTTTTTTTTGGTTTTTCGAAAAAAATGTCCTCCATTTTGTTATTTTTGCATATATCAACAATCGTATGATATGCGCTATAGCCATCAACATACTGAAACCAAAACCGTTTGATTTTTTTGTTTCGGATGATCCATCTCCGAAAAATTCATCTACAGCGGAGATCTACAATTTTTTTAGGACATTTTTGAACTACCATCTTCATCTATAAATAGTTACTTAATTAAATAAATAAAAAATTTAATGTGTTTCAAAAGCGTATTTATTAAGTGTAAAAATTTTGATATGCATATCTATGATATAAACCTACCAAAAAAATGTATAAAAATGGCCTTTTTTGGCGTCTAAACACTCACGCAGAATATGAACCAAGAAAAATAAAGAAATGTTGAAAATCGATGAAATGTCACGCTTTGAAACAAAATGATTGAATTTTCCTAGAAAAAATCGCTCAATTAAGCTATAAAAACTACTTTTTTCTTATTTTCAAAAACATTTTGGGTCATGTTCTAAACAATAAGGTGAGAAAGATTTATATCAAATTTCATCATTACCGGTCGATTAGATTTTTAGCAACACGTCACGCCAAACTTTGTTGTACGCCACTTTGGCGTACACCTAAATTTTTGGCCGTCGTCTTCGTCCCTGCACCTTCTTAACCTGTAACAAAAAACAAACACAACATTGAAAATACATAAATTACACTACATAATCACAAATACACTAAAATATGGAACGAGGAACGCCAGCGTCCCTTGTTCTTACCTTGGCGAAGAAAGTTCCTCCGTCGGTCTTCCGGCGCCGCCCTCTAAAAAGTCAACCTAGTTATAATTACGCTCTATTATTTAAACTACATTAGGGTATTAAGAAAAATAGACAAATTAACAGATATAGGAACTCTTACCTCTTGCGGCGCATCAGAATTCAGTCCTCCGCTGTCCCTCGGCTCCTTAGCGTAGCGAAGGAAATCTCACCGTTGGGCATCCGGCGTCTCCCTGTAAAAAGTAAAAATTAATAAGTAAATCAATGAACGACTGATTTAGATTATATAATAGATACAATTAGTATTATATGTGAATTCTTACCTCTTCCTCTTACGCTGTCCTCGGCGCGCCAGATCCCAGGCCTCCGTCGATCCTCCGTCGAGACGCTGTAAAATACCAAAATAAGGAATTAGATAAACAAGTAATAATGAAGTTAATTAACTTTAATGCTATTTCATCATAATAATAATAAATTAAGAAACAAAGCATTACAAGTCACCGAGAGTGACACTTACCGGCCGGGCGTGAGATCTCGCGTGCTGATGAAACCTGCAAGAAAATAATGCCTGAAAGATAACAAGGAGACAATTAGCTACAATATTACCTACACATTACACGTATTAGCAATAATTGCACTACACTTACCTGTGGAAGTAAAAATACACATTCTTCTACGCGACTGTCAAACGCGTTCCGAGGTTAAACCCGTGAACTCGGAACGCGTCTTCGACGTACTGACGCCGGGGATTTAGCACTTAGCGACACGTGCGCCGCCGTTGGGGTTTCACCGAACCCGATTCGAAAACTTGTGCACGGCGCAAGCGCCCCGTGGTTCAAACCGAGCACTTATCCACCCGACGCTGCTGGAACCCCGCCGACGGGTATAAAAGGCGAGACGCGAAGCCCGAAAGGAGATTCTTTGCGGGCGAATCCTCCCAGCGCTAGCAAAGCTCCCTAAACCTAAAATCCTTCCTGACCGCCGAAAGGTGGCAACCCCTCTGTCCGCCGAAAGGTGGCAACCCTCTCCTGTCCGCCGAAAGGTGGCAACCCCCCTCCTGTCCGCCGAAAGGTGGCAGTCCCCTCTGTCCGCCGAAAGGTGGCAACCCTCCCCTGACCGCCGAAAGGTGGCAACCCCCTCCTGACCGCCGAAAGGTGGCAATCCCCTCCTGACCGCCGAAAGGTGGCATCCCCTCCAGACCGCCGAAAGGTGGCAATCCCCACCTGTCCGCCGTAAGGTGGCACCACCCCTCCAGACCGCCGAAAGGTAGCAATCCCCACCTGTCCGCCGTAAGGTGGCACCACCCCCCCCCCCTTCTGACCGCCGAAAGGTGGCATCCTTACCGTCCGCCGAAAGGTGTCAGATTTCCTTCCCCCTCTCTCCCCCTTAAACGCAGTTAGCTCGTAGATATATAATCGGTTTATTTTTCGTACCTACAAATACATATATCATTTATTTTTCCAATTCCGTTAAATTGAATTTATTTTTGTTTTTCTCTTTGCCTTGTCAAGATAAAAATAAAGATCGTTATTTTTAAAAAGAACTTTCTTGTTTTCCTCCACCGCCGCCTCATTGTTGGAATACGCCCTAACCCACCCTACGGTTTTCGTCGTATTCGTTCAACAATTTGGCGCCCAACGTGGGGCCTTTGAATTTAACGTAAAATTCGACCTACTCCTTATGAGAGTCTCAACGACACCAAAGACTGTCACTCCCAAACGATCGGTTGGTCGACCAAGAAAGACCATAATGAAGCGGACACCATCCAAAATGGTTACCCGTAGTCAGGGTAACGAAGACACCACACTTCCGGGAGTGGAAAACCCGTTGGCGCCCAACACCCTTGAAGAAAAAATGGAGGAACATCGATACGACGATGCGCCACCAACGGCACCTCCACCTAGTCCATCAACACAAGAACCACTGTATCAACTCGGCACTCTCTGGCAAGCCTTACAGACAATTCCACCGCGACCACCGTTACCTACGAATAGTGGCGCGGATCATGAAGACCCGAAAAAATTCTTGAAGAATTGCGAGGAATATTTCATCCAGACTCGCACTCCTGCTACAGCCCGTAACCAAACCGCTGCTGAAGGGCTACGAGGTGATGCTGAGCGATGGTGGTCAATGTACCAAGCCCTCGAATTTGAGTGGCCGAAGTTTAAGGAACTCCTGCTCAGCCGATACAATAACCCTGTCATCCTCTCTCGGCTAAACGCTCAACTTTTCTCGCGGAAGCAGGGTGACCGGGAAAACGCGGGAATATTCCTGCAACAAAAATTCCTCCTTTACCAGAGGATCCGACGAACCGAACCCGAGGAAGTCAGGGTATCGACCCTCCTTGAACTATTGAAACCGAATCTAAGAATGGTCATACGACCATCCAAACCACGTACGCTCACGAGTCTGCTTACTAAGGCAATAGAAGCCGAGTACGACCTGGGGGATACACCGATGACTTCTCGACCAAAAAAGGAGGAACCTGCCAGACCTGCAACCACACCCGGGGCACGAACGAGCTCGGATTCAAATTTCCCGCCGAAATGTTGGTACTGCCCGGAGAGACATCTCCACCGGGACTGCCCGGTATTGGAACAAAGGCAAAAGGGACCCAAAAACACGGAAAACTCCAAACGGACGGCGGAAGCGCCCGGTCCGGCCGCCCCGACCCCCAAGTAGGGCTAACCAACATCAACGAGGGGAAAAATGAATTACCGCACATCTTGGTCTGTCTTAACGGTCAAGAAATACCTGCAGCATTGGATAGCTTCGCTAGCCACTGCTTCATCCACCCCTCCTACGTACCACCGGAATTGACCATCACACCGGAAATCTCGAACGCTCGCTTGGCTGATAATACTTCCCAAATGCCTCTCACTGGAAAAGTCATTACCGAAATTCACATCCAGGGACACCCGCATCGTGGGTACCGAAATTCATGAAGCTTTTCAACACCTTCAGGGGACTCTTCGATGTTCCTGGCTCCCTTAAACAGACCCAGAGCACTAAACACGTCATCAAGCTTACATCCAAACGTCCTTTCCGGTTACCTGCATATAAATATTCTAAATCAAAGAAACAAATCATCCAAGAACAAGTCCAGAAGATGTTGGCCGAGGGTATCATCGAGCCATGTTCATCACCATACAGCTCTCCGATCGTTATTGTCAACAAAAAAGATGGCACGCCTCGCTTCTGCGTCGATTACAGATGCCTTAATAGCATTACGGAAGACGTTACACAACCGATGCCGAAAATACATGAGGCTTTGAAAGAACTCGGTACGGCCAAAATATTTTCTACCATTGACCTAAAAAGCGGATACTGGCAAATCCCCATGGAGAGCGAATCTAAAAAGCTCACGGCCTTCACTACCCCAGACGGGGCAACCTACCAGTTTCGAGTCATGCCATTCGGTCTAAAGAACGCACCTAACACCTTCCAGAGGTTAATGAGCCAAGAAGTACTAGTTGGCTTAATAAACAAGGTGTGCGTCGTCTACTTAGATGACATCATCATCTACTCCGATAGTTGGGAGGATCACCTAAGCCACCTAGCCCTAGTTTTCGAACGCTTGGAACTTCATGGACTTACCTGCTCCACAGAAAAATTTATCTTCGGAAAAACTGAGCTCAAATATTTGGGTCATACGGTGAATACAGTCGGCAACGAAGCGCAACCAGAACATGTTGCCACTATCATCAATTTCGCCACGCCGAAAACCAAGAGGGACGTGCAGCGGTTCATGGGAACTTGCAACTGGCTACGGGAATATATTCCTTATTTTGCTACAATATCGACACCTATCACCGACCTCCTAGCCACGAAAGGAAAGTTCAAATGGACCGAACAAGCTCAACAGGCTTTCGAAAAAATAAAGAATGAGATCCAAAAACCCCTGAAGCTCAGTCGACCTGATCCGACCTTGCAGTTCATCTTACAAACGGATGCTAGCGAAGAAGGGATGGGAGCTGTTCTATACCAACTCACTCCTGATGGCTCGAAAAATATCATCAGCTACGCAAGCGCCAAATTTGACTCCACCCAAAAACGCTGCCACAGCAACGAGCAAGAATGCCTCGCGGTAGTATGGGCCATCAAACGCTACCGCAACTACCTTGAGGATAAACCCTTTATCCTGACAACGGACAGTCGGGCGCTGAAATGGTTGAAACGCATGAAGGACGAGAAGGATAAATTAAGTCGCTGGGCTATCCTGCTCGAGGAATTGAATTTCTCGCTGGAGCACGTACCAGGAAGAGCAACAGAGCTCCCTGGTGTCCTCTCTCGAAACCCGGAAGCAAGTACAACCGATATAGAAGAGGAAAAGAAACCTCTCCACCCACCAGAACGCTTAAACACGCCGACTCTATCAACCTTACCTGAGATTTTCGGCATCCAACAAGTCAACATCATCGACGAAGTCATGGAAGACCAGCAGAACGATACCGCTCTCTGCAACATCGTAAAGATCCTAAAAAGTCAAGATCATAACTACGACTATGAATTACGCAACGGAACGGTGTTCAAGCGGATTCACGACGATTGGAAGATCCTGGTACCTCAGAACTCGAAGGAAAAGGTATTGAGGTACTATCACGATTCCCAAATGGCGGGTCATCCAGGAATGGATGAGACCCTTCGGTTGATACAAGCTCATTTCACATGGGTAAATCTCCGCCGGGACGTACGTAGACATGTGAGGAATTGTCACGCTTGCGCGTGTCTCAAGTCTACCTGGCCCAAACACCCACATCACTTGAGACCCCACCAACCCCGGCAACCCTGGGAAACGGTGGCGGTCGATCTGATGGGCCCATATCCACGATCGGGTCGAGGAAAGCGATTCATCCTCGTAGTCACCGATCTATTTTCACGTTGGGTGGAGGCCTTCGCAATTGGCTCATCCGAAGCAACCCGAGTGATCAACCTCTTGGAGAATGAGGTCTTTAATCGATGGGGATACCCAAAAACCATTTTGTCCGATAATGGTCCCCAATTTTCCAGCCAAAAATGGCGCAATGCCTGTGCCAGATGGCAAGCGCACTCCTGGACCACTGCTGCCTATCATCCACGAGCTAACCCCACTGAAAGACGCAATCAGGAGATAAAGAAGGGGCTAAAATTGCATCTGCGGGATAAGCGACATCGGGAATGGGATTTGCAGCTACCACGCATACTCTTCCAACTCCGGAATCGGCGGAACGCGGCAACGGGCGTTTCTCCGAGCGAGGCTCTGCTCGGAAAAAGCCTACCACAGCCCGGTGAATGGAAGTTTCCAGTCAACGCCAAAGAACCAGAGATGGATCGAGAACAAAGAGTGCAGCGTATCCAGAGGCATGAACATGATTACCAGAGCAAATATGCTCCAAACACTGAAGCCTCACCTAGGTACCAGCCCGGAGACCTAGTTTACGCTCGGACGCATGTCCAGTCCAACGCCGTGGAAGGAGTCCACGCTGGGTTTGCGGCGCCATGGGATGGCCCGCACATCATCACGCAAAATCTCGGAGGCGAGATTTACCTTGTTAAACAAGGCCAGAGGGAGGTCAAGGTGCATGGCATTCTTCTCAAACCTGCCAATATCGCTGCACCATTGACAACAGAATCAAGTTCGACAGAGCTAAACCTTACGGCTCATAAGAACAACAAATCGAACGAGCTAAACCTTACGGCTTGTTCGCCCACCAAAGAGAGTTCGACTGAGCTAAACCCTACGGCTCAGAAGAACCACAAATTGAGCGAGCCTGTGGCCAACCACAGGTTACTATCAGTAACCTTCAATTTGTTACCTGAACGAAAATTCAAAATAATTCGCGTTCTAGATAAGATTTTGCTTCGAAGTAGCTAGGGAGATCGAAAAATATCGAATTTTGACAAAATGGTGTTTGATTTTTTTTAAATACTGTTTTCGATTTAAAAAATCACCAAAAATAATTTTTTTTCGGTATAAGTTTTCAGCGCATGGAAAATCCCCTGCGTAATTCTATGTAAAATGTTGTTATAAGATTCCAAAAAAACTTGACGCTGATCGGTGAAGAATTGGCGATGTAATGTTGCCGGCCGCCGGACACTGTCAGACAGAGGTGATTGGCTTTATCGAGCTTAAGGCCTTAGGCCACTCTAGAGGCCGAAAAAATAGACTTTTTGGGGATTTTTTCAGAGAAACTACAAAATAAATCGGAATTGCAAAAAAAGGGTGTTCATCATACATATCAGTGACTGTATACAATAATTTTTTTGAATCGATTATTTTCAAAATGGCAAAATTTTTGAATTATAATAAGCCAATTAATTTTTTTAGCTTATATACAGGGTGTCCCAGAAGTAACGTACGCCCTTCTAGCATCTGGTAGAAAAAAAAATTCTGAGACGAAAAGTCATCAGTCATTTTTTAATCAGACGCATAGATAATTAATTATGAATTAAAATAAATAGCCAATCAGGTGCGCCCTACAGCGGTACGGCAGCGTAGAGGGGAGGGATAGGGGAATGCGTTGTAGTTGCGTGCGCCTGAAAATGTGTGCGGAGGGAAACTTCCGAAAGCATGTGTGCAAGTGCACACACACACGCATGTGCGCCATACACTCACACTAGGACACACACACGCACACACTTGCATACACTTGCACACACTTGCACACACACACACACACACACACACACACACACACACACACACACACACACACACACACACACACACACACACACACACACACACACACACGCACGCACGCACGCACGCACGCACACACACACACACACACACGCACGCACGCACGCACACACTTTCATACGCACACTCACATACTTCATCACACACACACACACACACACACACACACACACACACACACACACACACACACTCTTAATTACACACACGTATGCACACACTTGCGCGCGCACGCACAATCTCACGCATACATACACATCATCTCACACACACACACTTGCACACATGCTTCCGGAATTTTCCCTCCGCACGCATTTTCAGGCGTATGCAATTACAACCAATTCCCCTATCCCTCCCCTCTACGCTCCCTTTTCGCTGTAGCACGCACCTGATTGGCTATTTATTTTAATTCATAATTAATTATCTATGCGTCTAATAAAAAAATGACGGAGGACTTTTCGTCGCAGATTTTTTTTTCCTGTCAGATGCTAGAATGGCGTACGTTACTTCTGGGACACCCTGTATAATAACTGCTACAGAAGTACGTAGGATTTTCTCGATATATTGATTTTTGGCCAAATGGCGCACTTCGAAAGTGGAAAGTGAAAAATTTGCCTAAAAAATCGTCAGATAATTGTTAGTAACAAATGAACTATGCAATATACAGAAAAAATCCTACGTACGTCCATAGACATTGTATTTTTTCAAGATATATTCAACATTTCAAGTGGATCGGTTGAAAATTGTCTGAGTTATGTCTTCGGCCAACTTAAAAAATGCAGTTTCGAGATAAACGCGTTTGAGGTTTTGAGTAGTAGAACATCATTGTACTAAACCTTGTAATAAAATTCGAAAACCGAGTACTTAGAAATTTTACCCGGCCATAATCTTTTGGGAAATCATCTTTGAGGTCCTAGGGGACCATTAAAAAAAGTCGACTTTTCGACAATTCTAGAGTGGCCTAACCCCTTAAGCGCGGCAATTTTCTTACAAAATCTTGTCAAAAAAATGCTAAAGATTCTTGCAGATGTATAGTACAAAGGCCACTAAGCGGAATTTCCATTTTGTTAACTGGGTGGTTACAAAAAACTGTCGAACTTCACCTTCTTTTCGGACTCCAGGCGAGTAGTCGCCCTCAAAAAGTTGTTGAGAAAAACTATATGTGCGGAGGTTATCATCGGCAATTATGACGAAAGTGACGTTGTTCCAATGAAAGCGAACGAAAAACTACCCTCAAAGAGGAACCGTGTCCAAATTTCTCCACTTGTCGATCGCGAGACAGCGATCGAATAAATGTACTGTTTTTTTGTTTGTTTCAACCGACCGTGCTTATTCGGCAGATCTCGACAGCATTTTTTACGTTCAACACCATAACGACAGTCAGAGACTCACGTCCAGTGTAGCTGACAACGTTCTCACTATGTGGACAAATTTTGCTAAATTTCGGTGAGTTGAATTTCACAAAGAGTCATCGAATATTCACGATTTGGTTACGACGATTCGCTGTACTTGCGGTTTCAACTGCTACAGGAATCCGACTCCTTACCCGCTGGCTCAGGATTCGTCGATCATCACCTGGCTACCGTGGGGTGGATCCAAACAGGGCCTTGTAATTGGCACACGTGTCAGAATGGAAGTATTACCGACGAACATTTTGTTCGACCGCAACGCAGTGCCATATGACAGATTGTGGCGGAATAAGAAAATTCTTTTCCAAGATGAATGATCACGCGAAGTCCCCCATAGCGAGAATATCTTCCGATGTTGAATCGCGCAATATCCAACGGTTGAGTCTAGGGGTATAATGTTGTGCTATGTCTTTAATTATAAACCAGCCTATTCCGCTGATTTGGCATCATGCCGAAAAGTTCTCTCGATTTCCGATAATGTTTGTATACGGAAGAGTATTCTCGCTCATCCCGATTAAGGAGGTCGCTCAGCTATCGCGAAATAGTAAGAATTTGCTGAAATTTATTGAGTATATTTGCTTGAGCCCGAAATACAGGTCGATTTTCGATATTTGATGTAATAAGAATATCGCATTGTTGAGCCAGAACATTTTTATTATTTCATTTTCCTCTATTGGGAACTTTTTGGAGAAGAAGACTCTATATGGTCCTGGCATAGCAGATTGGGCGTAAGTATGAAACTTATTGTCACGCTGGCCTGATATTTGATCCGGGCCTGATCAGTCTGTAGTACGGAGGCCTTGCTTACGGAGTGCCTTGACTTGCCTGATCCTGTTAGGCCCAAGCCACACAGATGAGCCGTCGGGCAAGGACGAGGCGTAGACGCGGCGCCCTTTCATTGTAATTACGTACAAAATACATAGAAGAGTCGCGATGCAAAACACACACCAGCGACGAGGCACAGACGGAGCGCGCGGACGCAACGCAAAGGTTTTATTCGGAAAAATTGCGTGCGGATTTACAATTTACTGTAGAGTTTTGCGAGTTAGTCGAAAACCATCCAGCTCTTTATGATTACCATAGGTCAGACTATAGCAACAAAAACGTCCAAGACAAAGTCTGACAAACGATTGCCAGAAAATTAAACGAAACTGGTAAGTAATTTTCTATATTTAAACAAAATATTTCCACGAATACAAATTATTCATTCTTTATTATCCCATGTGGAGACCGTTGGGCCTGGGACGGGCCTTTACAGTTAGCCTTTCTAAAATATTGGGCCGTGAGTATTTACCAATGAGGTGCCTTTGTAGAAACGATAAGAAAGGCCCGATATCGGCCGACAGAGCCAACAATTATTGGGCCAATGATTTAATTCATTGTAGCGCCAATATTGGTGATTGCACTTGGCCCAGTGTGGGCTCTCTTAAAGGGCCTATGTAGAAATTGACCACTGGCTCTATGATGGGCCTTCACAGTTGGGCTATCTAGAAGTTAGTATATCTCAAATATTGGGTCCTGAGTTTGTTTGGTTGCGTGATAAATATTCAACCTATATCGGGCCAAGATTGGTCCTTATAGATACATATTTCATGGAGTAACCTTGAAATAAATTGTGATTTGCGTATATGTCAGGTTTCAAAATTGGCATATTTTACTTACTTATGTTGGTTATTTACAAATGCCAATAATAGGCCAAGACTTGATTACAAACACTGAACTACAAAATATAGACGATTAATATATGACGTGCCAGTTATTTGCCTATTCTGGCACAATATACAGATGATGAATAACACAAGGCTTAAATAACATAAAAGCAGATATGGTCTGACCCACTTAGCCAATAAAGGGCTTAGATTAATTAAATGTAATTTCCAGTATTTTAGCATTGCCAGTGTTAAAATTGGCAAATTTCGATGAACTATCACGGCTGTTTATTGGTTTTACCAGATAGGCCCGGATAGGTTTGAATAATGGGCTGATATTGTGCCAGTTCTTAATTTATAACGGAACAATAATGGGCCAATGTAATTGGCAGTACTTCAGCATCACCAGTTTAAAAACTGACAAATCTTGTTTATCTATCATGACTGTTTAATGAATTTAAAAGATGGGCCATGATAGGTTTTAACTATGGGCCGATATTGTGTCGGTTTTCAGTTTAGAACGAGACAATAATGAGCCAATGTGATAGTCAGTATTTTAGGATTGCCAGCTTTAGAATTGGCGAATTTAGTTTAACTATCACTGATGTTTATTGGTTTTGAAAGATGGGCCAGGATAATCTTTAGTAATGGGCCGATGTTGTGCCGGTTCTCAATTTATAAGGGAACAATAATGAGCCAATGTATTTGCTTGTATTTTAGCATCACCAGTTTTTAAATTGGCAAATATAGTTCAACCATCACGGCTATTTATTGGTTTTAAACGATGGGCCGATATTGTGCCGGTTTCCAATTTATAACGGAATAATATTGGACCAATGGAATTGTCAGTATTCCAGTATCCCCAGTTTTTAAATTGGCAAATTTAGTTTAAGTATCACGGCTGTTCATTAGTTTTTAAAGATGGGCCAGGACAGGCTTTAGGGATGGGCCGATATTGTGCCAGTTTTCAGTTTAGAGCGGAACAGTAATGGGGCAATATTATTTCTCTTTTGTTGGCTTATACGATGGTCTCAATATTGGCCTGATCGTAACATTGGGCAACTCATGGCAACCTCTACATGGGATTCGGCAACTTAAAACATATTCTCCATTCCATATGTGATTAGATTTATTCAAGTAGGTATCTCACATGTCGTTGTAGTGTTCTTACACAAGTTTCATACATTATGTCTACTTTGATATGGAATGGGAGCTCGTTCTGTAAAGTAATTGGTGAGGTATTCTCTAATGTTATCTGCAGTTTCTCTGGCTTGTGATCATTCTTGTTCCAATCAACGTATTTTGAATATATGACTGTACATTTTCCATCGGATTTTCGGACGAAATTGTGCAATATACACATTGCTTGTATAATTGCATCAACGTTAGAAGGGTCACAGCATATGAGCGCGCTCAGTCCATGTAATTTCGTCCTTGCAATACCAGTGGCACATTCTACGGATTTTCGTCCTCTTGACAATCTGTTATTGACTATTCTTTTAGCATTTGTCAATAGATTCCGTGAGTAGGGTTCAATCATATTTTTTTTTTGAGAGGAAAAACTTAATTCGCCACAAAATAATGGGGTATAGGTCGTGCTTTTCCGGGCAATGGAGTAGGTTCTGGTAAATGAAGATCTCCTCGCTGCATCCCGTGCGGAAATTGAAGTAGGGCTTTGGTCGGGCCCATATAGAATTTCCTCAACTCTGAGGAATACATATTAAACAAAATAAAAAAATAAAAAAAAATACTTAAAACATAATGTATTTACTTACCTCAGCGTTACAAGTATTCTCTCTTCAGGACAAATAGAAGTTCTCCAATTTGTGCACTGGTTGCATAAAGCATCCTTCACTTTAGACAAGATGAGGTTAAAACATGGTGGAGACATCCTATATACCTCTTTAAGGGGTTACCCCACTTCCGATTTTGAAAAAATCTATTTTTTTTATTGCATTTTTTTAAAGTATAAGTATCTGAGAATATGTCCTGAAAATTTCAAGTCGATCCGAACAAAATTGACTGAGATATGAGCGTTGAAAGAGAAGAATCCATTGTGTAAACGACCAGAAATTGAAACTTTAAACGCTTTTTACTCAAAATGGCATTTCTGAAGTCGGTGACCAAGATTACTCGAACACTAATGAACCGATCTTCTTGAAATTTTGCAGGCTTATTTAATACATAAAAATGTAGTCTTTAATCGTTGGATTTTTTTTTCCGTTAAAATCGAACCATTAACTTTGACTGTCCGCCATTTTGTGAAAAATGAATATTTTTTTAAATCCTTCGATTAAAGACTAGTTTATACTTATATTTGACTAAATCCATCCGCATTTTTTTTCAGATGATCCACTTCGCCACGGTCACCGCAAACCGTGTATATAAAAACATTATTTCATTGACGGCCATTTGCCACTAAAGCAATGTAATATTTTTCAATAGAAAAATTACTGAAAGTTCTTCAAGATGTGTTCTTTAAGATGTTATATTGAACGATTAAAAAAGTTCTGTAGTTTTCTTTAAAAAAATTCATGAAAAAGGCCTTTTTTGCGCTACAAGTAGGGGTAACGCCTTAAAACGGTCTGGATAATAATGCAGATACTCCATTATTTTAAAAAGTCAATTATCTTCATTGTTTTGCTATACTGGATGTATCCAATGACGTCTAGCCCTCTGCACATTAGCAAGTTGCGCCAGTGCTAGTGCATCTTCGTCTTCTGAGGAAGACATGTTTTTTCAAAATCCGACAGTCGAATGCCAAAATCGAATGCAAAAAAAAACAACCGTCTCACCTACGTGAAGTTGGGAACCGACTTTACAGAATGTAATTTGTTTTTTCGCATTCTTTTGTACTCATTGTGTACCCGATTATACCACCGTTATTTCCATTTGTATCTTAAGGGGGGCAAAAGTACGAGGGTATGGAAAAATGGGTCTGCCTTCAGGAGATGGTCGGGCAACTGGACTTACGGCTTACTTCAATTCGCCTCACCCGGCTAGCTTCAAGTCATCCTCAAGTAGCCGGACCCATATACAGTTCGCCGCCTTTTACAGGCCTAATCTCATGTTAACCACCAGACGAAGTATATATATCAGCGCGTCATCATACATTTTTTTTAATTCCTAATATTTTATTTATTCCTAATACATCTGAAAATCGATTTAATCTGTTTAAAAACCAATTTAGTTGAATACACTAAATATATCTATTTAATTAATTTTTCTAATATTAAATGGTCTTTTCGAGGAGATAAACATTTTTCTATTTGATTGAATTAATGGTCCGCTTTTATTGCAATATACACATCAATGTGGAGGGGGCAGAGAGGGGCAGAGAGTTCAAACTCGACGGATCGTGGTAAACCAGACGCATACTATTCCACTGAGATAGGTGTGACTTCGTCAATTTCTAGGACATCAGGGTCTGGTTGGTCTTCAAATATTGTTGAAAGTTCACACTATAACAATATGCAAAAAAAACATTTTTCGAAGTTTCCAGAGAGGGATACCCCCTTAATAAAATACCCAGAACTATGCGCGCCGGTAATCATTGACAATTGTTACTACACGGGTGTGTGCAGCGCTCACTTTGCTCAGAGCATGTGTTAGCTACGTGCTTGCCGCGATCGTGTCACGGTAGTGGCACATGGCGATAGGCAACGGCATTGTGTGAACTGGATTTCACAAAACGTCATCGAATGTTTGAAGCTTAGTTACAAAAATATATGCTGCAATTACGTTTTCATCCACTGTAGGAATCTGACGCCCGGCTGGACGAATCGGGATCCTTTGAGGATCACCTGGTTCTCATCCGGAAGTTCCGGGCAAGCCCTTGAGATCATCTGTCAACAATTGATGGCTTGCGGTACTGCATAGTCCAAATTTATTTCGACGTTAAATTATTTGTTATCCAATAATGGATACTCGTAGAACAATTGCGTGAATAATACAAAAGAGAATCCCAATCAACTATACCAATGAAAATATTGATATGAATATTGAATACAGATGTAGTCAATGAATCTTTTTCCTCCTTTATACTGACAAGGACCATCACTTGAGTGTCCGTTGTCGATGTTATTGGAACTCGTATATGTGATGAAGCATTGAAAACTATTAGACACGTATTTTTTCGTTATCTGAGGAAAACAGTTTTAAGGAGGGAAAGCACCCCTCAAATAAAGGCGTGTCGAAGGGTGGTTTTGCATTTTCACCCACAAACAGTCCACCGATCTGAATGAAACAAGAACCAAAATTCTTCTATTGTAGAGCGACGAAAAATCCAATATAGAATGATTGAAAAAAACCTTAAGGGGCGACACGGCTTTCTTTGACGAGTCGTTTCCACCCTGAAAAACGTTTTTCCGCAGATTAAAACAAATACGCGTTTAATAGTTTTAAATGATTTAGCACGTATATGAGTTTCAACAAAATCGAAGGCTTAAGTGATGTTCCTTGTGAAAAACTATAACCTGAAATTAATTTTAGCGATCAAGAATTTTGCTGTCTATAGCTATACGTAAAAGAGCATTTTTAAGAGTTTCAGCAGAGGGGGAAGCATTTAAAATGTTTCCCCCTCCTGCAAATGTTTCCTCTGTTCAGCAAATGGGATGCTAGTTCGTGGGAGGCTGCCGAGCGTTGTCTCCTAGCTCGAGCACCATTTTTCTGCTATGTTTTACACAATGAATAAGCAATGAAACATCAATTTTTAACAATATAAATTAAGGGCTCTGATGGTATCTTGCCTTGTGGCAACGTGAAAAACATTTAATGGCGCATATTGACTTATAGTACAGTCGTGCTTTATATTGGAATCTAAAAAAGTTAGAAGAAGGCTAGTTTTTCGACAGGTGATTTTGTAGGTGCCGCAGGTGCTAAATCCAAGTTTTGCGTAGAAATCGAGGTATCGGGTTTTTTAGGGGGTGAAGGGGATGGGGGTGGATTAATGCCACGAGGTCGGTGCCGGGAGACAAAATGTTCAGAAAAATTCGGGCATTATTTTTGTCTACAGCGCCGAAGTCGTAGAAGTTCATATTGGGGGTGAAATTTTGAAAAATCAGTTTTCATTCGATAACTCTTTAGAAAAAAATCACAAATTTTGTGTTCAAAACGGAACATTATAGCACTTGAAAAGACGCGTCGATCGAATATTTCATCATCCTTCTCCGATAATATCTTCACCCCCAAAAAAATTGTTGAAGTATCAAATGAAAATTGTTTATTGAATAAGTCAAAAACAATCGATTTTTCGAAGATGGTTTAAATGTACGAAATGTAGACAATAATTATCTCTATATTTTCGTTTCCATAGACTAATCTTGATTTTTACTTTTCCCAACCCCCCTCGGGGGTTGAAATTTAAAAATGAAATTCTGGGAAAACTATTGACCGAAAATAAAGAGATACGAGTTTGGCGCTGTGGACCAAAATCTAGCTGAGTGTTAGAGCTACACATTGGTCCATGGCGGCGAATTCGGGCGCTCGATAGTTTTCCCAGAATTTCATTTTTAAATTTCAACCCCTGAGAGCGGTTGTAAAATACAAATTCAATCGAACGAAAATCTAAAGAAAATTTCATGGAAACGAAAATCTAAAGAAAATTATTCTCTATATTTCTTTCAATTAAACAATACCCGAAAAATCGATTGTTTTTGAGTTATTCATAAAACAACTTTTTTTTTTGTATTTTAACACTTTTCGGGAGGTGAAGATTTTATCGGAGTTCGATGATCAAATACTCGATCGACGCGTCTTTTCAAGGGTTACAACGTTTCCATTTGAACAAAAAGTGTACGAATTTTTCCAAAAGAGTTATTAAAATAAAACTGATTTTTCAAAATTTCACCCCACTTTTTCACCCCCAAAATGAACTCCCACGACTTCGGCGCTGTGGACAAAACTAAAGTCCGAATTCGTCTGAACATTTTGTCTCACGGTGTCGACATCTTAGGGGTTGTAGTTTAGCATTAAGCCACCCCCATCATCCCCCAAAAAAACCCTGCACACCGATTTTTCGGCAAACTTGAATTTAGCACCCGTGGTACCTACTCAATGACCTGTCAAAAAACTGGCCTTCTTCTCATTTTATTCCGATTACGAGTTATTTCAGAAAGAGCATGACTGTACTATTACGAATGGACGCATAAGAAAGGAAAACGGCCAAGCTGTGTCGAGCGCCTATATGTTGCGATTAGATGCACGTACCTCAACGTGCAACTCTATCAGGCTTTTTTTCTATGGAATCGACTCTGTTCTGTATGCACAAAAAACGAAGGAATAACTCGACTTTTCATTCGAGGAAATCCGGTAACCTGCTCGAACGATGGTTAGGATCGATGCAATGTAAAGGGTGTCCGAAAATGACCGAACATTTTTTATTATTAATGAAACTTTTTCGTTATTTAACAAGTACGAATATTTTAAAATCGACATACGGCACAAACATGGAGGTTATGTGATGAACACAATATTTATATAATTTATGTTATACATAAATTATTTTATTCAAAATGTTAAGCACATAAAATAGCAACAGTTCAACAATATTTAAAATAATATTCATCCCAAAATTTTGGAAATTCTGTCGGTGGGATCTGGTATCCGGAGACCCCTAAAAAATGTGTCCTCGTGGTGGTCAGGGTAACTCATGATAACTTTTTCTGAAAATAAAAATCCAATTTCTTTCGGTCAGTAGATAAGTATAGCTCGCAATTGAACGAAGGATTTTTAATAAAATTGAATTTTTGCAAAAAAAATTATGCAAAATAGTTCAAGTTTTGGTACAATTTACACTACGTATAGCCTTGTGAAATTTAGTTGTAATCGAAAAAAATTACCTTCGTTCCCAAAGGCTCTCTCTCCTAGACTTTTACTCCGATTGCCTTAAAACTTTGGGAGCATATTCTGGACATATTGCACTATTAGATGATAAAAGTTGAAAAAATAAATTTTTTGAAAATTTCAAACCCACGTAACCCCTTAATGAATCAAAATGTGCGGTCATCTTGAGACACCCTATGTATATTTTTTTTCTCTCAAGATATATAAATAAACTTTGTTAACAATTGTTCCCATTGTTTCTTCTTACGACCAGGCTGAGTTTACATTTACTCTTTCGTTATCAGTCCTTTGTTCGGCTGATTTTCTGTCGAACGTTTTGAAAAAAGAATAGACTTTGTGCAATCAACATGCACAGAATTCGCATTGAAAGATAAGCTAATTCCGGTGACGCTGGGACTCACGTGAGACTTACGTTTCTAAGAGATGGCCATTTATAAGCCGGCGCATTCGCACTACCACTTAGTTTGAATAACAGTGCGAAAAAGTGCAGTGGGACTCCACGCTAGGAAGATAATTATCAATAAAAAATAAGTCAATCGATTGAAATTCAAAAATAAATAAATTGAACTAAGTGTTCGATATGACGTTTTTGGTATCGGTAATGATACTGGTCCCTTTACTCGGGCCTTTCGTGGCGAGTAAATTGTCAGCGGTAATCGAAACTTCCAGTGGTCCTGTGCGAGGCTTAATTGCCAGCACTCTCAATGGGGTTGGATACGCCGCGTTCCTAGGTATCAGATACGCCGAACCTCCGGTCAAACATCTGAGATTTAAGGTACGTTTTGGCTGGATGCCCCGCTCCATCCTTTCGAAATTAAATTATTTATTGATAATTGTGATGCAATGCAGATTTAATAAGAAATGAACAAGGTCTTTTTACCTTGATTACAGTAATTCTATCGCCAGGCTTCAATCCATAGGATTTTCATATATATTTTTGAGCTTCACTAAAAGTATCGATAATATATATCGGAATAACTATTTTTTCATTTTTCTAATTAAATGTGAACTTTCATTTAACAGTTTACACGTGAAAATCTTTAGTAATTACAAATGTTTTTTTTGCATATGTTAAAAATATGAATTGTACAAGTCTCAAGTATAATCAGTGGTATGGCTTCTGTGAAGCGATTCGATTACCTTAAGGCCTTATATATCTTTGGTTGTCGGAAAACAAGACATTTGTTGGGAACCATTATTGAAAATCCCAATGAACCGATAAAAATGAGATTTGGAGGGTTTATTTTACATATCTCTAGATAATCAGTTTATTTTCCGTTTTAAAAAGTTAATAAAAAATGGCAGTGCACTGGCCGGTAGAAAGAGAACGCTTTTTTGTTGAGGCCCTCCACGGACGTACTCGTTAGAGGCGCAGGTGAGCACCTAGAACGAAAAGCAATTTTTGTGTCGTAATCTACATGAGTTTTGCTAGCGAAGTATCCGCAATTATTACAAAATATTGATTTTTGCCAATTCGGCACCATGTTGAAAAAAAAGTCGCATTTTCGACTAAAAAAGAGGTCTTCATCTGTTTATCAAATCTGTAATTGTTAATAGATAGTAAAAAATTGCGTGTACTAAGCCAGAAAAGGAGCCAAGGAGCTACAGTTGAAATTCAAAGTCAGTTGGTTGAAAATTGTAGGAGCTAAGAGTCCGCCCGATTTTAAAAACATCGTTTTAAGGCGGGATATACATTTAAAACGACAAAAAAATCGGCTTTTTGTCTTCTTCAAACGATAGAACTATATGTGCAGATTATTTTCCCAAAATTTCAAAGCGAATTTCGAAATTCTTCAAATGTTACAGCCAGTCAACAGTAAGAGCGCAGAGGGGCAGGCATAGATAGGACAAAAGTAATCAAATTATCAACTAACAATTACAATTACTACTTTCATTGATTATTTAATTACTCTCTAATAGATTACTTAAGTCATTAGTTACCACAAGTACCTAGTGCAATTTAATTCAAATTCTATGCAAACTTCAAATGAGTTTATCGCAAAACTGCATTTTGGAAATAGGCGTGCAGGATTACTAAAAAACTATTAAGCCGATTAAATTGAAATTTGGTAGTTATATTGATAATGTTAATACCTGCTGCGAGACGAGAATTGTGCTTGAAAAATTGAAAAAAAATTTACTATTTACTACTAGAAATTTTACAGAAATTTTGCGTGAAAAGTTGATTTTTCGTTGTACATTTCATTTAAGTCAACAAAAAAAACCTTAAGTTTTTGTTCAAAGGTATCTGAGGCCTTAATGTTGTTATGTGCCTTTGGGGGTGAAGTACAAGTGCCCTATGCCTATGTACGGAGCCGATTTACTGTTACCAACTATTAGCATTCAAATTTTTACTTCTATTTGTAAAAACATGCATTTTTGAATATTTGGTGATTACATTAAGTGCTTTCATTACATTGTATAATTATTTTCTGTAACTTTTTCTCGCTCAATAAATGCTAAACGAATTGGGAACGTCGTAAATCGTGATATGTCATAATGCCCAGGTTGGCAGAAGTTTCGCGAAGTTGGAGACATATGCGCCCCGTTCGTAACCTCAATGTCGGCCAAAGGAGCTTACAAAAATGAATATCGGTCCAAGTAAAAAAAATTCCGCTGGAAACAAAAAGTGTGTACGAAAGCTGTCTATGTATAACCTCGACGCAATCAAAAACTTAAATAATTTTCCGATATTCTAAAAAAAATGTATGTATGAAAAAAAACCACGTTATTATGTCTTTGCCTAGAAATGTCTAGAAATATATAATTTCTGAACATAGTTATCAAATTAATATTAAGTAATTATGAATAATTAAGAGAATAAGTACCAATAATATTCGTTGTTAATTATCCTGACCGAGTAGTTTGAGTTTCCCGGGCATAATTACCGAATACCGATAAGATAGGTAGCATTTGTGCCGTCTACAACGTTGCGGTGATTGCACAGTCTAATATTTTGTCTGCTTGATTTTCGCACAAATTCGCTATCAAAAACATGAATAGTTTTATAACGGTACTGTGAGTCCTCATTTTCACGGTACAAAGGGTTAGTCCGATAATTAGTCGAACCTTACCTATTTTTTCAGCTTCGTGGTAACATTTACTTAGCAGATATTAATAATGTACTGAAAATTGATCGGGAGTTTTCCATAAGCGTAACGTAATTAGCCCGCGAAATACGTTGAGTTGCCGATTTTTTTCCTCTACAATGCGGTACTTTGGATCGTATTCAAAATGCACAGGATGATCAGCAAAGGGGTTATAAAGGTCCAGGAAAATGTTCAGCTCGGTGGTAACATGTTACGTAACCCTGTAACAACTTTAATCGGTGAAACCGAAACTTGCAGTCGGAAGATTGATATCTCGTTGACATGTTTACCGCTCGATCAATCGATTTCCGGATTTCACGAAGTAACGTCTAGTTTTCGCTTTATCCAAAGTTTATTTTCCTTTGCGCCGCGAACGAAAAGAATTGAAGTTTTTTTTCGTCACTTGAAATGTAACGGGAAGTTAAAAAAAATTGGCTGATTAAACGCCCGCCTCGTTCGAGTCGCTGTGATTGAAATAATCACAGTTACAAATATCTACGGTGCTTTGACGGTAGCACAACCCGAGTCGAAATTTAGACCCTCCTTTGAATGCTCGAGAACCTATTTCCTTTGTAACGCACAGGCCGCCGCCCTCCTTTGACTCCCCTTGAACCTATATGGAGAAATTTGCACCGTTGGCGACCCTCCTTTAGCCCTACTGAACCTTCTATTCAACCTCCTGAGCCTCCTTTAGGCCTATGGGCTCGGCTTGCGTGAACCTACACAACCTCGTTTTGGCCTAAAGTCCTATCTGTACCCTACAGAACCTCCTTTGAATCCAAAGCAGAAGGAAAATGAAAGATTGGATCCAAAGGAGGTTCTGTAGGGTCAAGCTATATCTGAAAAATAAATTATATGTGTGCATTAAAAATATGATGTTTGATTATTTATTATAAGATTGATTTATTAATTCGAAACATATACATACATTGTCACAACTATAAATTATTTCGTGTAACTTAAAAAAACGTTATATTAAACGTATCCTATATATGCACTATAGTATAGTACAAATATAGTATACGTTAGTAGTCCAGTAAAGTACGCTGGTACTACATTTGTTTGTGTGTTTTCAAGTTTATTTCATTATTATAAATAAATGATATATAGTTTATCTGAAAATACTTTTTAATTATAATTATCCCTTCTTTGGAATATCGGTGAACTGCGGATGGGAGAGAAGGGGGGAGCGGAGGGCAGCATATTGAAGTAGGCTTAAAGGATGGTTAGTAGGGTCAGAAGAGGTTTAAAGGAGGGCTAGGAGGCTCTGCGAGCCACTGGTGAAAGGAGTCAAAGGAGAGTTAATAGGGCGAAAGGAGGTTTCAAAGAGGGTCAGTAGGTTTGCGTAAGCATTAAATCAGACTCACTAGGGTTTAAAGGAGGTTCAGATGAACCTACTAAACCTCCTTTGAGTGAAAAAGTCCAATTTCTGCCACTTTTGGAGGTTCAGTAGGTTCTGATATACATGTTTTTGAGATTTCCATTTGAACCTCTTGAACCTCCATTGACTGACAAATTGGGATCGAAAGGAGGTTTAAAGGAGGGTCTAAATTTCGACTCGGGAAGATTCTGAAATACACTGAATTCGAAAAACAACGGCGGATTAACAATTAAGATTGGAAAAATAGATGTCCGTAAGAAAGACTGAAAGGTGCAATTCTCGCCAGTAATTTGTTGCTTATTCGATAAAACGATCCATCGATGTTTTTTCTCAAAAATTCTATGTGAATTCCTCATTGAATGAAATGAAAATGATTAAGAATTCAAAGGCTGAATAATAATAGGCGTAATAAACTACAATTAAAAGAAAATCTGCCGGGATAATTTAAAAAAACGGAACAGGAAAATAACGCTCAGTAATTGCGATAAATAACGATAATTATATCAGTATGCATTTCTGCAATTACTTGAAACCTATTTTGATGACCAAAACAATTTTGTGTAACTCTTGGCATTTTTATTCTTGTTTTTTCCTGCTTCAAGTACATAACTATGTGTGGATTTATTTGATTTTGTTTATTATCGAATTATCGATCCCGTGAACGCTACAAAAGCCTCCAGTGCGAACCACACCATGGACCGATACTCTGATAGCTACCCACGAAGGAAACATATGTCCTCAGTATAATGCGGAGCAGGCGGTGATTGGAGACGAGGATTGTTTGTTTCTCAACGTCTTTACGCCTGTGGTAACTAAAGAGAAATAAAATAGCCCTTTATAGACAAAGCGACATAACAACGTAATCGATGGTAATCCACGCATGTGGATGCCCATTTCCTTTTTAGTATTGAAAATGTTTTAAAAAATGTATATGTTTGTTGAGGTTGGCTGGGGTCGAAGTTAGCAGGATGTCACACGAAACTAACGCTACTCCCACTCCACTGCCACTGTTTTGTAGTAGAGTGGGGAGAGCTGTGACTTGCTAAATGCCTGTGATTGGTTGAAAAATGCCGAATGACATGCAGGGTATATCTGCGGTTATAAATTGTAATGTAGTGTAAACTACATGTAAATTACATCTAGAGAGAGAGAGAGCGAATGAGACGAAACGAGAGAGAATGAGCGAGAATAACAGAGAATGAGCGATTCGATGAATGGACGGATGGATGGATGGATGGATGGATGGACGGACGGAGGGACGGACGGACGGACGGACGGACGGATGGTCGGACGGATGGATGGGTGGATGGATGGATGGATGGACGGACGGACGGACGGACGGACGGACGGACGGATGGATGGATGGACGGATGGATGGACGGACGGATAGATAGATGGATGGATGGATGGATGGATGGATGGATCATTAGTTGGATATTCACATGTACCTGTTTATTATTACCCGGAATGTCTGATTACATTTTCAATGCCATGACATACTTGCACTTCGTGTAATGTCTATAGATTTTTAATGTTTATTTTACGGTACAGACGAATCCAAGGGCAATTCCGGCGGTACGAAAGTCCGTCATGGTATGGATTCACGAAGGTTCCTTCGCTGAAGGATCGGGCAATATGAATACGAAAAAACCAGATTTTCTGATCGAGAGAGACGTCGTTTTAGTCTCAATGAATTATCGTCTGGGAGCTCTTGGTAATTATCAATCAATACATGATGTAATGCTTTTGATAACGATAATTCATAACTTTATAAAACAAAATAATTGTTATATTGCTAAGAATACTTACTATTAATACCAATTGTATTTCAATGTAACACACACACACACACACACACGCGCGCGCACACACACACACACACACACACACACACACACACACACACACGATGGGCAAGAGGGTCCAAGAAGTACTGCGCAGTTGTCGCTCTCGACGTCAAAAACGCTTTCAACTCGGCGATATGGAAGTTTATCATGGATGCCCTAAAACGTTAGGTGTACCATGGTATCTACGGAGAATAGTGGCGAGTTACCTATGTAATAGGTGGCTTATGTACGACACAGAGGATGGACCGAAGACGTATAGGGTGACTGGAGGAGTTCCTCAGGGCTCTGTACTTGGACCGCTTCTGTGGATCATCATGTACAATGATCTGCTGCTATTACAATTGCCGAAAATCGTGTCCATCGTAGCGTTCGTAGATGACGCGGCGCTGATTGTCATCGCCAAATTCCTGGAGCAAATGACCGCACTCTTCGGCGAAGCTTTCGCCAAGATAAAGGAATGGATGTCTTCTGTTGGACTTCAGCTTGCGGCCCACAAAACAGAAGTACTCATTGTATCCAGCAGGAAGGTGATAGAAATGGTGACGCTCAGGGTTGCAAACGCTGAAATCACATCCCAACAGTTCATTCGGTACCCGGGTGTGATTCTCGACGCGAGGCTGAACTTCAAAGAGCAAACCCAGCAGATCAGCAGAAAGGCCGCTGGGGTGGCTACCACACTCGCGCGACTCATGCCTAATATTGGTGGGCCCAGACAGAAGAGGAGGAAACTGCTGTCATCAGTGACGACCTCAGTGCTCACCTATGGTATACCCATATGAGCTGGTGCACTGAACATCCAGGAGTACCGCAGGAAGGCTGCAGCAACGTATCGCGTCAGCGCCTTGAGGGTAGCCTGTGCATTTCGCACTGTCTCCGAGGACGCTATCAACGTCATCGCGGGAATGCTGCCCATTGAGGTGCTCGCCGAGGAGCGTAGATCGGTGTACCAGCAGAAGGGAGCTAAAGACCCCAGTTATGCAAGGACAGAAGCGAGAGCAACCAATTTCAACCAGTGGCAGACGATGTGGGATGCCTCTACCAAGGGACGGTGGACACATCGACTAATCCCGAAGGTGGAGATATGAGTGAACCGTCTATACGGGGAGCTCAACTATTATCTCACTCAAGTAATCTCAGGACACGGCTGTTTCCGGGCTTATCTCTATAAGTTTAATTATAAAGATTCCCCGGACTGCCCAGCATGCGTAGCAGTCGAAGAGAACGCTGAACATGCATTGTTCCAATGCCCACGTTTTCGTGCCTCCCGCGTGATAGTCGAAGATCAGCTGGAGACACGCATCACTCCGGACAACCTGGGTGAGTTGATGCTGAAGTCAGCAGACGCATGGACAGCGGTATCGGCTTATGCTGCCGCAATAATGAATGAGTTGCGACGTGCAGAACGCGCGAGGAAGAAGACGACGCCGGAAGACCAGTCAGTCATAGATGAAATCAGCGACACGAACCCCTAAACCACTCATACCATCTCGGGTGGAACGGAGGATGTAAGGTCGCCTGACAACACTGCACGAAGAGCTACGGCTAAGGCCTCTCCCGCGATGTAATACCCAGCGGTTGTCCCGCGGGAGAATTTGTAAGGCCACAGAGGAACGGGGTTTTTAGTCGGTGCAAGCCCGACACACGGCAATTATTTGCTACGGTGCGGAGGCATTTTCCCGCTAAACCTCTTAAAAACACATACACACACACACACACACACATATAAATTGTAGCTCCCATCGTACGGGGCCTTTTCCCTTATTAAATCCTGCACCATATTCCACTTCACATCCCCTATTTCAACATAATATATGAGCGATTAAATTCGGAAATAATTCGAAAATTACGTAAAAGCCGAGGCTCAGGAGTCGCGAAGGGCCGAACACCTTCGAGAATCGGTGCTCAAAGCCCAAAATTTCGAATGACTATCCAAATATTTACGACAAGATCAGACCAGACCGACATTTCTTTATTATTTTCCTTCATATTTTTCAATAATTCAAAAGCCCTTAGCATCTAAAATATTCGAGTCATTCGTTCACGCCAGGTTTCTTGAGTTTGAATCATCCCGAGGCGACTGGCAATCAAGGACTGAAGGACCAGAAACTCGCGCTCGAATGGGTGCAGAAGAACATTGAAAAATTCGGTGGAGATCCGCAGTCTGTGACGATATTTGGAAAAGATGCTGGCGCCGCGTCGGTTGGCTATCACGTTCTTTCCGACGCTTCCAAAGGTCTGGCAAGGCAGAATTTGTTGTTTCTTCCTTTCACGGAAAAACAAAAGACACGCCAATAACATTATTTACATTATGTGTCAATGGTATTTTACGTAGGTCTTTTTCATGCCACCATATCGATGAGCGGAACACCTCTGGGTCTTCGGAGTTTTGTGTCACAAGCGGAGGCCATTCGACGAAGCAGCAAATTAGCTGCACTGATAGGCAGCAAGCTTTCGCCGTCCTTCTGGACGAAGAAAGCCTCTTTGCAAGCCCTCTGCAAGGCAACGCCTGCAGAGCTCGTAGTAAATACCTTTTACGTCGACCAGGTTTGTCATCTGACATTTTTTTCCAGCACTGCTATTGAAAATACCACAAAAAAATGGATTATACAGGGTGTCCCTCTTATTTCTGCACTCAGAAAAAAGATTTATTAAGAACAAAGAAGTGTTCCTCCTGGCGAATAAGTTTTCTTATTCGTATTTCGGCCAACTGCGATTTTATTAACCGCTGACAACATTTTTTATTTCACTTTATGTTTAAGATTTACTAAAAAAAATTCTTAACATCCAATAGGATTCTTCATAATCCCTCAGCTGATTTTTTTCGAGGCATTGTGTCATTTCGTCCGTCATTATTTTTTCACTTGAACGTTTTTTTCTCACTTTATATTCTTACTTACACTTAAATCATTCCTCACTTTCGAGTTTCTCACTTCCGAAAGGTAACACTGACACTTGTGCCAAAAGCATTGGCATAGGCAGAAGCTACATGGTAAGCGTATGCGTGAGCTACATCTGACGAGCGGCCTGCTGTCGGGCCCGTCGCGTTGAAGGACAAAGTGCGCATGCGCGCATTAGGATCATAGTCGCGAAATACGAGGTTTCCGTCATTAGAAAGTAGTATTTATTTGATTTGAGGAAATATTTATTCAAATGTTCTATTTTAAATATGGCTTTTAATTGATGTGAAAAATCGGCACGTAAAAAAACATATTTAGTGACGCCGAATAAATGCTGTAGTTACAATCACATAAATACTGTCTCCATACGAGTAAACATTTATTCATACCTGATAAATTATGTTCTAATGTGCCAATTTATTAGAACATAATAAATATTTTCTCTGAGTGTGCCACCCGAAATAACTCGGTAATTATCGACGTCCCAAAAAAATGTTCCAGACAAGAGTTGTACGGTGTGAAGGGGGCCATCAAATGCGACGATTTTTTTTCGGCGAAGGCGCTGACGCACAGTGAAGGTCACCTACACTTTTCAAAATGGAATGGTATATTTCTTTTCAACCATCTTGTGGACCACCTCAAGCCGCATAAAAAACATTAAGCGGTCAAAGTCGTTTAAGGACATTTCGAACACTTATTAAAAAGTAATAGATATTCAATATCTCACCAAATATTTGGTAGTGATCCGAGATATTTATATTTGTATCATCGATACTGACCTTGAATGACCTTGAACGACTTTGACCCCCAATGTTTTTTATGCGGCTTGAGGTGCTCCACAAGATGGTTGAAAAAAATGTACCATTCCATTTTGAAAAGTGAAGGTGACCTTCACTGTGTGTCAGCGCCTCCACCGTAAAAAAATGGGTCGCATTTGATGGCCCCATTCACACCGTACAACTTTTGTCTGGAACAATTTTTTGCGACGTCGATAATTAGCAAGTTATTTCGGGTGCCAGAGATAAGAGGGACACCTTGTTTAATTTCGCTAGTGGAAAGAAAATTCCAATCACTGCTGAAGTACCTCACCAGTGTATTACCGTGTCTGATATGAGTTTTCAAACAGAACTCGCCGTTTGTGCCCACTGTTGAGAATCCAACCGAAAGCACCGATGTCTTTCTCTCTGACAACCCGATAAGCAAGTACAAGTCTGGACATTTCAACAAAGTGCCGCAGCTTTTAGGCATCATGGTACCTCACACCGAACAATATGTCTTCAGTAAGTACGAGTCACTTAAGGCGGGAGCCTGAATTAGGAGGTCCAAAAAAGCGTTTTTTCGGGATTTTTTTATAAGGGAAAAACACAATTGAGCCCGTCAAACATTGAGGTATCTTTTCATGTATATTTGAAATGTATAAAAAAAATACTCAACATGGAACAATAAATGACTGCATATTTATCAGCCTATTCCATGTGCGTCTTGCCACGGCAGTCCCCAATCGGCGGGCAAGATGCAGCGCGTAATTCTTCACTGAACCAAATAAACCAATAAAATTTTCAATTGTCATATATTTTTCTTTTGGGTGAATTAAGAAAAACATTAAAAAATCGCGAAATTATAACTTTTCGCAGGTTCGAAAAACGAATATGTTAAAAAAAACACTTTAACGTGTTATAAATATTATTCAAAAAGACTTTTTCAACAACTTTTTTAATTTACTTTGAAGAGCTTTTTATACTGGAGAAAATAAACTTTGGTTTGATTCAATAGGTCGTAGATTTTGTTTGGTTCAAAATTTTCAATAGGAGGAAATATCAATATCACATATCAATCGCATCTCTGCTTTTGGCCTTGTATCTTCGAAAATATTTACAATTGCCCTCTGTAATTTTGTAAATATATTCTTGGATAGTTTATCTATCGATTTAAGCAATAATGAAAACGATTTTTCGGACCTTCTAATTCCGGCTCCCGCCACAAAGAATTATTTTCATGAGCCCTCTAATTGATAGGACAATTAAGGGGTTTTCTCACTTTAGACGCTAAAAAAAGCTATTTTCATAATTTTTTGATAGGTTTATATTATAGATATTGATATAAAAGTTGTTACACTTAATAAATAAACTTTCGAAGGACATACATTTTTTTAAATGTATTTATGTAACCCAAATAAACTTTAAACGCGTTTTTCTCAAAACAATGTTTTTCGACGGCTTGTTGATAAAATCTTCGAAACTACTGAACCGATCCTTGTAAAATTTTAACCACACATTTTTTACAACTAGAGCTATAAGCGCATATCAAGGATTTTTAAAATTTTAATATTTACTATTTTTTTCCAAAAACGGTGAAAAAACACGTTTCTTTGTTTGTTTTTTTTTCGAAAAATGTCCGCCATTTTGTTATTTTTGCATGTATTAAAAATCGTATGATATGTGTTATAGCCATTAACGTACTGAATCTAAAACCGTTTGAATTTTTTTGTTTCGATTGATCCACCTCTGAGATTTTACCAACAGCGCAGACCTACAATTTTTTTAAGAATTTTTCGAAAGTGTATTTATTGAGTGTAATCATTTTTATATCAATATCTATAATATAAACCTATTTTTAAAAAACCTAGAGTTTGTATCTTCGAAGCTCTCTACATAAATACACCTATACGCGCATATATATAATTTATTCGGGTGTTTAGGATGTAAACGTACAATTAGAAAAAGACAATTCGTATAATTCATTAAGGAGCTTCAGGAGAACGGACGATATGTTACCATTTGATTCAAATTCACACAATAAATTATTTGTCGTATATCGAATGCACCCTTTAAGTTTGAAATTGATCGTCTACACCTATAAAATGTACAATAAAATAAAATACGTCTACAATAAAAATGTACATAAAATGTACAATTGAAGGAACACTTTGTAACATACGGAGATACTTACACTCATCGCTTTATGGCAGTTTCCCGTGCAGAAATGTGACCGGGTATTCCCAACTTTGTGTCGGGCCCTGGCCAGACTTGCCTTGACTGATTTACATGACCGAGCCCTGCCATGGAACAAACCGGGAAGATCGCTAAATCGTTTATTATGGCTTACCCTCTATGTTTGGAAATTATAATCTTCTGGCTGAGATACATTGCAAGCAAGTACATCTTCTCGTAATGTCTACCCGGCCAGAATATTGACATATCCTAAAAAGTGAAGCCTGTCTTTAAGGTATAGGTGAAGGTATAGCCATACCAGTGTGAACGCGGAAAATTTGGGTTATTTTCGGGAATTTTTTGGATGAAAAGTACTCAATTAAATGTTTCGAAAAATTAAGAATATATTTGGCTATATTTGATCTATAATACAATTTTTTTTCATAGAAAAATATTGAGATCCAAGCGACTTATGCGCTACCTTCAGAGATGCCAAAAAAGGTTTCTTCACTACTGACATGATTCCGCCCGATTGAGTAGTTGTAACCAAAAAAGGAAAAAAATGTCGTTAACCTGGAAGGTGTTTCCTGTACAATAACGTAGGATTTTCGAAAAATATAACAATCTAACAAAATGGCGTAGTTATGAAAAAAAAATTCTGTTTTCTTCGTTAAAATGGTCGTTTTTTTCAATGCCAGATCGTCAATTGTCATCGAATCAAAAATATCCTACGTCGTTGTAGGGTAAATATATTCAAGAGTACTTCGTTCAAATTCTCAAGTCAATCGGACAATTGCTCTTTGAGTTACAATGTCAGCAAATTTAAAAAATCTAATTTTGAAAAAAGCGCGTTATAAATATATAAATAAATTATATAAATGATAATGATATTCTTCAAAGTATAAACTGTCCAAAAAGGCAAAAAAAAATCGATTTTTTTAAGTGTCACACTGGTATAGCGCCTTAAGATAGAATGAGCGCGCGCTCGATTTCGATAGATTTTGTTCAAATTTCAACCAGGCATTGTTCATATCATTATGCATGTTTGAGTGAAATTTCAGAACAGTCCATTACTTAGATTAGGACATGATGGGTTTTAAAATTGCAACTTTTAACACCAGTGTCTGCATCGAATTTTGACAGAATAATTTTCCGTCAAAAATATTTATCCCCAATAACAAGAACACATGTGGCAACACCGCATCGTTCCACGTATCCAGTAACGTGAGTTTGCGCGGCATATTTAAAATAATACTGCAACGCAACTTTTTATTTGGAAGTAATTTTTAATCGTACAAAGTTTTTAATTAGTGATGAATGAACCAACACTTTTATTCGTTAATGAAGATAACATAAACATAATAAAATATTAATATTTATAATGCAAATATTTTTTATGACAAAATTGTTAACTCTAGGAACATGATAATTATTTTTTTCTCGAAACATTGAAGAATACGGCGTTGCCATTTGTCTTCTTATTATAGGGGACAGATATTTTTTACGGAAAATTATTCTGTCTAAATTCCAATGCAGGGCCTGCAGTGTTAAAAGTTGCAATTTTAAAACCCTTATCTCTCAGTCTAAATAGTCGACTGTTCTGAAATTTCACTCAAACATGCATAATGATATGAACAGTGTCTGGTTAAAATTTGAAAAAAATCTATAGAAATCAAGATTGCTCGGGCGCGCAATCTTGATTTCTCGTACTACCTTAATAAGAAAAACCACTATTTCCCGGCTGGAATTTGTTCAGGCTCGCCAGATTTATGATCGGGCCGTAATGAGGGAGCTGTGTGGCTATCCGTATTACGGGAATTTTGCCGTGAACAGGCAGCCACAGGTCAGGGAAACTTATGGCAAACGTGAAAATGGCCATAATGTGGTTTGCCTTATCAGTGCCCTAATATGGCTCTATTAGGAGGCCCATGCATGCCAGTGCTCAGGCTAGCGCTAAAGTGGTGGCGCCAGTGTTGCATATATATATATGCATATATAAACAAAATTATATATATATATGCTTGCACGTGTGTCATATTGCATACCCGACTGGAAATTTATACATCGTGTTTGGGTTAAAACTTGAATGTTTTCACGAAATATAAAAAGGAGCATATGAAGTGAAAACGTTATGAATCGCAAAGAAAGGAAGCGTTATTTGACACGGTTGCGTGTTAGAAGATGTCGTTCGAAGAAAAAAGTTGACGAGTCCCGATTATCGGTACAAGTACCAGGTATGTATGACCTTACTTTTTTCAACTTTTACAAAATTTATGAATTTTTATACACTTGTGCATAGAATAATATCAATATAAAATATAATTCAAAAAATATTTTAAAAAAGTATAATATCAATATAAAATATAATTTGAAAAATGAGAACGATATACGTTGTTTTGTTTACGAAAAATTTGAATATTTAGAGAAAGAGGCCTGAATGATAAAATTCAAGATCATGAAAGTCTTGATAAAGCTACCAGCGAACAATATCCTAATGCCAGCGGAGAGGATTCGAACAGCAGCGAAGAAGATCTCCATGCCAGTGGAGAGGGTTTTAATGGCAGCGAAGAAGATCCCCATGTCAGCGGAGAGGATTTAAATGGCAGCAAAGATGAAGAGCCTGGTCAAGAAAATGTGCAACGTTGGAACAGAGATGAAGTTGAAGAACTGCAAGAATGGGTCATCGAATGGTCAAGTACCAGGTATGCATAACCTTACTTTTTTCAACTTTTACATAATTTATAAATTTGTATACACTTGTGTATAGAATAATATCAATATAAAATATAATACAAAAAATATAAAAATATAAAAAAAATAAAAAATAGTATAATATCAATATAAAATATAATTTGAAAAATGAGAATGATATACGTTGTTTTGTTTACGAAAAATTTGAATATTTACAGAAAGAGGCCCTAATGATAAAATTCAAGATCAGGAAAGTCTTGATAAAGCTACCAGCGAACAATATCCTAATGCCAGCGGAGAGGGTTTTATTGGCAGCGAAGAAGATCCCCATGTCAGCGGAGAGAATCTCAACCCCAGCGAAGATCTCCATGTCAGCAGAGAGGGTTCGAACGGCAGCGAAGAAGATCTCCATGCCAGCGGAGAGGATTTTAATGGCAGCGAAGAAGATCCCCATGTCAGCGGAGAGAATCTCAACCCCAGGGAAGATCTCCATGTCAGCGGAGAGGGTTCGAATGGCAGCGAAGAAGATCCCCATGTCAGCGGAGAGGATTTAAATGGCAGGGGAGATAAAGAGCCTGGTCAAGAAAATGTGCAATGTTGGAACAGAGATGAAGTTGAAAAACTGCGAGAATGGGTCATCAACATCAATATTCCACACACTCAAGTTCACGGTTTGTCTAAAATTTTCCGACGAAGGTTACTACCTCATTTACCTCAGTCAGCGAAAACTTTTTTAAGCACAAATTCAGCTACATACGAAATAGTCGATTTTACAGACGAAAATGGTGAAACCATTGGTCATTTTGTGTACTTTGGCATGAAAAATTACCTTCAGAGGTATGTGAATACAGATATCGACAGAGAAAAGATTTTGTATTTACAATTTAATATTGATGGACTGCCATTATTTTAATCAAGTTCAGCAAGCTGTCGGCAAGGTGCTGAACAACGCGAAGGACTGGGACGGTCACCGCTCAGAACGACAAAAAAAAAGAATGACCACAAGTGTGCGGATATAGCTTTTAAATATATATTTCAAATAAATATATAAACAAAAATATAAAAATAATAAATATAAGAACAAAGAAACAAAAGACTGTCAGTAAGTTAAAAAATGTATGTTGTGTTAAACTGTTCAGATGTAAGTTGGTCTTAAATATTCAATAAACAAAAAAGTTGTATGTTATTCGTTCCGTATATTTTCTGTAATATTAATACATCCGATCAGGCAGCCGTATACACGCTATCATTAGGCGCCAGGGTAGTGGCCCAATGAGGCTCCCAGATTTGGGCGTAATCAGGCTGCCAGATCCCGCTGTTATCGGGGACAGCGTTACATTTTTGTTCACGCCGTGATCTGGTTGCCATACTAGCGCCATATAATGGCAGTCTGGCAACCTGATCTGAGCGTGATTAGCGCCATAACTGAATTTCCAACCGGGTTTTCATAATGGTTGAGACTGTATGGTTCTTTGTTGTTTCAGATACGAAAGATTTTACGACGACAATTGATAAATCGATAGAAAATATCCAATCGGCGACCGGTCGAGTGCCCGCAGTGTTGTCCTATTTTAAAAAGATGGCTGACCACTACGCTCGCAAAGGTGGCGACCGCCCCGCTAAACTTGACGAATGGGCTGCATACGTACGTGTATCCTCGTACACTGAATATCCTAAATATCGAACGCTTTTCGCTTTCATTCTTGTATGGTCTTTGTTATTATCGTCATTAAAATAACCTTTTTTCAATGTAGGTAGAAAAGGATGCTGAGTTCGAAGTTCCGATGCAGTTGACTCAGAGGCTTCTGGTCGAAAATATCGGCGAGAAACCTGTCTACTACTATAGATTTGCTTTTACCGCGGACGAGTCATCTCACTCTTCCGAAGGGCATTCGATTTTACACGGTGAGTTTCAACTCAGTGTTCTCTTTAACACTAATAACGTGAATAGTTTTTCAACAGCCATCAAGAAAGTTGAAACTCATTCAATTAGTGTTGAGACAAATGGAACAGCATAAATAACGTTTATTTTTATATCTAAAATAGCTGCGCCCGCGTTTAAATCCTATCGATAACGATTTTATAATTGATGAATAATGTTTTAATTTTTCAGCGCATTGAGGGACATTTTTTGCGGAATTTTTCGTTAAATTGTGGAATTCAACGTAAGAAAATTATTTTGAAAAAAAAAACAATCATTTTTTTTCGTTAAGTTCAGCACAAATTAAAATAAAACCCGTTTGAGGCCTGTCGAAGCCGAATTGGATATCCCAAAACCATTAATAGCATTATTGAAGATTAAAATGATAAAAATCTTCTCAAAAAAATATGATCAATTCGAAAGAAAAATAGGCCCACGATGAGACTAGTCTCAAAAATCATATAATGGGTCACTCTATGGTAGAGAATTTTTTGAAAAAAAATAAAAAAGGCAATCATCTTTAAAAAAAAAGTGTTCACTTTAGAAGCCAAAAAATGTTGACATTGATAATTGAAATTGTTTGTTCCATTTTTCATCAAAAGTATGCTTCAAAATGAAAAAAAAATTATGTAGTGACATTCGACGACATTTCAAATATCTCAGGAGTTATCAGCGGTTAATCGGTTTTAAAACTTCCGAAATCGAGATTTTTTTGGAAAATTGAAACTCCTAAAAGAGAAGAGGTAAAAATCTAAAAATTGGTCTGGAAATTCCTTCCATGAAGTACAATTTTACAACAAACAATCAGGAAAACCAAAAATGGTCAGGATCACGGGCTAGGTGAAATGGCATGGAATTCCCCATATATATACGCAGCATATGAACCAAGAAAAAGTGAGAAATGCAGAAATTCGATGAAATGGTACCCTTTGAAATAAAAAGATCGAATTTTCTGAAAAAAATGCTACATTTTGCAATAATCAAACACTTTTTTTAATTTTCGAAAACATTTAGGGTCACGTTTAAGACAATAAGGTTAGAAAGATTTATACCAAATTTAATCAGAATCGATCGATTAGTTTTTCGGCTATACGTCACCGTGCCATACCTCCGCCATTTTTAATGGTTAATAAAAAAAGTAATTAAACATACCGTAAGTTTAAAAAATGGTGAAAAAATCTTTCCTTTAAAAAAAAATTACGCCAATGAACAAATGTTTTCCTCGCCTAAAGGTATCTCCCCCCTTAAGCGCTTCTAACGATTCCCCGACCGGTTCGGCAAGATGAAGTGTTGTCGATTTCGCAACGGAACGTTGTCGTGTCTTTTCGCGTAATTTTCCATGTGACTCATTCCAATGGCCTCTAAACGTCTGGAAATCCTTGATCGATCAACATTTAATGATTCTGCAAGTTTTTCTTGCGTTTGACTCCGGTCTTCATCGAGTAAAGCTTCCACAACTTTAAACTTTTTTTGGCTGGCCTGGATGCTCCTTATCTTCCGTGTAAAAATCACCTTTTCATAGCGTCGAAACGTTTGTTCAAATGAAAGCAATAAAGCAATGCTTGTCGAAAATTGCGTTTTGTTGGCACAAAATTCAACATATTCAACGTTCAAAAAAACGTCTTTTACACCTCGGCAAAATAACACATACTAAAAACTCAATCCACTTGATGATGCTAACAATATGACCCGATGCGATATAGTACCAAGTACGCCATCTCTCGAAAATCCCTCAAGATTAATCCATCCACCTCGGATTTTGTTTCGAAAATTCAACGTGCAGAAGGCGAGAGGATCCATCATGAATGCTGTCGGATTCTGTTCGACAATGTCGGGCTCTATAATATTGACTTTTAAGGGGTCTTCTCACTTTAGACGCAAAAAAGGCTATTTTTATGAATTTTTTTTAACGGTTTATATCATAGATGTTGATATAAAAGTTGTTACACTTACTTAAGGTATTCCTTTCGCGGAGGGCCGTATTTTGTAGGGGCATAAGGAGCGCCCTTCCGAATCATTGGTTAAATTAAGCGCCGCTTAATCAAAATAAATCACAATCAATTATCATATCCAACGATAAACTGGAATAAAAATATTCGCGCAAATTTAATCGATTTAAACATTTACTCTGAAAAGTCGCGGCTACGAAAATTCTTCTGCTAATTACATTTTTCTAAGTTTTATCATTAATATTTTCGTTAAACATTCGGTGGCCCCCGGTTTTTATTGTCGTTAAGGAATCTTTAGATTTTTTCACACGCGTGAGCAGTTTATATCAGGCGTCTAGAGTTGTGTAGTGTAGAAATTATTAGATAAAAATGTTGTCAGTGTGTAATCTCCATACACCGCCGTATAAATGCGACGATTTTTACAGTCATCATTTTTCGTTAAAAGTTTGGTAACTGTTTAGATTTGGGTTAATCTCTCGGATTCTGGTTGGAAGTGAACGAGTGGGAAATGGTTTGAGTTATTCGTGAGAATGGAGGAACGCGCCGGAAAATGAAGAGTCGAAAATGCACACGGTTTTAATATAAAGAATATAGTTTTATTTAACACTATTTTAACTAATAACTGAGTTGTAAATTGTTTGAAGAGAGCATGAAGGTGACCGTTGCCGCGGGAGCTAACGCGGGCGTAAATCGCGTTAGCCCGTTGGCATTACGAAGGGGGGAAGAGACCGAAGCTGACCGTTTAGCGAAGAGACTTATAGCGAAGTTAGAGACGAAGTGATTTGAAAGGAAGGACACCTGATATTAATTAGAACGTTGAAAATAGGAGGAGAAATCCCTGTGCCCGGACACTGTCCTAGTCAAGCGCGCGACCGGCCGAGAGACGTCGACCTCTAGCGGGGTCTCCCTAAATTAGGAAGTCGGAGATGGTGTTTCCGAAACATTCTCCCCGCCTTCGGCGACAGTCGTCGACGAAGAGTCCATTGGAAGTACGGCCAACTTGGCAGTCGGTCGCTTGAAGGTGGAAGTGGCCGTGCGAAGCGTCACCACCCTGGTTAGACCATCCGACCCGGGGTGAAGTTCGACCACTCGTGCTAGTGGCCATCGTGAAGGTGGAAGTCGTTCGTCCGTGATTAGCACGAGTGAGCCGATCTGGATTTCGTGTGAATGGTGTCGCCATTTGGAAATCGACAAGCTCCGCTGAAGGTACTCCGAAGACCACCTCTGCCAGAAGTGCTGTAATTTTGCCTGAAGGAATTGCCACCGTGAAAGTCGAGTTTCTGGAAGTGAAGTGAGAGACGGTTCGGGCACTGTGGTAAGTGCCTCGCCGATGGTGAAGTGACCCGGTGTGAGGGGAGAAAGGTCCTCAGGGTCGTCCGATAAGGGACAAAGTGGCCTTGAATTTAAGACAGCCTCCACTTGCGCAAGAAGAGTCGTAAATTCTTCGTACGTAAGTGGGGCTTCTCCGATTACCCGACGAAGGTGATATTTCGCGGATTTTACCGCAGCCTCCCATTTTCCACCCATGTGAGGTGCGGCCGGAGGGTTGAAGGACCAATTCGTCCCAAGGTTGGTCAGCGATATGATCGTAGAATCCATTTCGGCTGATCCAGCCTTGAAGAGAGCACGAAGGGCAGTATCGGCGCCGATGAAGTTGGTCCCGCAGTCACTATAAATAGTGTGACTAATTCCTCGTCGTCCGGAAAACCGCCGATAGGCGGCAACGAAGGCCTCTGAAGTATAATGCGTGACGAGTTCGAGGTGGACCGCGGAAGTAGTGAAGCAAACAAAAACGGCAAGATAAGCCTTGTAAGTTTTTGTGCCTCGTCCACGCCAGGTCTTGACGGTGAAGGGTCCTGCGGAGTCAATGTCGGTGTGGAGGAAGGCCCGTGAAGGTGTGACTCGCGCAGTCGGAAGTTGACCCATTAGTTGTTGGGCTTGAAGTCCTCGAAATCTGGCACACGTGGTGCACCGAAGGATGTACGATCGAATTGGAGCCCGGCCACCCGGAATCCAGTACGATCGACGGAGGAAGCTTAAGGTGGATTGGGTACCACCGTGAAGCGTTCGAAGGTGCGAGTCAGCGATGGTCAGTGAAGTGAGCGGAGAGGTCCGGGGCAATATTGGCGGATGTTTTGCCTCGGGCTGTAGAAGGGCTTTCGTCAGCCGGCCGCCAACTCGAAGGGTCCCTAATTGGTCGACAAAAGGGTTGAGGGCGGCAAGGGAGTGGCCCCGATTGAGGGTCGCTCCGTTCGAAATCATCTGAAGTTCAGCCGAGAAGTGTGTGCGTTGAATGAAGCGTATCCAGAAGAACCTTGCTTCTTCCAAATCTCCCGTGTTCAGCGGGTAGGTTATTGAGGCGTGCGGAAGCCGTTTGAAGCGGGCCACCGCCCTCTGACACACTGCCGTGATACGAAGAAGGCGAGTGAGCGAGGAGTACCGTTGCAGAAGGTCCCAAGTGATAGGACTGTTCTCGGAGGTGGTGGTGAAGGCGAGACCTGATCGTTGTTCGAGGTCGCCATCCGGTGGAAGTTCGGCTGAAGAGACTGGCCATGAAGATGGCGGTCGCACGAGCCACTCAGGCTCGTGCCACCAAAGATGGTGCTTGGACAGTTGTCGGGGAGTTTGCCCTCGCGACGCACAGTCGGCCAGGTTCTCCTTACCCGCGATGAACCGCCATGTTGCGTGGGAAGAGAATTTTGGATCGAGGTGACCCGATTTCGGATGAAATCTTTCCATCGGGCCGGATTTGAAGTAATCCATGTCAACGCAACTGAAGAGTCCGTCCAGAGAGAGACTGGGACTTGCGTTAAGTCTAGGGTTCTCTGAACGTGAGAGGCCCGCCTTGAAAGAAGTAGAGCCGCCGATAACTCGAGCCGTGGAATTGTGAGTCGTTTGAGGGGGGCTACTTTCGTCTTCGAGCAGACGAGGGTGACCGTTGTAGCCCCGTCGACTGAAGTTGTTGGGAGGTGGATCACGGCTGACATGGCGAGTTGGGAGGCGTCCGAGAATCCATGAAGCTCGACAGTCGAAGAAGGCGAAAGGTGAAGCGTAGCCATTTTTCCTGAAGTCGTTGAAGTTTGGCCCCGGTATGAAGAATGTCGTTGATCGACACACCGTTCGCAGATTTGAAGGAACCGTTGAAGACGACACGAAGTTTCGTAGTGGCGCTATGGGCCCGAAAGACACCGTGATGTGGGAGAAAAAACCGTGGTCTCGAAGACGCTGCCGTTGGAGCACGAGGCAGGTGAGACAGGTTCTCGTATTCTTGGAGGAAGGCGTTGTAGAGACCGCGACACGACTCATTTGTCGAGAGTCGCCGTAGAAGTTGAAGAAGGCAGCGTTTTGCACCCGAATACGAATCTCCGAGTAGCGAAGGAGGATTCTTGAAGGGGAGCCGTACGATTTATCGGCCCGTGTGGTTTCTCGTATGAGTGTCCTTGAAGTGTTGTTCGCAAGCGGATTCGTCCGGGTCGGTTGTAGGGGCCGAGTCCGGAGGAATTTCCTCTTGTTCCCAAAACTTCGCTAGTAAAGAAGTGACCTCGTCTTCGATGGAGGCATGTTGAATGCGAACCGAATTTGAGGTGGAACCGTTGACGGGACCGAGTACAATCCATCCGAGAAGCGTGCGCTGAGCGATGGGATTGATGGCCCGAACCTTGACGACGTCTGACTCAACCAGAAGACCGTACGCGTCAGCTCCGTTGATGACGTCGATTGGTCCCGGTTTCAGAGAGTTCGGGTCTGCCAGAGGAAGTCCGTGAAGATGGTCCCATTGCGCCGAAGTAGCGAACGAGGGAAGCTTTGAAGTTAATACTTTTAGAATAAAAGCCGTCACGATGAAATTTGAGGTTGAATCGTGTATTGAAGGTACTGTGACGGTGATAGCTCCCCGCGTCCGTCCCGCTGGCTGGCCTCCGATTCCGTGGATGTTGATGGACGCGGTCATCCTGTGTGTTCGAAGGAGTTGGACCGTGTGTTCGGAAATGAACGAAAGTTCCGCGCCCGGGTCGATGAGGAGTCTCGCCCGCTGCGAGATTCCCGGTGAGGAGGTCAAAATAGCTTGACTCGTAGCTAGCAGAACGGAGAGTCGAATGGCCAGCGCGTTTGAAGAGTCCTCTGAATAATGCGGAGGAGTACCCGAGGTGTCGAAGAAGTCTGAGGCGAGCGAAGAAAGGAGGTGGATCGAGTGGGGTCGCAATTCATCTCGAGAAGCGCGATATGTTCCCTTGGAAGCGGTCCCAGTTGGTATTTTGAGGGGTCGCATTCCTCGTCTTTTCAGCGAGGCTCGAGATGCACTGAAAGGTGCTGACGAGGCCGGCAATGCGACGTTCCATTTTGGCGATATTGCTCGTCATTGTCGAGGTGTCACCGTTCGACACACGAAATCGCTGATTTAGCGTGAAGCGTCCTGAACCGAAAAACCGCGAAAACTCGCGAGAAACGAAAATTGGCGCGAGACTTCGACGTTCGAAGCACACGCGATAAAGGGCGCGAAGCGTCCAAACCGAAAATCACGAAAACTCGTGAAATGAGGCGCGACTTGTTAGAGATCGAAAATGGCGCGAAGCGTCCAGACGAACACACGAAAAACTCGCGGAAGACGAAAAGATGGCGCGAGACGTCGACGACCATAGCACACGCGAGAAATGGCGCGAAGCGTCCAAGCCGAAAATCACGAAAACTCGTGAAAATGTCCGAATGAGATGCTCGAAGCGGCCGAGTCGACGATCGAAGCACACGCGTTAAATGGCGCGAAGCGTCAAAAACGAAAATCACGAAAAACTCGAGAAAAGTTCCGAACGAGTTGCACGAAGCGTCCAAAACGAAAAATCACGAAAGGCTCGTGAAAGACGAAAAGGATGGCGCGAGACGTCGACGATCGTAGCACACGCGAGAAATGGCGCGAAGCGTTTAAGCCGAAAAGCACGAAAAACACGAGAAAAAGTCCGAACGAGTAGCACGAAGCGTCCAAATCGAAAATCACGAAAACTCGCGAAACGAAAAGATAGCGCGATGCGTCGACGTGCGTAGCACACGCGAGAAATGGCGCGAAGCGTCCAAGCCAAAAAACAAATAACTCGAGAAAAAGTCCGAACGAGTTGCACGAAGCGTCCAAAACGAAAATCACAAAGAAAACTCGCGAAAGACGAAAAGGATGGCGCGAGACGTCGACGATCGTAGCACACGCGAGAAAATGACGCGAAGCGTCCAATGCCGAAAAACCCGAAAACTCGCGAAAGAAAAGATGGCGCGATGCGTCGACGAGCGCAGCACGTGCGAGAAAGGGCGCGAAGCGTCCGAAACGAAAATAACGCTTTTTCGCGTAAGACGAAAAGATGGCGCGAGACGTCGACGATCGTAGCACACGCGAGAAATGACGCGAACCGAAAGCCGAAAAACGAACAACTCAAGAAAATGTCCGAACGAGTTGCACGAAGCTTGCAAATTGAAAACACGAGAAAACTCGCGACAGACGGAAGGATGGCGCGATGCGTCGAAGCCGAAAAAACACGAAAAACTCGCGAAAGAAAAGATGGCACAAAACGTCGACGATCGTAGCACGCGATGGAAATGGCGCGAAGCGTCCGAACCGAAAAACACGAAAACTCGCGAAAGAAAAGATGGCGCGATGCGTCGACGAGCGTAGCACACGCAAAAAATGGCGCGAAGCGTCCAAGCCGAAAAACGAACAACTCAAGAAAATGTCCGAACGAGTTGCACGAAGCGTCCAAATTGAAAACACGAGAAAACTCGCGACAGACGGAAGGATGGCGCGATGCGTCGACGATCTTAGCACAAGCGATTGATATAGCGCGAAGCGTCCAATGACGGAAAACACGAAAAACTCGCGAAACGAAAAGATGGCGCGATACGTCGACGAGCGATATGCGCGAGGCGTCCGAAATCGACGAGAAAGAAAAAACTCGCGAGCGTGGCACGAAGCGTCCAAAAACGAAAACTCGCGAACGAAAATGGCGCGATGCGTCGACGAGCGATATGCGCGAGGCGTCCGAAATCGACGAGAATGAAAAAACTCGCGAGATCGTGGCATGAAGCGTCCAAAAAACAAACTCGAAAAGCTCGCGAAAGAATATGTCGCGACGTCGACGAGCGTTGCACACGCGAGAAATGGCGCGAGGCGTCCAAACCGATATAAAGAAAACTCGCGAAAGAAAATATGGCGCGATGCATCGACGATCGTAGCACACGCGAGAAAAGGCGCGAAGCATTCGACACGAAAAACACGAGAACTCGCGAAATCGTAGCACGCGAGAAAATGCGCGAAGCGTCCGAAATGAAATTCGCGAGAACGTGGTCGGAAGAAGAGACGAGATCGGTCGGTCGACCGGCACGTTGAGCGTACGGTAGGCCAGCCACAGGCTGAAGCGCGCATGCGCGCGTGTATCGAGTTCGGTGTCTGGCTCGCCCGAGAGCGAGAGAGCGCGATGTATCGGGCGCGGTGCGCGTGCGAGAGAGAGAGAGCGCGAGGCGTCTTCTCGGCTCGCCCGAAAGTGAGAGAGCGCGCTGTATCGGGCACGGTGCGCGTGCGAGAGAGAGGGAGCGAGGCTTCGCTCGAGCTCGTCTTGCGAGAAGGTTGACTAGACTTCGCGGCCGGCGTGTGGTCACGTGACCGCGATGAAAATTACCCGTTTTTCTCGCGCACCGGATAGAACGATTGAGAATTTCCTTTGCCTTTTTCAGCGAATAACTCACCTTTTACCACTTCGTTCATTTGAATCCGGCTCGAAGGACCATGTTTAGATTTGGGTTAATCTCTCGGATTCTGGTTGGAAGTGAACGAGTGGGAAATGGTTTGAGTTATACGTGAGAATGGAGGAACGCGCCGGAAAATGAAGAGTCGAAAATGCACACGGTTTTAATATAAAGAATATAGATTTATTTAACACTATTTTAACTAATAACTGAGTTGTAAATTGTTTGAAGAGAGCACGAAGGTGACCGTTGCCGCGGGAGCTAACGCGGGCGTAAATCGCGTTAGCCCGTTGGCATTACGAAGGGGGGAAGAGACCGAAGCTGACCGTTTAGCGAAGAGACTTATAGCGAAGTTAGAGACGAAGTGATTTGAAAGGAAGGACACCTGATATTAATTAGAACGTTGAAAATAGGGGGAGAAATCCCTGTGCCCGGACACTGTCCTAGTCAAGCGCGCGACCGGCCGAGAGACGTCGACCTCTAGCGGGGTCTCCCTAAATTAGGAAGTCGGAGATGGTGTTTCCGAAACAGTAACTTAGCTTGAAATTTGACCAGTATACTAGGATGCATTTTTTACTCGATTATAGACGAAAATCAGCTAATTGTTAAAAATTCACGTTCGTGAAAGGAATACCTTAATAAATTTTCGAAATAAATTTTAAAACTTTCGTTATGTATTTATGTAACTCAAACAAACTTTAAACGCGTTTTACTCGAAACAAGGTTTCTCGACGGCTTGTTGATAAAATCTTCGAAACTACTAAACCGATCCATATGAAATATTAACCACATCAAGGATTTTTTTTTAAATTTGATATTTTCTAAATTTTTTGGCCCAAAACGGTGGGAAAACACGTTTTTTTTTGTTTTTTTTTTTTTTTCGAAAAATGTCCGTCATTTTGATATTTTGCATATATAAAACATCGTATGATATGCGCTATAGCCCTTAACATACTGAATGAAAAACCGTTTCATTTTTTAGTTTCGGACGTTTCATTTCCGAGATTTCATCAACAGCGCAGATCTTCAATTTTTTTAGGACATTTTTTCAACTACCATTTTCGTCTATAGTGACTTAAAGCCTTACGCTACAGTAACGGGCGAATTTAACCATTTTTTCGTGTGAAAGTGATTCACTCATAAAATTAGTTACACATCTATTTAGTATGAATATCAAGCTATTAGAAAAAAATATGGATATTTTTTTTTCGGTGTACCAAATGGCCGACTACGCGAAACTTCTCGAAACAGCTTTTTTCCAATTGGCGTGACAAATAACTTCAACAATTTTCACTCGATTTACTTCATATTAAAGGGATATGTTCTTAATTGCTTTTCGCAGAGTAGTACGTACAGAACTTCTGATTAATCGAAAAGTTTTCATTTTATGAGCAGTTTAAGAGCAGTTATAACGAAATTTTTCACGGAAAATTCATTTATTAAGTTCAAATAGCTACAACTTTTGAATAAAACAATATTTTTTAAAGTCCGTACGTACTGGTCTAGGTATTCTAATGTACATTGACGAGAATTTTTTTTTTTCGTTCGTTGCCATCGAAATTAGGGTGGTGCCCCGATTATGCATAATTACCTTAAGTGTAACAACCTTCATATCAATATCTATAATAAAACCTATCAGAAGAATTCATGAATGTTTAGCGTCTAAAGTGAGAACACCCCTTAAATTGGATTCGTCTATTGAATTCCAATGGGGAATCCCGATAAGAATTCAAATTGGATTTGTATATTGAATTCCAAAGGGGAAACCCGATTAGAATCCAAAGTATAAGCGTGAAGTTTTAGTATAGGTATCCAACGAGATGACCGATTGGATTCATATGAGGATGAGGGGACAAATATAGAATTCCAATTGGACCCCTACTACAATTTCTGCGCGGGATGTCGGTCGTGAGGCAACCGTCTAGTAATTATACTTTTTTTTTGTTCTACAGGCGTTACGTATCCAGAAGATCTCGCCTGCATTTTCTATATTCCATCCATCGGATAGGATTTGAGCCGCAATAGTCAGACGGGTCAAATAATCCACAGTGTTTCCACTATGTGGACAAATTTCGCGAAATACGGGTGAGTTGAATTGCACGAAGAGTCATCGAATATTTACGGCTTGGCTACAATTCGATTTACGATTTACTGTAATTTCATTTTCAACTACTGCAGTGATCCAACTCCTGACCCGTTCGCTTTTGATACGTTCGGCATTGCCTGGCCACCGTCCGGAAGTTCCGGTTCGGGCATCCTGATCGGCAATAAATTCGAAGTAGTATCAACACCGATGAACATCTTGTTCGATCCAACAACACCACCATATATCGACCTTTTTCACTGAACTGACAGCGAATGATTGCTCAAGGCGTTAGGCCACTCTAGAGGCCGAAAAATAGGCTTTTTGGGGATTTTTTTTTAGAAAAACTACAAAATAAATCCAGATTACAAAAAGGGTGTTTACCATACATATCAGTGACTGTATACAATAATTTTTTAGAAGCGATTAATTTTAAATTGGCGGCTGTGCAGCGTTTATCTCAAAACTGCATTTTTTAAGTTGGGCGGAAACATAACTCGGACGATTGTCAACCGATTCACTTGAAATCTTGAATATATCTTGAAAGTACATTGTCTATGGAAGTACGTAGGATTTTTTTTTATATTGCATTGTTCATTTGTTATTAACAATGATCTGATGGAATTTTTAACTTTCCAAAAATTTGCCTAAAAAATCGTCAGATAATTGGTAATAACAAATGAACTATGCAATATAAAAAAATCCTACGTACTTCCATGGACAATGTATTTTTCAAGATATATTCAACATTTCAAGTGAATCAGTTGACAATCGTCCGAGTTATGTTTCCGCCCAACTTAAAAAATGCAGTTTTGCGATAAACGCTGCGACGCCGCCATTTTGAAATTAATCGCTCCAAAAAAATTATTGTGTACAGTCACTGATATGTATGATAAGCACCCTTTTTGTAGTGTCGATTTGTTTTGTAGTTTTTGAGAAAAAAACATCTCCAACAAGCCTATTTTTTCGGCCTCTAGAGTGGCCTAAAGCTTTAAAGGTCTCCACAGTGTTAATTCTTTTCGATGTTAAATCGCGCAATATTTAACACCGAAGTGTAACAAGATAATTACACGAATAAAGTTTCGAATATAGGAGAACCTCTTAATTCCATTGTCTTCATTTATAGAACAACCTTCATCGCGCTGATTTGGCGTCTCGCGGAAAATTCTCTCGATTTGCATTAACGCGACCGGATTGTTTTTTGAAACGTTGTTCTAAAAATTATGAAAATGACGGAATGTAGAAAAAAAGTTCGAGTTTCGACAAAAAAAAGATCTCAAACATTTGTTATTGACAAATGGATAAACATATTAAAAAATCGGCCGACCATAAAATCGAAAATGTCTCAGCCTATGCTTCGTCGGATTTTGAAGTGAATCGTACGCATCGTTTTGCAAATACGATTTACACCCTTTCATAAAACATCATTTCCAAATAAAGGCAAAAGGAAAAAAGGATAAACCGCAGTGGGGCGGTTCACCGTAGCGCAATGAGCGATCTGATCCTCCACAAAAATCGTCATATCACGGACAATTTTTTGAATTCTTACGAAATCCTTTTTGCAAAGTAAACTTAAGACCCTAGCCGATAAAACCCGGCAATACAAAAGTCGTATCCTTGAAAATTCAAGCTTTTTTAAACCCCTTAACAAACTGCCAACAACGTCTACACCGGAGTTTTTTCTGTTTGGGGGGAAAAAATTGCGGTTTCTCTTACCGTGCAAGGTCGGTAACTATAAAGTGCTAATAAAAATAAAAATGCAGGAGGCACAATCGTCCAAAGAAGAGAAAAATGGATCGGCTTAAAAAACATCAATACGCAATCCCGTGTATGTAATTTCGTAAGCATCAACTTTCATGAGGTGAATACACAAATTTTTATCGAATCTCACACGTCATCCAACATCTCGCATTACGCAAGTATATATATATATATATATATATATATATATATATATATATATATATATATATATATATAATTGTGGGTGTACCCATGTAGGGTGATCGGTAGTGGCCAACGATTGGCCGAAGCTTGACGCCGAGCTTACCAACATTGGCACTCGAGCTTGGCCCGATCATCGACCGAGCCTCGGATGATAAAATGGGCCCGATATTCGCAATCAATATTGGCCTTAGAATGGCTTATGAGAATCGGCCGAGCATCGCGTAGGAGTTCATTCGAGAATCGGCCAACAATAAGTCCCCGTCAAGATTGCCATCATTGGCACTCGAGTTTGGGCCGATTATCGACCGAGTCTTGGCGGATAATTGTGACCCTATATAGATCACAAAAATTGGTCCTGCACTACCAAAAAAAAATTAATTATATTTGTAATGTAATTCGTCGTTACCTGGTCTGGTTGAAACGGTTAGTTGGAAGAAAAAATTTCACCATTATAGGATGACTCGAACCTTGAACCTACCTACTCATAGCTGAGTACGCTGTCTCTATGCTACCGAGTGCTTGTAAGATCTGAATCGCAGATATGGCATAAGAGACCAAATGGATTCTCATCACTATTTGTATCAAATAAACTATATCAATTAGTTAATATCATTTTGATAATTAGAGAGTTTTATCGAATGACATGTTATAGAATTTTCAAACAGAAACTATATATAGGGTGAGGCACTAACTGTTGCCACCTTGAATATCTCTGTAATTAACGACGTCACAAAAAAATGTTTGAAACAAAAGTTGTACCGTACAAAAGGGGTCATCAAATGCGACCATTTTTTTTTATTTCAGTGGAGGCGCTGTCGCACAGGTAAGGTCACCTCCACTTTTTAAATGGGACGGTACATTTTTTTTCCAACTATCTTGTAGAGCATCGAAAACTACATAAAAAACATTTAAGGGTCAAAGTCGTTGAAGGTCATTTAAGATAAAAAAGTGCCATGAATTTTATTTTTATGTGAAGTTACCTTTATTCGCAGTAGATGTTCAAAGTGATTGCTACTGGAATCAATGCAGTATTGCAATCGCATCATCACGGATTGTGTGGAATTTCTTATCACTTCGGCACTTGTCGAATCACAGGCTCGAAGAATTCTCTCACGCATATCATCCGGGGTAGTTGGACGTTCTTTATAAACAAGATCTTTCAAGTATATCCACAAGAAAAAGTCCAGAGGCGTTATGTCTGGCGAGCAAGCCGGGCACGATACAGCTCTTCCGCGTGCAATCCAACGATTTGCAAATCTCTTTTGCATTTCATTTTTAGCTATCAGCGAAAAATGTGCCGGGCACCCATCGTGTTGATACCACATTCTGTTTCTTGTTTCTAACGGTATTCCTTCCAATAACGGTCCTAATTTTTCTTGAAGGAATGTGGTGTACTCCCTACCATTAAGATTGCCTTCGATGAAATAAGGGCCTATGATTCTATCCCCAATAATCCCACACCATACATTAACCGACCATGATCTTTGGTGTGCAACTTGTCACAGCCAATGTGGATTTTCAGTTGACCACAAATGCATGTTATGCAAGTTAATATTTCCATGATTCGTAAATGTTACCTCATCAGTAAATAAAATCCGATTAATAAATAAGTCATCTTTCTGAATCTGGCGTTGAGCCCATCGGCAGAATTCAGTGCGATTCATGAAATCCGTACCAGTTAATTGCTGGTGGAGACTGATGTGGTACGGATGATATTTATGACGATGTAGAACACGTAAAATACTTGTTTCGCTGACGCCAGATTCCCTCACAATTTGACGAGAACTTTGAACATCTACTGTGAATAAAGATAATTTCACATAAAAATAAAGTTCATGTCACTTTTTTATCTTAAATGACCTTGAACGACTTTGACCCTTAAATGTTTTTTATACAGTTCTCGATGCTCTACAAGATCGTTGAAAAAATGTACCGACCCATTTCAAAAAGTGAAGGTGACCTTTAGTGTGCGACAGCGCCTCCACTGAGATAAAAAAAATGGTCGCATTTGATGACCCCTTTCGTACGGTACAACTTTTGTTTCAAACATTTTTTTTGTGACATCGATAATTACAGAGATATTGAAGGTGGCAACAGTTAGTGCCTCGCCCTGTATATGTATTGTGACGGGTATCGCGTGTTAACGTAGGCGGCGGGAGGGGGAAGGGAAAATTAATACTGATTCGACAACTAATAAATCTAAATATAATTTAATTAATACAAAACAACTAGGCTCGATACAAAAAAAAGAAGTGAAGTGATAAATTTCAAAAAAAAATAATAAAGGGAGACTCGATATAATGTAAACAAATTCCGCAATAGTGATAATAATTTTGGCTATAATTTGACGGATTACCGGACACGCGAAGTCCTAACGCTATTACTCGACCCGTTTAATATGTTCTCTTCATAAATTTCGTAAATTTATGTTGGGCGCCAGCCTTTCTCGGGCAACACGCTTAACGCGTACGCAAAGTTTCGACTCATGACAACAAAGAACCAAAAAAAACACGGCCTTCGGCCGGCAAGCGAGAGACTCGATAGTAATCGTAATGGGGACGTCTCAGGGTATCTGGGGACGGACGGGGTTCTCGAACACGATGGCCACTTAACTTAGACCACGACTATTTTAAACGTTATTTTATATTACTCAAATTAATGGAATTAAACCTAAAATAAGAAAATTTTACTGACTCGTTCTGTCGCGCCGCGCTCTGTTCTCGCGGGAATTGTTACCCGAATCGGCCGACGGTCGTGCTACACGAGGCAGCCGCGGCCACGTGCGCGCGAGGGACACCGGGGATCCGCCACGGACACCTTTTTACACTTTCTTCGCAAATAATGAATGCACTAATTCTCGGCTAATGGCTCGAATCGCTCGCACTGATTTTTGAGTTCATTAATCTAATTTACACTTTATTAAAGCGACGCGCACGGAAACGGAACGACGATCAGGAATGACGGGGGAGGGATGGAGAGAACGAATTGGCGATCGCACGTGCGATCAATTTTCCCCAACTGACTTTAGTGGCTTTCACTAGCCGCTTTTGCAACAATAAGAAAGAGGCGTACTTACAGTTTGCGTGGAAACTTTTTCTTCGATCGATTCGATCTGTATTCCTCTCTTTTTTTTTCCTTTGCGCTCGGAATTTTTCGGCTTCGCTTTGTTCGTTCGCTCGTGACTTTAGACTTGCGCTACCTCGCTTGACCACACTCCAGGACTCAGTGACGGACCACGACGGCCGGCTTCCTCATCTCGCCCAATCCCGTGCCAGACGACGGACCTCCGATCGATTTTGGATCTCGATCCTCGTGGCTCGCCCTTTCGGTCGATATCCTCGATGACTCTTGTTCCTCCCGAGTCGCTGAGCGCCCTAGTCGGAGCGGCGCTCGCCAGCCATACCGCGCGAGAGCTGCAGTCTCTCCTGACGCGCGGTAGGCCGGAGACTCGGGAGATGGCAGCAGGATGCTCCCGGGTGGCCAGGCCACTTTCCGCATCGGTGAGACTTGGCGTTGATGGATCTCGGAGTCGACGGCCGGACCGACGTGGCCCTCGTCGACAGGCCGCGTGGTCGTGTCGCGGCTTCGATACAAAGAAATCCTTAAAACTACCTTAAAATTACGAATTAAATTTCCTCAATAAAGGTGCGTGGCGGAGTCTAAGCCCGAGCGTGGTCACGCGGGCTTTTTCTCCATTTCCCTTGTGACGTAGCGTCACAATTTATATATATATATATATATATATATATATATATATATATATATATATATATATATAATTCCTCTCTCTCCACCCTCTCTACCCCCCAACCCTTTGATATGTGTGTTGCAATAAAAACAGACCATTAGTTCATGAGTTCAAGTTTAATTTGAATAAATAAATATATTTAAAATGAGTAATTCCAATAATGGAACGCAAAAGGAAAAATTTGATTTCACGAAAAATCTAGGTAAATCAAGTAAAAAATAAATAAATAGACGCCGTTAGTTAATATTAATAGAATTTTTCTGTCAGTGTAGGATGGTCATAAAAATCGGCAGAGTATCGCGTATGAGCTCGTTCGAGAATCGTCCAATAATGAGTGCATTGACTTGGTAGTATCAAGTTAAGAGTAATTTAAGAGTAAGTTAAGTGTAATGACCAATGGACTCGTAAAAAGTATTTATCTCGTCTCTCAATGACTTCGACGCGAAACAATGAATCGTCAATATACGAATTGCGGTTCGATCATGCGTTACTCGGCCGAACATTGGCCTCGTATCAGCGAACTAACGTTGGCGAGTCTATACTTCACCAAACATCGGCCTCGTATCGACAAGTCAATCGTTAGCGAGCCTATATTTTTCCGAACATTGGCCACGTATCGGCAGACCAATGATTGGCGAGTCTATACTTCGACAAACATCGGCCTCTTATCGATAAACCAATAATAAACGAGTCTATACTTGGCCGACCATTGGCCTTGTAATGGCAAACCAATGATTGGCCAGTCTATACTTCGTCAAACGTCGGCCTCGTATCGACAAGCCAATGATTAGCGAGTCTATGTTTGGCCGAAGATTGGCCGCGTATCGGCAAACCAATGATTGGCGAGTCTATACTTCGCCAAACATCGGCCTCGTATCAACAAACCAATGATTAGCGAGTCTATATTTGGCCGAACATTGGCCTCGTATCGGCAAACCAACGTTGGCTAGTCAATACTCAGCCGAGCATTGGCGTACAATTGGGTAATCGACTATTGCCCCGCCAAAATTGGTCCAATTATCGGCCGTTGCGGTTCGATTGGCGAAACCTACATGGGTACGTTCGTGTTTGAGCATTCGGTGATTACGGGAAATCTGCAGGATAACCGCATCATCATATAACTCCGTCAATAGATTCCGGTGGACGAGAATACCAATTTTGCAATGTGGGCTGGTGAACAGATTCGTCAACGGTTGCTAGTACCTCGTATCAACGCAACAATTGTAATATTCGGAATACCATTTTATGAGCATTTGCGATAAAACGCACGAGCGATGTTGTTGACACTGGTAGAGGATGCGGAATGTTTTTTGAATTTCATCGAGTAACGTAATTTCGCCGAGTACTTCGAGCCTCGTGACACAATGAACAAATTTCATTACTGTTTGTGAGAAAATTAGTAAGTAATACTGTGCCAATTGCGAATTTCAATTTGAGACATCAATTGTAGGTGAAATTCTTTAAATAGGTTAATTTTCCAAAAACTTGCAGTCCTATGGTTCCATGGACAAATTTAATTATTGTTGCCAGAAAACTTTTGAATTATGTGGTGCCATTTTCAAATAAGAGTCCGGACTCCAATTGTTTATGAAACTTACTTGTCATGGTTCCATAAACAAATTCCATTACTGTTTGCACGAGCATCTATAAGTAATGCCGTGCCAATTGCGAATGTCAGTTGAAATCACCAATTGTAGGTAAAATTATTGAAACAATGTAACTACTTTTGAAAACTTGCAGCCATATGGTTCCATGAACAAATTTCATGATTGATTGCCCGAAAACTTTTGAGTAATGTTGTGCCATTTTTAAATATTCCTCGAGGACACCAATTGTTTATTAAATCCATCAACTAACGCAATCACGCCCAAAACCTGAAGTTTTATGGATCCATGAACAAGTTTCATTATTGTTTGCACGAAAATTTATAAAATTGTGCCAATTGCGAATGTCAGTTGCAGAGGCCAATTGTAGATGAAATTCTTCGAACATTGTAATTTCTTCCGAAAACTTGCAGCCTTATGGTTCCATGCACAAATTTCATGACTGCCTGCCCGAAAACTTTGGAGTAATGTTGTGCCATTATAAAATATGACTTAAGAACACCAGTTGTGTATAAAATGCAATAAATAACGCAATCGCGTCCAAAACCTGCAGTTTTATGGTTCCATGAATAAATTTCATTATTGTTTGCACGAAAATTTGTAATACCGTGCCAATTGCGAATGTCAATTGAAGAGACCGACTGTAGATGAAATTCTTCAAACAATGCAATTATTTCCGAAAAATTGCAGCCCTATCGTTCCAAGAACAAATTTCATGATTGCTTGCCCGAAACCTTTTGCGTAACGTTGTGTAGTTTTCAAATATGACTTGACGGACACTAATTGTTTATGAAATTCAACAAATAACGCAATCGCGCCCAGAACTTGCAGTTTTATGGTTCCATAAGCAAATTTCATTACTGTTCGTACGAAAATTTATAAGTAATTCCGTGCCCATTGCGAATGTGAGTTGGATAAACCAATTGTTAATGAAATTCGTCGAATCATGTTGGTACGTTTGAAAACTTGCAGCCTGAGGTTCCATGAATAAATGTTATTCTTGCTTGCTCGAAAACTTATGAATTACATTGTGCCCTTGTCAAATATTGTTACGTCACGCCCTGCTTCATCGCACTCACCCTACAATCCCAACAAATCTGGACAAAATGAAGAACACGAGGTAGGGAAACGAAACCCCTTTCCGGGTGACAATAAGCCCGTAACCTAGAAGAGTCTCAGAATTGCCAGGCCGACACGATTTTTATCACCGGCGCCATGTGTACATAACCGATTTTGCAAACGAGTACACATCGTAAAACGCAAGAATCAAGTCCCCGGCAAAGGAACAGAGTATACGTACCGAGCCAATATCACTTACCAGGAATAACTACACATCATTAACGAAAGAAACAAGTTACCTTTCAATGAGACGAGATACAATGAGTATCAATCAATTGCATCAAACGGATGAAAGCTTCGATACTAGTAGGCCCGAATTCACGACATGGACAAATTAGTCCAGCTACGAGGAAGCAATAAAATGATTTCCAACAACCACCCCGAAGATTCCCCTTGAACAATGCTTCTAAAAGGAGTATATAAGGGACAAACAAGGCTCCATCTAGTACAATCCCATCTCTGCCACTAACGGGTCATCAGTCGTCAGTCTAACTCCGAATCTTTGTCACGTAACTCTAAATCTATGACGTGCGAATCTCTAGCGAAAACAATATAAGTCTGTAACTAGTCGCGTTTCTACAAGTCCAAGTCGAAACCCACTCAATGTGCAACTACGATAAAGTTAAAGTACGAATTCCACAAGTAAAAGCAACAGAAGAACTACCTCTGTGGTTGTAAGAAAAATGATGAAATAGTGTGTATTAAGGAACGACATTATCCTCGTTTAAACATTATAAAGTAACGCCGACGATTGTCTAAGCCTCCAACAACATTGTAAACGCAACTACCAAGACGAGACCAAAAGGAATCCTTCCAACGAATGAAGATAAATATACGTAATTAAAACATCTCTACGAAAGGTATTCTCTTACGCTATCTTCGCACTATCCAATGGTCTCTTTCCTCACTTTACCATATCAAAGACATGGCTTCCGTCCCTGGGTAAAGGGCTTGATTGTATTGAACCGGAAAAGAAGTCAACACAAGAAGACAAGTTCACGGGGACGTAACAATATGACTTGAGGACACCAATTGTTGATGAAATTCATCAAGTAACGCCCAAAACTTGCAGGTTTATAGTTCCATCAATAAATTTCATTACTGTTTGCGAGACAATCCACGAAAAACGCCATAAATGGCATCTGTGACCTCAAAATGAAATGAGCAATAAATCTATATAGCCAATCTCAAATATTTATCAATAACGCTCCAACCTGAAGTGAATATGAAATTCGTCAAACAATATGAAACCACAAAAGATTTGGAGCGTGTGGCTCCACGTTTGATATCACGTTCGTGAGCCTTCGAAGCTTTCAATACCCTCCTTTTTCCCCGACAACGGTCGAGTCAACTTATAGGAGGAGGGTAATGACTGACCGTTTTTCCTTGCTATTGTAATACCTAAAATAAGACCGAAAGTCCAAACAAGAGAGAGTTTTTCATTGCACCAGGGCTCGAACGGAACCTGTCCATCATGTTAAAGAGGGTCGAGAGGATTTCATCGATGAATGTTAAGCTGAGGTGAAATAGGCGCGAGTGCGGGGAATATAGCGGTGTCAAGGTAATAAAACGTGACAGCCAGGCGGAGTAACTTTCACATCACCTTGAAGGACTCTGATCTTTTTTAGGGTTCCGATATGTCCTATGGAAATTTAAATTCGAAGGTTTCACAAGCGTCACTGTATTTTTCTGAAACGCACAAAAATTAAAATCTGTGCTGTTAAAGTGATGCGAAACTCTCATACTTTGCTCACACCCAAATCCTTAGATCGCGTGGGGTCGGAAATTCGAACGATCAATATTCAGAAGGATCGAAATTTCGAATTCAGCAATGACAAACGTTCCGATATAAATATATCAATCTTATGATAGTCTGTCAAATAGTTAATCGAAATTGTGAATACGAAAATCTCGAAGTTGATTTATAGCGAAAACAAATATCAGATTTAACAAAATAATGAGAGCTATAATATCGATTCGCCTTTATATACACTGCCGGCCAAAAGTATGGATTCACCTAAAAAAATTTTGCGCCGCACTAAAAGTTTGATATCTCTGTGAAAAAAAAAGATATCCGGATTTCCAAGGCGGCATTTTAAAAGGGACGAACGAAGCTTCACTTTGCGGTTTGGAAAAAAAATTTCGATTTTTTTTAGACCCGGGACGCCATTTTGAAAATGGCCGTTTTTTTGGCTTTTTTGGCTGTTTAAAATCGGCTGCACGTCTTCAGGACATTTTTGGCATTTTTTTTTCAAAGAAACTTAAAATATAGAGAAATAGCTATAGTTTCCTTTTTTAGAAAGTTTCGTAGGTACGATTTTTTTTCACCGAGTTATCGCATTTTTTTCTCAAAAAGACAATGTTGAAAAGATGCTGCTGAAATGAGAAACTTTGATGTTTAGAGAAAATTGCCAAAAGAAAAAAAAGTTGCGTTACATCGTATTGAATCGAGCAGAATTTTTTCAACATTTTTCGGCTCCAAAATTGAATTTTAAAAAATTATTATTTTCTCAATTTTTAGCCGCACAAAACACCCACCTCTTACCTCTTACCTCATCTAAACACAAGGAGCGGAAATAAAGCTTCTTGTCTTTGTTTACATTTTACCTTTGTGGAGCGTAAAAAAGATTCTATTTCTCGCGAGTCGATATTCTATTTCTCTCGTGTTCTTTTTTTCGTTCTCTTTTTCGCTCGTCGTTTTTGTTTACATTTTTGATTCTTTGGAATAATGTGACGCGTGTCGCGCTGACAGAGCCAGTTAGTTGTGCGAAAACTTCGAACGCGAACACGTGTGGTCTACAATCGGCAAGTTTTTACGCAAATTTTTTTTTTTTAACGGATCAAAATGGCACGTAAAAGAGAAATTCCACTGTATAAAAGTGGGCTATTGTCGCGTTGCGCGATGAGGGATTGGCGTACAAAGAAATTGCCAGACAAACTCGCGTGTCTTTGAAAGGAGTGCAGACGAACATCGGGAGATTTAAGAAGTCCGAGGCGTATTTCAATCGCAATCGTCCGGGTCGACCCAAAGTGACAACGTCCTCAGACGATAAAAATATCGTCGTTACGAGCAAAAAAAATTTAAAAAACATCTTTTAATCTTCGGTAGTCGTCGACGCATTTTTGTTCGAATAAATCCTTCGGAAAAAATGGCACCACAGTGTTTGATACCAACTGTCAAGCATGGCAGTGGCTCTGTTATGGTGTAGGGTTGCTTCTCCGGTCATGGTGTCGGAGACTTTGTGAAAATTGACGGCATAATGAGAAAAGAAGAATATAAAGAAATTCTCATTAATCATGCGATTCCATCGGGGCTAAGAACAATCGGGCGTGGTTTTAGCATGCAACAAGACAATGATCCGAAACATAGTTCCCGTCCTGTCGAAAATATAGGGAGAACGAGGCAAAGAAAAAAAAATCGTCAATATGGTGTGGCCGCCACAATCACCCGACCTAAACCCCATCAAACTTCTTTGGGAAGGGCTCGATCGAAAGACACGAATGACCTGCCCTACATCGGTCGAAGATCTGTGGCAGAAACTGCAAGCTGCGTGGAGATCCCTCAGCTCAGCTCAGCTGGATTCATTAATCGATCGGATGCCACGAATCGTTGATACAGTGCTGAAAGCCAGAGATGGGTTTTTCGAAGAAAAGGGCGTTTAGATGAGGTAAGAGGTAATAGGTGAATGTTTTGTGCGGCCAAAAATTGAGAAAAAAAAATTGAAATTTTTTTTAATTCAATGTTGGAGCCAAAAAATTTGAAAAACATTCTGCTCGATTCAATACGATGTAACGCAACTTTTTTTCCTTTTGGCAATTTTCTCTAAAACTCAAGGTTTCTCATTTCAGCAGCACCTTTTCAAAATTGTCTTTTTGAGAAAAAAATGCGATAACTCGGTGGAAAAAATTCGTACGAAACTTTCTAAAAAAGAAAACTATAGCTATTGCTCTATCTTTTAAGGTTCTTAAAAAAAATGCCAAAAAATGTCCTGAATACGTGCAGCCGATTTTAAACAGCCAAAAAAGCTAAAAAACGGACATTTTCAAAATGGCACCCCGGGTCTACAAAAAATCGAATTTTTTTTTTTCCAAAACTCAAAGTGAAGCTTCATTTGTCCCTTTTAAAATGCTGCCTTGGAAATCCGGATATCTTTTTTTTCACAAAGATATCAAACTTTTAGTGCGGCGCGAAATTTTTCTAGGTGTATCCATGCTTTTGGCCGGCAGTGTATACACCAAACAATTCGAGACGTGAAATCGTCGAATTGTAAATACAAAGACAGTTTACAATTTCGAATTTATTAAAGCGAAGGACCAAAAAGTTGATCAGTTAAAATAGCGATGGGCCAAAATGGTGTACAGTTCGGATGGCGAAAACTTGGGATCGAGCAATACTATTTGCGCTTCAAAACGAAGATGGCAGATGGCGTTATTCGTCAGTCGGGTATGCGCCATTTCGGACCATCGATCGTTTGCGTTTGTAAGATCTACACTATCGAAGTTTGTAGTCTCGATATACGGCTTTTTGCTATAGACGGTATTACGAATATTAGATGCTCACTTTTTTCTATTCCGGAAACATGAATGTTGTAGATTGTTCGAATCTGTATTTGTAAGACTCAAACTGCAGACTATCTGAATATGTGTTCTCGAATAAATGAGCTCTCGAATAAATAATTCTTTGGTGTAATAGTTATTCGATTTTGTCATTGGTCAAAGGATATAATTTCGAATAATCTAACCTTCGTTATTTTGAGAATCTAGAATTCTGTCGTTTCAAAATCTTTGTCGTTCTATATTTGGCCATTCGACATTTTGAGCCCTACCCCTTAGATTCAATTATTTTCAAAGGGAAATGCATGTTTCGGGACGCAAAGAGTCTCATAGCATCTATAACTGAAGGGCGCAGGATATGAAACTCAGTCCTCCCTGCAAATCTGAACTACTTTTTTAAATAATTGATTACAATTACAAAAAAAAATCAGTACAGTCCAATTTTCATTTCTCGACTGATCTCAGCGGCTGCAACGCGAGTGAGCGTACGGAGGAAATAATCCTGCGCCGAACAAGTGGCGGATAAAGAAATAGACAAATTTTTGGAGGCTGCGTCTGACAATTCGGCATCCTGGTGACAGAGCTCACGGGATTCAAGAGCGAATTAAGATAGAGATAATTGTTTCAGAGTTGGAGGAATAAACTCCGACTCTGTTTCGTCGTGTGCATCTGGGACGCAGGATGCAGCAGACAGGATGCTGACAACTTGATGATAAGAATAACGAGCAAGCGCGAAAGCAGGATAGGCTTTATCAGGAGCCAAAGGACTCACTGTGCGCCAGCGACTCGCACCCTCGAAAAACTGGGCGATTTCTCGTACCCTAATTCACTGCGCTACAGTAATAATTCTCAATGGAGCACGGTACAGTGCAAAGTTTTTTTTTCGTCGGAAATGAAACTCGTTTTTCTACAGCTTGCGATTTTCGTAACTTTCTAAATTTCAAAAAAGTATCTAATGACATGAAAATTTGATTATTACACTAGAAGTATTTTGGATCACGCTACTTGTAATTTCCATCGATTGGCCATGCAGCAACGGTAGCACTTTGTCTACATAATAATAACTTCATTACTTATCATTATACTTTAATGAAAAAATAACTCAAACGTGGCAAAGACTATGTATTAATTGTGCATAAAATGCCGATCACGTCAACCCAATACTCTGTTCAGATATTTTTTTCAATCGTCCTGTTTGTTGGGCCTCAAGCTTATGCAGACCCGTTAACGTCAGGTTCATCGTGGATGGTGGTGACATGAATTCGGCCACGAGATCGGCGATCCACTGGCGATGGCTTTAGAATTTTGGGATAATGCAGGTCATGTCAACTTATGCTTATCCACGAATTCTGATAGAGCACGATACTCACCTATACATACATACACATGTACATAGTATATATATTTAATTGTGTAGGAGTGTATAAGGTGGCTGTATGAGTAAATTTATCAATCAATGAACATATAAATAAATGAATGAATGAATAAATAAATAAATGAAAAAAATAATACATATATATGTTTATATGTAATAAAGAGTTTGAGATTGGCGAGTCAAGGATTTCAAGACTGTAACGAAGAGGACCCAAGAATTAATCGTGTTGGCCCTCGTTACAATTTAAACCGCAACCCGCGAAAACGTAAGAGAGAGGAGAGAGAGAGAGAGAGAGAGA
>OZ023313.1:64518359-64531750 GCA_964007375.1 Ophion obscuratus | reverse complement strand
CGCACTACTGTATGCACGCGCGCGCACACGACAAATGTGAAAACATCTCCGGCCTCGCCGGAAAACTTTTAAAACGAGCCGCCATCACGAAATTATTCTACAGAATGCAAATTTCAAATGAAAGTTCCACAGAATAATCGATAAATATATCTTTTTTTAATTCAAAGTGACCAATCACGGTTGTTTGGACAGTACATTTTTGAAAATTGATGGGTTCGTCGAGTCGAATTGTTTGAGTAATTTGATCATTTAAGGGTATTCAACACCACGCGAGACAAAAAAATTCAGTCGATTAATCATATTAGAATTTTTGAAAACGCGGTGCAAAGGAGAATAATAATAATAATAATAATATTAACATACTAATAATTAGCGTTAAAGTGAGAACATTATAGTAAAAATTAAAATTAAGATCATAAAATAATAGAAATAATAATAATACATTCATAATATATTAATCACAATGACAATGTTAATGAAATATTTTTAATAACAATAGACAAATAGTTATAGCAACAGCAGTAATAACAATAATTAAAAAACAATGAGTCGAGATTGGAGGCTATGCGACTGGAATTAACGAGGCCTCCGATAGTTCTGAACAGCTACTCAAGTCCTGATCGAATTTCAATCGGGTCGCGAGCCGAATGACAGCTTGAAGCGATCCGCAGCGAACCGCCAGGACGCTCTCTATATATGTACATTTAAATCGTGAATCTCTCCTCGTCACGCAATTTCTGCCAAATCCTACCTGCCGGGAAGAGAAAAAGCACGCAACGGAGAAAAAAGCCCGGGAGTAACGTTGGAGTAGTAGTTGCCAACGATCGAAAAGGATCAGACACGAAAATGCGACAAGGTTGATTGTGCATCGAGACGTAACATCGCACTTTTCCAATTTCACGGTAAGTCCCGCCCTTTTTCTGAGCCCGTTTGTCTCACAAGCGCATAGATTTATGTCGAAACTCGACAGGGTTTGTTCTATTATTTTGAATACTACTATTATAGTTAAATAAAATATTTTGTTATTTTGTTCGTTGGATACTTTAAGATAGTATCTTCAATAGTATTTTTAAAAATTAACATAATCTATGTTATTAATATGATTAGTTGAATTGTCCTTATCGATATTATTTATTATCCAGATATAAAGGGTCTATTATCGATAAATATAAAACCTATTTTCTATTAATATAATGTTATTTATTGTATTATATTAATATTCATCTACTATCTGAATACAATATTATCATTATTTATGGTGACTTTATTATCAATGTTCATTCATTATTTATAATGAAGTGTTTATTATTATTATTGTATGGATTTTGAGTCTCTTGGGATGTCGTTTTTTTTCGTCATTTTAATTCTTAACCCTATGATATCGGGCATGGAATTTAATGTACAATTTGCCAGAAGTTTTCGAAAAAGTGTCGCGATTACGAATAAGTTTAATTCGCCGGAATAGGACGAGTTTTTCTGCAGGCTATTTATTTGAAAACTGTGGCTGAAATTATGGAAAACCATTTTTTTTCCCTAAGAAATAGCAGGAGAATGCTTGGAGGTTCTGAAAATGTTTTGTTCCCGATTGAAGGTGCATTCCAGCACATGAAAACTTTTCTCATCGTAAATTTTTTTATCTCTGGGGAGATTTTTTCCCTTTCATATTCGGTATGCTTCACCGCTGGTGCAAGTAAAAAGTTATCGTTTCTTACGTATGCACAGAAACCTATAGTCGTATGTAAAAAAGTTCAATCGAACCCCTCACCCCTTCTAGCCGAAGTATATCGCGATCGCGATACGGGCGAGATTTATTCCAACGGAACCAAAAAATGGACGGTATCAATAAAACTTTTGGCCAACTTCCCGTACAACGAAATTTTTACACAGTGAGTTACCTTTCGTTTCCGATACGACGTGAAGCCAGTTTATATTTTGGCTCCGAACTTTGGCTGCTTTTGTTTTTTGAAATTACTTTTTTTACTAAAAATGTTTCACAAAAAAATTGATGTATTTAATGAACGATCACCAGAATGTGAATTCATTTATCAGATGGTTCGAGATAAAAATGAAAAAACTTTCCTAGTAGATCCGAAATGAAAAAAAAAAAATTAAAACGCAACACATTCCTTGAATCTGTGCAGAGTATATGCGATATATAAATATGTTAAAATTGATTGTAAAAATGTGAAAATTGATTTTCAAGCCCTTCTGTCACGAAAAATCAGAGAATAAAAAATATTCAAAGCGAATTGGAAACATAAAAAAACCATTAAAAATGTATAGAGCCCATATTGAATTTCGTCAACGTTTGCATTCATTTGCCAATCGCCCCAAATATGACCAAGGTACAAATTAAGTTCAAAGAATACCATTGAAAAATAATAATTTACTTTTCAAAAATTCATCGACGATATATTTGTTCCTTATCGAGGAATGTTGTAAATCGAACAATCGATTTACAACATTTTTTTGTCGCTTTTTTTTACTTTTCCCAACTTATCAATAATCTTCTGAAACTTGAAAAAGATGCCAAAAATGTCACCACTCATTCGTATTGTCGACAAATTAATTTTGCGATCAAGCCCCTGTCATTACGAAAATCCAGAGGGCATATAAAAAAGACAAGCAACAAGTGACAACTAATTCCTCGATATTATTGGCTCTTAACCAACGTGAATGGAAAATCAATTGCAAAACTGACACATGTGGAACGTATGCACAATACAAGTACACCAGTGACGCGTTCGCATGTAATATCGATCCTGAATTTATTGACTATTGTGTGTGTGGGTGTGTGCTTTTATATACAGGGTGTCAGTAAGGTCGATACAAAGCCTTAATGAGGTGATAGGTCACCTCGTTAGGAACATATCTAACCTAGGTTACTTTAGTCTAAAGTCTAAGGATTTCGAGTTATCACGGTAAGTATGATTTTTGGAAAATTTCACAACATCTCGTTCATAGTTCAAACAGACAATAATTGGTAATTAAAAAGTTATTTGAGTGTTAGCTTAATGTGTAATCAAACGACAAACACCAGTACAATCATTTGTAACCACACAACTAACTAAATGGGACGTGTTGAATAACTCAAAACTTGTCTAAAAATAAAAATACCTCTTATGTTAAGGGGCTATGCCAGTGTGACACTTAAAAAAAATCGATTTTTTTGCCTTTTTCGACAGTCCATTGCATGGGCCAGGTACAGCTGATTAGCAGATTTTATGGTAAATATCAATTTATCTGGCAAAAATCTATAGTTAAATCTCTAAACGCCTTTTTTCCTCGAAATGAGATTTTTCAAATTTGCTGACATTGTGACTCAAAGAGCAATTATCTAATTGACTTGAAATTTGAACTGAGTACTCTTGAGTATATTTACTCTACAATAACGTAGGATATTTTTGATTGGATGAAAATTGACTATTTGGTATTGAACAAAACTACCATTTTATAAGCAAGAAAACAGGCTTTTTTTATAACTACGCCATTTTGTTAGATTTTGATATTTTTCAAAAATTCTACGTCATTGTACAGGAAATATCTTGCAGTTTAACGACATTTTTTCCTTTTTCGGTTTCAGCTACTCAATCGGCCGGAATCATGTCAGCAGTGGAGGAACTTTTTTTGACGCCTCCGAAGGCACCGCATAAGTCGCTTGGATCTCAATATTTTTTTATGAAAAAATTATGTAATATAGGTCAAATATAGCCAAATATATTCTTAATTTTCCGAAACATTTAATTGAGTACTTCTCTTCCAAAAAATTCCCGAAAATCACCAAAATTTTTAGCGTTCACACTGGTGTATTTATTTAAGTTTCAAGTTATTTTTGAAAAACTTGACATTTTTTTTTTTTTAATTTCATAAAATTTTGAAAATTTTTAATTTTCAATTTTGTTTAAATAGAAAATTATTTTTGAAAAAATAGCATTAATGGGCTATGTTTGAAAAAAATAGCATTAACATAAGTGGAAAACGATTTAGTAGCTAATTTTGGGAAATTTTCCAAAAATCACACTTATCGTGATTGCTCGAAATCCTTAGACTTTGAACTAAGGTAAACTTAGGTTAGATATGTTCCTAACGAGGTGACCTATCACCCTCTGAAGGGTTTGCATCGTCTTCCTAATACCCTGTGTATATATGTATGTATGTATATAAGTATGAATGTATATATGTATGTATGTATGTAAGTATGAATGTATATATGTATGTATGTATGTAAGTATGAATGTATATATGTATGTATGTATGTAAGTATGAATGTATATATGTATGTATGTATGTAAGTATGAATGTATATATGTATGTATGTATATATGTATGTATGTATGTAAGTATGAATGTATATATGTATGTATGTATGTAAGTATGAATGTATATATGTATGTATGTATGTATATATATGTCTGTCATCGCGTGCAGGCAAACCATATCGGAGGTTCCACAAGGTAGCGCACCCCACGAAAGGATCTAGAACAGTGACAAAGAGAGCGAGAGTGGGCGAGAGAGACCGGGGGGGGGGGGGATAAAGAACGAGTGAAAGGCAAGGAGAAAGGGATGGAGAGGAGTAAAGAGAGACAGAAGATAAAAATAATGAAAACGTGATATAGATCACGAACACGACCCAGGAATCGATGCTGCTTGACCCTGTTGGAATTTCAAATATATGGGACGTTCTGCTCTGATTTGGTAGAATCTATCTTTTCATTCCCTCTCTGTTGATTCCTCCTTCATAGTAGCATGGGCGTGGGAAAACAAAATTTTTGCTGAATGGTCAGGAAAATCCTCGCTGCAGGCACTATCTAGTGTGTCCAGTGTTTTCGATGATTCGCTTCTTTTTTTTAATTCTTGTTTCTATTTTCGTTTTTTTGTTTTTTTGTTTTTATTTGGATTATATAGATCCATTTTTTGTTGTCATTTTTGTTGCTTTTGCATTGTGTTTCTTGTTTTTTGGCATATTTTGGTACTGCTTCCTTTTTTTTCGTTTTGCAATTTCGTTTTGATTTTTGTATTGAATTGGGGTTTTTGTTTTTATTTGCGTTTTTACGAAATTTTATTTTGTTTACATGGAGTAATCTTTGGTTGTTTTTTTTGTATCGCGTCTCTTTTTATTCCTTTGTATTTTTTCTTTGCATTGCACGAAGAATGAGGATCCGTGCCAGAGGATGTTTCTGATAAGTGATATTATTTTTATTTAGGCGTTTTTTTTTCGTTTATATTATATAGATTCACATTTCCGTTTCCATTTATTTTCTTTTTGTATTGAGTTTCTTCAATTTTTTGCATTTTTTGTACCATATTCTTTGTTTTGTATTTACGTTTAAAAAAATATATATTTGCATTTAGGCGTTATTTTTGTTTTTATCAATATAATATATATTTTTATGATTCGTCTATCATTTCTTTTGTTTTTGTATTGAGTTTATTACATTTTTTTGCATTTTTTATACCACTTCCTTTCTTTTCATTTGCGTTTTTGATTTTATAGTTCGTGCCAGTCTCTCTCTCTCTCTCTCTCTCTCTCTCTCTCTCTCTCTCTCTCTCTCTCTTGGTCTTTTTCTTTTTATCATTATCCAATAATTACATTATATTTTTCAAAGACTCATTATGAGAAAAAATTGCTACAGCTTTGCGCTCCTATTTTAGCGAACAAGAACAGAAAAGTGAAAAAACATGAAAAATATGTATGATACTCTTCACGGTAGCTTCCCCTCTGTAGCCGGAAATATTTGCTGCGCGCATTTCCTCCCCTTTTCCGCGACTGCAGTAAATAAGCATATGGCCAAAAGGGCGGGTACCGTACAATTAATTATGCAAACCACACAATGAAAAACCTGACCCGAGGGGCAACACATGAGCTAAAAAATAACCAAAATGTAGTTTGGAAAATAAACATTTTATGTAAAAAACTATCTAGTCGAGAAAATCCATTGTAAATAATAAATAAATAGTGTGTACTGAGTAGGTTGGAGCATTAGCCACATTCCAAGATTAAATTTAAAACAAAATATATGTTATTGTCTAGACTATACTGAGTCTTTACGATTTTTTTACCACCAGGCACCAGAGATAAAAAATAGTTTAATGTATGGAATTTTCGGAGTGGCTAGATGGGCAAGACCCATTCACCCTACGGGTGATGTAATTTTTCTGTACATTTAGCACAAAGTTAAGGGCTTAGGCCACTCTAGAGGCCGAAAAATAGGCTTCTTGGGGATATTTTTTTCAGAAAAACTACAAAATAAATCGAGATTACAAAAAAGGGTGTTTATCATACATATCAGTGACTGTGTACAATAGTTTTTTTGAAGCGATTAATTTCAAAATGGCGGCTGTGCAGCGTTTATATCAAAACAGCATTTTTTAAATTGGCCGGAAACATAACTCCGATAATTTTCAACCGATTAACTTGAAATTTTAAATATATCTTGAAAAATACATTGTCTATGTAAGTACGTAGGATTTTTTTTATATTGCATAGTTCATTTGTTATTAACAATAATCTGACTATTTTTAAGGCAAATTTTTCACTTTTCAAAAATCCCCAAAAAGCTAATTTTTTCTGCCTATAGAATGGCCTAAGGCCTTAAATCATTTCGAAGTTGCTGTATTTCAGCAACACTCAATATTAATTAATGGCAATAATAAATAATCTCGTACCATAAATTCAAATAGGCATAGTTATAAATGGATCAAAATTTCGTTCTGAGTTGAATAAAACATCCACTCACGCAGTTTTTTCACAACAATCATCGATAATGTTATACTTTTTCGAGTTGGTAGTAACACAAAAGTTTTCCTTACTTACGTAATAAAAATATTAAAATGCATAATTTTGCCATTTAATTATGTTTGACGAAAAATTAGCATCTGCAAAATAAATCTATATCCCGTATGCATTTTTTGAGGTGCATTGGAAAAAAATGCATAAGTTATTTTGCTCAACTAGACCACTCCGACCTCCTTAATTTTTCATAAATTCTCGTCTGGTCGCCACTGGTGAGATTTAATGAGCGTGGTACGAATTACTTCGTAAATAATAATTTGTTTCATTTTCAACACCATTCGGGGCGAATTTTAAAGCGGGGGAAAGAGCGCAAGATTTCCTATTACAAGCCTACACAAAGATAAACGGCGAAACGTTAGGTCGCAGAATGAAATTGCAAATTTTACGCTACGCTTAGGCCTCGTATAATTTCAACGGGATTACACTTTATTATAATTCCTCGTTCCAGGCAAGTCTCGCTACACATTTGTCAACGTAATTTCTACCCTCGCTCACGTTCTACTTTCCTCACGCTTTTACATTTTTATCGCACAGAATTCGTAAGGTCGCGTGTTTGCGACATTTTTTTCCCTATTTCGCCTACGGCCCAGTTCTTACTTCTCGCCCGGAGAAATTCTGTCAGCGGTGAACAAATTTTTCGTCACTGGACACTTTTTTGATCCACGAAGAAATTTCGTACCTCGAGCGGAGCCTGAATTAGAAGGTCCGAAAAAGCGTTTTTTTCGGGAATTTTTTTAGAAGGGAAAAAAGCAAGTGAGCCCAGTAATCATTGAGGTATCTTTTCATGTATATTTGAAAAGTATTAAAAAGAATATGTTTAACATGAAACAATAAATGACTGAATAACAAAAAATACAGCCCTTAATTTTTGGCTGAAAAAAAACCAATAAGATTTTCAATTGCCATACATTTTTCTTCTGGGTAATCTAAAAAAAGCTGTCAAAATCGAAAAAAAAAAAATTTCTCAGGTTAGAAAAAAATGTGTTTAAAAAAATCTTTAGCGTGCCATAAAAATTATTTAAAAAGACTGTTTCAACGACGTTTTTAGTTCACTTCGAAGAGATTTTCATACCGAAGAAAATAAACTTTCGTTTCATTCAATAAGTCGTTTAGTTTTTTTGCTATCACGCCCGTCAATGCAGTGGCAAGACGCACATGTAATAGGTTGATAAATCTGCAGTCATTTATTGTTCCATGTTGAATATTTTTTTTATACATTTAATATATACATGAAAAGATACCTCAATGTTTGCTGGGCTCACTTGTTTTTTTCCCTTCCAAAAAAATCCCGAAAAAAAAACGCTTTTTCGACTTCCTAATTCAGGCTCCGGCCTTAAGTGCCACTGTCTATCGGTTTATTTTAGTACAAACACTTGCCTATCAATGGAAAAAGTCTTTATTCCACGGAACTATAATACGGACTATCGCATGAGCGATGAATCAAGTGTAATAAATCCAATCGTTGATTCGGAAACTTTAATCGCTTATTTATGTTCATCACTGATTTGCAATTTTTTCGACGAGATTACTGAGCTGGCGGAATCGGCATTTTACACACAATTAATACACAGCCTTGCCGAGTTCGAATTATTTTTTTATTGAAAAATATTGATAAACAATGACGTCATTATTATTTAAACGTAGTACCGCCGTTGAGGTACCTAATTGGTGTAGGTGGTTCCGGCAACTAGGATGGTCTGGACTAAAAAAATTTTAAACCTACTCTTAGTATAATAATAAAACTTTGGTATGCCCGAAGACTTTTTTGGAATTTTGAAAATTACGACAATGACAAGATGTAGACAGAAAACTTGCATTTTTAGAGACAGCTCAACTGATTGAGCGCGATAATAATATTACCAATATTTCCATAAATAAATAAATATACAAATTAATTTATCATTTTCATGAATGAATAAATAAATAAATAAATTTACATGTCTATTTATTTATTAATTTATGAAAATTGTCAGACTATCAATATTTATTAAACATATCCTGACACTGTTTTATATCATACATGAAATATTAAGTGCTCATATAAAACGGGGATACATGCTTACATAATACATTACAATTATTCCGACAATTGCCAGTTCATCATGGGTAATGCAGCAGCGAATTATTTGTATTTCTCGCTACATAGACTAGTGGAATTAATTCTGAACACTTTTCAAATCTTCAAACTTTCAACTTATGCATCAATAAATGTGATTTTATTGATGTATAAGTTGATCTAAAGTTGAATAAATAAGTAATGGTACATTATTTTTCAATCATCTTGTGGAGCACCCCAAGCCGCATAAAAAACATTAGGGGGTCAAAGTCGTTCAAGGTCATTCACGGTCAGTATCGATGATACAAATCTAAATATATCGGATCACTAGCAAATATTTAGTAGTAATCCGAGATATTTAGATTTGTATTTCATTTTAATAGGTGACCATGAATGATCTTTACCGACTTTGGGCCCTCACGTTTTTTATGCAGCTTGAGGTGCTCCACAAGATGGTTGAAAAAAATGTACGATTCTATTTTAAAAAGTGGAGGTGACTTTCACTGTACGTCGGCGTCTCCACTGAAATAAAAAAAAATTGTCGTATTTGATTCCCTTCACACCATACAACTTTTGTCTGGAACATTTTTTTGTGACGTCGATAATTACCGAGTTATTTCGGATGGCAGAGATAAGAGGGACACTCTGTATATAAAGGAACCATTGCTTGGCTAATCTTGTATTTTTAGGCGTTATGACGTATTGGCCCACATATTTATTTGCGTCGTATTTATGTATAAAATTATACATAGATCGATAGATTTTATGTATACCAAACGACAGAATGTAAGCGTTTCTATCGTTCGATCTACACGGTGATTCATAACTATTAGGGTTCTCTTTGTAAGCAAAAAGGGTGTCATTGCAAACGCAACGCTTTTCTTTTAATGTGGAGCGAAAAAAACTGGCCAAGATATTCGCGTTCAAAGTCCAAGTAGTAAACAATCCCACAAGTTGTTCCCGCGCGGTACGTGCAAGCAGGATCGAACGCGGGATCAAATCCACCTTCGGACAAGTGAATTTTTTTACTCAAAATTCTTTTTCGCTAAAAATAATTACCACGGAGACTGGCTTTGGCAATATGATAATATTAAAAAATTTCGTTCATTTAATACACCACTGTAACGGATTAAAAATATTTTTTTTACATTTTCTCAAAGTACATATACTGAAGAAAATGTAAAAAAAAAAATTAAGTTGAAATATTCAAAATTATCTAAAGTTACAGGCGATTTAGTGAGAGCAGGTAGCGCAATGATTTACGTATACTAAAACTTTCAATCGCGTTTTTCTCGAAACGACTTTTCTGGACTTGGCCGGAATCATAATTCTATCCATAATTATCCGATTTTCAATTTATATTGACGTCCAACGAAATAAAAAAAAATGGTCGCATTTGATCGCCCCCTTCACACCGTACAATTTTTATCTGGAAAATTTTTTTTGTGACGTCGATAATTACCGAGTTATTTCGGGTGAGACACTAAGAGGACACCCTGTCATAATTGCAACGATTTCTCGATACGATTATTGATATATTTTTATAATGCTTGACAATAATTCGTATATGCATATACACTAGAGCATTCATTTTCAAAGTGGGGAGCGTCACGATATACGATTTTCGACGGAAAGGGGAAGTTATAAAAAAAGTTTGGGAACCCCTGCACTAGACGAATTAATGCTGGAAACTTTCGAAAAAAATGACGTGTTTTTTAAATATTTATGCAGAAAATTTATATTCCGCTACACCGCAATGATACTGTAATGTTTTTATTTTAATCTACAATGTAATTACTCAACCTTTACCTTGATAAGCTCACTTTTATAAGAATATAAAATATTAGTGATTTAAGCTTAAAAAAAATCAATAAAAGCGAAATTTAATTTCGCTTTTATTCAACTTATTTCAGAGTGGCTCGATTCGTTGTTCCAAAGCTGTGCTTTGTTTTATTATTATGAGATATTTTTTTTAGACAAATCAATTATTATTAAAAATTATTCTCTCCAAAATTTTTCTCACATTTCTCAGGTAATAAACATCCATAACAGTAATAATTTTTTGAGCTTAATCATAAATTATCGGTAAAGTATACAAAGTTGACCTTGCCATACAAAGTAACGTTCGTCGTCCAACATGAAAATAGTGATACAAAGTAACGTCGTCGTGCAATATGGAAAATGCGATACAAAGTATCGTTGACCGCCCAATATAAACATTGTCATACAAAGTAATGTGCGCCGTTGAATGCCTTCTACATCCTTCAGTTTGTCAACATCCCCCCTCCATGCCAAAATACTATCGGAGTTCTCAGGGTGTTTTGATTTTTGTTACACTAGTTTGCACGGTGTGAGCCAAGCAGACAAATCACATGCTTCCTTTGAATTTTCTTGGTGGTTTCTCAAGTGCCTTGTTACAAATTAATTCATGAGTAATTCTTTTAATGATGGCATCAACGAATAATATGTCCATATTGCACGACGACGTTACTTCGTATCACAATTTTCATCTTGGACGACGAATGTTACTTTGTATGACAAGGTTAACTTCGTTACCTTACCGATAATTTATGATTAAGATAAAAAAAATATTACTGTTATGGATGTTTATTACCTGAAAAATGTGAGAAAAATTTGGGAGAGAATAATTCTTAATAATAATTGATTTGTCTAAAAAAAATATATCATAATAATAAAACAAAGCACAGCTTTGGAAAAACGAATTGACCCACTTTGAAAAAAATAAGCGTTACTGTACACACTTCAGAGTATTTTCTGGAATTTTTTGAGAAAAATCAAAAGTGTCATACCGACCGAAAAAAAATATTTTTGCATAATTTTGGTGAAAATGGGCATTTTTTAAACTCGAAAAATTCAAAACAAATTTTTTTCACAAAGTTCATGTAAAATTGCAACTTTTTTGTCTTCAACATTTTTCTGTTAAATAAAATCCTCACGAGATATAACGGTATTTTGTAAATTTTGAAAAACTCGAGAAAATGCGATCCAAAAATTTTGACTAAATTTACACTTTTTTTTCTTCATATAATTAAATAATTTGACAATATTTCAATTTTTTTGAGAATGGACAACTTTTTGACAGTTCGAAATGGTATGGAACGCCTCATATATATATATATATATATATATATATATATATATATATATATATATATATATAGTCGCTCTGTGTAAATATATACAGAACGTGAGGACGACTACGTTCTATTATTTTACACTGGTTACGCTAATAATAGCCAGTGTTGAATATACATCCTTTCAGCTTTAAGGAGTCGATACAGAAGCCCTCGCACAGATAAATCCTGTCGGTTGTCAGTTGAACAGACTTCGTATGCCAGGAGCCGTTACTTCAAGTATATAGGAGCGCGACCCTCTGGTTTCCGCCTACCCGTCGCGAGGGATATGCCTCGCTCGTCTGCGTCCTACCCACGAACCGCCGCGCGCAAAACCGAAGTGGATGAGATTCAACGCCACCTTCGCATTTACCGTCACGTTATCTTGTGTTACCTCAAAGAGGGAGCGAACAAAGTGCTCTCTACATCCGACACTCCTGGGGGGGGGGGGGGGGGGGGGGTCTGCGACTCGCGATAATTTTCCTCCAGCAGTCAAGGCGAGACGTCAATCTCGAGTCCTCGGCAGCTTGATAGAATTTTCGCGTATACGTGGGACACATTTTTTTGGAGCCACTCCGGGCCAATTCTTAGCTCCCTCGTGGGAGCCTTCGGTTTCGAGATATTTCTTCTTGGAGATTTTTGTGGAAACGTACTCGGAATGCTCCAAAACGACAAAAAATGATGTTTAGAAAAATGTGTACGTGTGTGGTTTTTTTGATACGCGGAAATTACCGGTCTTTGGGATGCAATGATAAAAAATAAAATTTAACGGGGCCAACTCATGTGACAGCTATTTTTTTCGCTTTTTTTGGATTTTTTTTAATGAACCATTAAAATACACAATTTTTTTTACCACACATTTAATGATGTTTTCACAGTCCCTCAAAATTTTATCAAACAAAAATAAATAGTTGAATCCACTTTACACCGTTCGGAAGACACTCATGTGTAAAAGTATTTGGTTGACGGCTGCCATGATTCCGGAGGTTTTGCTGATCTGAAATAGAAAAATCGAACGGAATTTTAATTTGTAGGCTAGCCGGAACTACAGTAAAGCAAAAATATCAAAAATTGAATTTTTGGCACGGTTTTAAAAGTTAAGTTTCAAGATTCGTCATTTTTTTGGACTTTCCAGCTTGAAAAAAAATATGGCAAATAACAGAAATATTCTAGTTCGGGTGAGAATTATAGACGTACTGACTATACCATACAAATTTAAGCGAATCCGTTCAATAGGTTTTGAGATATCATGGAAGCCAATTTGAAAAATATTTTTATTAAAAATAGTACGATTTACTAACAGAAAATGTTGACTAACCATTAATCTGATATTCCGGGTCTATATAACGCGCACACATTTTTTGCAATGTGTGCAAACAATTTTCTTTCGTTTTTTTGCATTTGTCAC
>OZ023313.1:64508359-64513359 GCA_964007375.1 Ophion obscuratus | reverse complement strand
AGGCGAATTGAGCGAAAAGAATCGAGTTGGTTGTCACACACATTTTTTTCTCGTGATCTATACCAAGGCAGCTGCCACTCGATAAATCTGTTTTGACTGTGAGCAAGGCGGCAGAGTCGGGCTCTCATTACTCGATTGACAGAGACGAAGAATGGAAATGAAAGGAAGAAAAAAAAGGATATAAAAGTGAAGGCGGATTTTGCGAAACGGGTGGAAAATAATCGGTGCATGTGCAAGTCGTGGAATAATATGGGCTGTACATCATGGCTGTTCTGGCATATCCCATTATACCATATCCTGCGTAATAAACTTTAATATCATCTTCCGGAATAACGTCCATCAGAAGACGTTACGTAAATCTCTCTCGTTCTCCCGAATTGTATGGATCCCTTTATTGAATCCCCCCCCCGCCTCTCCTTGCCAATCCTGTCCGTCAAATCATGACTTATGGTCGCAACTTTCCCAAATCAATTCTACCCATCACAGATTATTGGATTCACATGAAGAATTGTTATTGACTACTTTTTTTTCCATCAGCCACTCGCCCCGATTAAAAAATTCGGAAATTCTCGATAGTTTCGAGCTTGGACCGAAAGTTCAGTGGATGCGGGTCGTGGCACAGAAAAAAAAACAGGAAAAAGGAAAAATCTAAAAAATTGCTATATCCGTAATGTCAACTTCCTGATAATCACTGTTGTTTATCATCATTGAATTTGTTGAGCCCTTGCGGGCTTTCGCGAAATAATGAGACCGAAAAAAACAATAATTCCAAACACGACTACAATTTAAAATTTCAGAATCGGAAATAAAGCCTGGAGAGATAAATGCCCAAGAAAAATCTCAAAATTAATTAACTCGGTAATATAAATTCAATCATAATATGAATTATTTATCGTTATTGAATTTACTGGGTTCCTGCGGGCTTTCGCGAAATAATAACGAGACAAAAGATCAATTCCTACGACGACTCCAATTTCGAAAAGTTTTATTTAAAAAATAAAGCAGCACAAGTGTCAATGGCACTGATAGGAGCTGTCAAAGTTCATAATTAAATATTCGTTTCCAGTCTCACATAGTCAGTGATATGCCGGAAAAATATCAACCAATACGAATTGGTTGTCAACCAATACGTATACGCTCTGGCTAAACGAATGGGTCACAGTGGATCGTTTCAATTGATAATTAAATTTGTACCTTCGGCAGTTGGTCATTAACCGCGTCGAGGATCACCCATCGACAAGCCTCTGGTTGTGATTTAATTATGTATAAGCTTTGAATATTTCAAATGGTGTGAGTGAATTCGCGAATGATTAAACTTCCATGAGGATCTATCCGAATATCGGACAATGTCTAATTTGCATGAGAAAGGCAAACGATGCGAATCAAAATTGAAATTCTGCAAAGCCGGAAATTCTATTTACAGGACTGCTACGTGTTAGATAAAGCATATTTTCAGGCTTTCGCTGTATACCAGTTTTTATATCTGTATATATATCTGTGTATATATATATATATATGTGTGTGTGTGTGTGTGTGTGTGTGTGTGTGTGTGTGTGTGTGTGTGTGTGTGTGTGTGTGTGTGTGTGTGTGTGTGTGTGTGTGTGTGTGTGTGTGTGTGTGTGTGTGTGTGTGTGTGTGTGTGTGTGTGTGTGTGTGTGTGTGTGTGTGTGTGTGTGTGTGTGTGTGTGTGTGTGTGTGTGTGTGTGTGTGTGTGTGTGTGTGTGTGTGTGTGTGTGTGTGTGTGTGTGTGTGTGTGTGTGTGTGTGTGTGTGTGTGTGTGTGTGTGTGTGTGTGTGTGTGTGTGTGTGTGTGTGTGTGTGTGTGTGTGTGTGTGTGTGTGTGTGTGTGTGTGTGTGTGTGTGTGTGTGTGTGTGTGTGTGTGTGTGTGTGTGTGTGTGTGTGTGTGTGTGTGTGTGTGTGTGTGTGTGTGTGTGTGTGTGTGTGTGTGTGTGTGTGTGTGTGTGTGTGTGTGTGTGTGTGTGTGTGTGTGTGTGTGTGTGTGTGTGTGTGTGTGTGTGTGTGTGTGTGTGTGTGTGTGTGTGTGTGTGTGTGTGTGTGTGTGTGTGTGTGTGTGTGTGTGTGTGTGTGTGTGTGTGTGTGTGTGTGTGTGTGTGTGTGTGTGTGTGTGTGTGTGTGTGTGTGTGTGTGTGTGTGTGTGTGTGTGTGTGTGTGTGTGTGTGTGTGTGTGTGTGTGTGTGTGTGTGTGTGTGTGTGTGTGTGTGTGTGTGTGTGTGTGTGTGTGTGTGTGTGTGTGTGTGTGTGTGTGTGTGTGTGTGTGTGTGTGTGTGTGTGTGTGTGTGTGTGTGTGTGTGTGTGTGTGTGTGTGTGTGTGTGTGTGTGTGTGTGTGTGTGTGTGTGTGTGTGTGTGTGTGTGTGTGTGTGTGTGTGTGTGTGTGTGTGTGTGTGTGTGTGTGTGTGTGTGTGTGTGTGTGTGTGTGTGTGTGTGTGTGTGTGTGTGTGTGTGTGTGTGTGTGTGTGTGTGTGTGTGTGTGTGTGTGTGTGTGTGTGTGTGTGTGTGTGTGTGTGTGTGTGTGTGTGTGTGTGTGTGTGTGTGTGTGTGTGTGTGTGTGTGTGTGTGTGTGTGTGTGTGTGTGTGTGTGTGTGTGTGTGTGTGTGTGTGTGTACATATACATATTTATATGTGCGTATTAGAGTGGTACAAAAAAAAAATTCGCGGTACTCAACGAAAAATGTCACTACGTTATGAAAAAGTAATTCGCACAAAATTTGAGAGGTCTAAACATTTGTTAGGTACTTCTCAAACGACTTTTATCATAATAATATAATTCAAATAATTTAGCCAACTTATGTTGAAAAAGATTTTCGTTGAACGATTGAGTTTGATTTTTCCGTAAATAATTTTTTTTCAATACTGCCGACTCCAATCGTAATTTTTGTAACCTGTTGAAATTGGTGCAAGGTTGGGAAATTCCTATTCCGGTATCACTCCAAGCATTAGTTATTTTGACGATAACGTTTTGTGTAATCTCTCAAATAGAAAATTGAAGAGTATTATGATGGTGAAAAAATATACTTAATGCTTCTCTATTCGTGGGTAATTTTCGCTCCACAAAATCTTCGATTTCCGACCCAATCAGATAAATTTCGGCACTTTCACTATCGTCCAAACCCGCGCAGATTTTTAACTTTTTTATTTTTACGTATACTGTGACGTACCTCAATACAGCAACTACTGGAAACAGTCAAATGAATCGTGAAAAGAACTCACGGACAGTCAGAGAAACAAAGGGGAAGTAGCGTCAACAGCGCCGCGGTTTGTAACTCTCGAATCCGCATGACTTTGTTTTCTTACTCCAAAACAACATATTACTCCAAAAAAACACGCATACTTGTTAGACGTTCGTGATGTAAACACCGTGTTGTTGTTTATCAAGTAGTTGATATAATTCTCACAACCGAATTGCAGGTATTGATTCTTAATCTGCAAATACAAATTGTTTATGGGGAAAAAAAAGATTCTAATAAAAATTGTGTATTGTTATAGAAAAAATTAAATCCAGACTTACATTGGATCACGCACTAACATTTTTTGTATCGAGAAAAAAAAATTAATACTCCGGTAATGATGAAAAAAAACATGAGCGGTTGAGTACTAACTAAAAAATTGTTCAGAACCCTCAAATTTTGCAAAACTTTCTTTTTTTTTTAACATACTTCAATTTTCCGTTGAGAAAAAAATTGAAGTTTTTTAACCACCCTGATATATATTTATATATATGTGTGTGTGTGTGCATGCATACATATACACAGAATATCTCAATATGATAGGTCTCATTTTCATTAAATATGCAGTTTTGCCGGAAAGTTTTATCATTCTATGAATATTTTGTAAAATAATAATAATAAAATAATAATAATGAGAACAATACTAATCGTTATTATCATTTTTTTTAAATTGAGAGACGACTGCGCTGTGACAAGCCAAAGAAGGTCGTTTTTCCGAATTTTTTATGCTTACTACATATTTTATTTGGGATTTTGAAAAAAGGTATGTGATTAAGCATACATTAAATTCATTTCGTGTAAATTTTTATTTAAAAATATTGAAAACGAACAACGTTATTGAGGTACAAAGAGCCTCGGTATAAAAATGTAGTCCAACGGCTGGATCGATAACTTGTTAATGGTTGGCCTAAAGAATGAGAATACAAAAGTTTGATAATCGATCTAAATGTAGTTCTCGTAGTACACAGCTGTTTATGAGAACGAAAAAAAATGCACAAAATGGCGGGTGTTCAAACAAAGTGTAATTTTGGCAAAATTTTGACTTGTATTCGGAGGCGAAAAAATACTGAATTTAAAAAATGGCACAACGATAGCGACGGCAATTACGGAAATTTTTTTTTTTTTTTTTTTGAAAATAGGATAATGAAAGCTAGAGGTGTGATTCCACCAGGTCGAGAAAAGTCGTTTCGAGAAAAACGCAATTGAAAGTTTTGGTATACGTAAATCATTGCGCTAGCTGCTCTCACTAAATCGCCTGTAACTTGGTCAATTATCGATATTTTTACTTGACATTTTTTGTCATGTACTCTTGAATACGTCTAGTTGGAAAAAATGCAAAAAAAACTATGTTTTACCCGTCACAGTAGTGTCCCGCATTAAACATTTTACTGTTCTTTGGTTTATTAATTATTATTGTTATTATTATTATTCTTCTTCTTACGGTATATGATTATTACAATGTACTAAAAAGAAACTTATTAATACAGTATAATAATGGGATGAAATGATAATAATAATAGTCCTTATTATTGTACATTATTATTTACGAAATATTATCCCAATAATGTTTATTTTTCATATTATCATCCATATTGTTATAACTTTTATATTTGATATAATTATTATTCTGGTTCGTTATTATCATTTCTATAAACTAAAAGCAAACTCAATATGATAATGCAATAATGGCGTAAAAAAATAATAATTAGTGATATTAATATTGATTATCCATCACGTAACATTGTTATTACTAT
>OZ023313.1:63858939-63875659 GCA_964007375.1 Ophion obscuratus | reverse complement strand
CACCACTTAAGGATGAAAAGCTCTCATAAAATTTGCAAGCGCGTGGAAATAGCGGACGATCGACGACGGAAGAGCTTTCGAACCCCTCGTCATTGTCGACGATTTGCGAAGAAGAAAATTGAAAGACAAAAAATAAAAATAAAATTACGCGAATCCAAAGACTGATGTAGGCAAACATTACGGAAGGTTACGCGTTGCTTTTTGATCGTGGGTTGTGGGGGTTGGAGATATCCAGTTCAGTCAAATGACGGTTTATGACTTTTTCCGAGTGAACCACGAAACAATGGATACGAGGTATGGATTTCTTCTATACATGCTCATTTGTCATAAAATATATAATGAAAGGGCAAAATGATGCATTTCAAAAAATTTTATAACGTGAATAAGAAAAACTTTTGGGCTACTACCAACTTTAAAAAGTATACTATTATCGATGATTATTATGGAAAAAAATGCGTCAGCGAATGTTTTTATACAAGTCAGAATAAAATTTTGGGTAATTCATAATTATGCCTATTTATATTTGTCAAGAGATTATTTATTATTACCATTAATGAATATTAAGTGTTGCCGAAATACGGCAACTTTGCGGACATTGAGGTTGGCAGCAATGCTTGTTCATTCACTAGCCAACATTCGTAATCTTTCGTAAAAAGTTGATGGTTCAATATTGAATATGTATAGTTTACGATGGGTAAGATGGGTTATTTTTTCAAAATGTTTACGAAAGTTCAGTTTGCGTTAATCCGTTGTTAGAAATGATTTATCTTGGTGCTAAATAGACAATAAAATTACATCACTCGTACTGTAAACGTCTTGCCCATCTTACCGCACGTAAAATTACGTACATTGAACTATTTTTTATCTCTGGTATTTTGTAGTGAATTTTTTTTTTCATTCGTAAAGACTCAGTGTAGTGTAGACAATAACATAGTTTTTTTTTTTCAAATTTCATTTTGGATAATGACTCATGCTCCAAACGACAAAGCGACATTGTATTGTCTGCGAATCGTGTGTAAATCGAACGCTTTGGAGATTCGATGAATGCTCATATTGGCGGGGTAATTGGATACGTCGAAATGGACAACTAGTTTGAACGAATTGCCGAACGATTATCGAGAAAGTGGGGAGTAACGAATTAATGATTTTGGCTGGAGATTGTGAAATTTTGGGACGATTAACCTCTGTGTTTGAAATAATTAGTGGTGAAAGCTTCAACTTGTTTTTCGACGGCTTGTTGATAAAATCTTCAAAACTACCGTACAATATTACTTTGAACAGGTTTTGGAAGTTTTTTGTAAGTAAATTTTACTTAACATCCTAGGTACCAACTTTTCTTGCTCCAATAGAACAGTGTGTATTTTGGCTATCAAATGTATAAGAAAGTCAAGCTCCATCATCCCCTCACAATGTCATATATATATTTTTCGAAGTGTCAAAGTAGCCCCAAGTGTGAGGCTTCTTTGACAGGGCATTGAAAGGCAACTTATGTAAAAAATTAAGAGTTACTTTGATGTCATTTTAATAAAAAATGTAATATTTTATGCATTATATTAAATGAAAAACAACGATTTTTCATAACCAAATTGTCATCGCTATTAAGGCAGCAGAACTCGAACAATTTTCGTCCAATCGACTTAAAATGTTAACTGTAGTTTCCTAGATTGCTTTAACAGTCAAGTACGAGCGCTTTTTTCGACGAATCGAAGTTTTTTGAAAATATATCACTTTTGAGATGAAAATTATGGTCGAAAAAACGAAATTTTGACGAACTCGTCTCTATTTGTCTTTTAATTATTTTTTATTTCCCCTCGTACTTGACTGCTAAAAATAATATAGTTAACGAAAATATTTCACTCTCAGTTCCGGGATTAAATGTACGACCGTTCTACTGCGTGCCGCGGAGAGGGTTGGCTGAAAAACATACATACTTCTTTTACATACTTCAATATATATCTTGTAAAACCTAAAAGCTTTTTTGACCATGTATTTTATTCCGTTCTAAAAAAAATTCCAAAGAAAACGATGGAAAATGGGCAGTTACAGTGGTGTCCATTCTTAAGGAAACATTTTACATAAAAATATCAAGTACTTGGGGTGCTATTATAAGCACTTAATGAGTCTTATAATTGTCATTGAGGTCAAAATCAAATTGAGCAATACTACAATCAACTTTAGCAACAATATAATTAACTTGAACAACGAATTGTTGTTCAAGTTATTATTTAAAACGTATTTTGGCGCTCTGTCAAAGTAGCCCCAAAAACGGTCAATGTTTTTTTTTTTTAATTTTAACCACATATTCTTTATAACTATAGCTATAGCACATATCAAGGATTTTTTTAAATTTTGATATTCACTATTTGTTTGACCAAAAACGGTGACAAAATATGTTTTTTTTTAAATGTCGGCCATTTTGTTATTTTTGCATTTATCCAAAATCGTATGACATGCGCTATAGCCCTTAAATACTGCATCTAAAACCGTTTGAGTTTTTTGTTTCGGCTGATCCATCTCCGAGATTTCATCAACAGCGCAGACCTACCATTTTTAGGACATTTTTTCAACTTCCATTTTCGTCTATAAATAGTGACTTAAATAAATAATTTAAAAAAAATATATTTCGAAAGTGTATTTATTATGGTTTTAGGCCACAGTAACGAGTATAAAATCATGTGCGAATTTAACAATTTTTTCTCGTATGAAAAAGTGATTCACTCATAAAATTAATTACACATCCGTTTAGTATGAATATCAAGCTGTTAAAAAAATATATATATATTTTTTTTCGGTGTACAAAATGGCCGACTATTCGAGACTTCTCGACACAGCCTTTTTCCCAATTGGTGTGACAAATAACTTCAACAATTTTCACTCGATTTACTTCAAATTAAAAAGTTATGTTCCTAATTGCATTTCGCAGAGAAGTACGTACGGAATTTCTGATTAATCGAAAACTTTTCATTTTATGAGCAGTTATAACGAAATTTTTCACTGAAAATGCATTTTGTAAGTTCAAATACCCACAACTTTTGAATAAAACAATATTTTTTAAATTCCGTACGTACTTCTCTCGGTATTCTAATACGATTGACGAGAATTTTTGTTTTTTGTTCTAGGTAAAAAATTGTGGATGCTTAATGTCACGCCGCGGAGCGCCTAAAAAAAAGATAAAAGAAAATATTAGTAGTCGGCCGTTTTGTAGATCGAGAAAAAAAATACGTTTTCTAACAGCTTGATATTCATACTAAATAGATGTGTAATTAATTTTATGAGTGAGAAATGAATTATAGGTTCATTATAATTAAAATGTTAAATGAATTATGGGTTCATATTAGAAATGAATTATAGTTAAATTTTAGGTGAATGAATGAAATGAATTATTTAAAGTTAAATGAATTATAGGTTCATTTTTAATACGAACCTATAAAAAAAATCATGAAAATAGCCTTCTTCAGCGTCTAAAGTGAGAAGACCCCTTAAAACGGACGAAATTGTTAAAGACGGCAAAGGCATACGAAGGTACGTCATAGTATCGAAGCCGTAACTGACCTGCCAAAGAAAGAGAAGAGAGAACGAATAAAAATCTGTGGCGCTCACGATAAGATGCGGCGGTGGGTGTATTGGTCTCAGATGCCAATGGGAGATTTCGTTCGAGACAAAACACACGAGCTCTGGATATATAAGGTGTCGGGTAACCAAGAACATCTGACATATAATCACGCGGGGACAATCACCGTATCATTGCCTCATAGTCTATATTTCTGGGTCTCTCTCTCTCTCTCTCTCTCTCTCTCTCTCTCTCTCTCTCTCTCTCTCTCTCGTGACGCTGAAGGCGCGTACGATGACCTAATGCTGGTCGTCGATATTGGTTGTAGAGGTAAGCTGAAACTCCCATTTCTGCTTTGACCCCATCTCTAATTTTGGATCCGACTATTATCCAGCCTGCATTGATTCGACGCATAGTGGGGCCTCTTAGCTTTTATTTATAAATGTATATACAGAGGGACAGAGGAGGTACCTAGAAAACTAAACGATGCTTGGGAAAGTGTAACTGTTGCCACATAAAGTATTTACATTTCGCCGTCTCTCTGAAGATTGTGATGCTGAAGCAAAATCAAGATCGATAATGTAATATGGATCAATGACGAATTCATTTTATTGTCGGTTGATTGTTAGAGAGATTTGTAGAAATCAGTCGTATGTCATATATGTCATATTCTTTTATTTCGTAACGGTAATTTATTGACGATGTTTTTATGTGGTAATTTATTGACGATTGTCGAAAATCAAAAGATAATCATACAGCTTGTTTCGTAATTTTCAAAAATTAAGTAAAAAGCGTCCGGTCATGTGAAGGTTTTATTATACTGAAAGAACATTCTTCTATTTGTCAATTCACAATGAACATCCCTCAGGTGACACCCTTCGATTTTGTTGAAATTTGGATATGTCATAAAGCACCAAAAACTAAGCGATACGTATTTTTTTTCATCGGCGGAAAAACGGTTTTAAGGGGTGAAACCACCCCTCGAAAAAAGGCATCTCTAGGGGTAATATAGCAGTTTTCACACACAAGGAGTCCACCGATTTTAATGAAACAAAAACGAAAATTCTTCTAATCCGAAGCAATGAAAAATCCACCATAGTGACATTGCAAAAAAATTAAGGGGTGAAACACCCCTATATTAAGGGGTGGTTTCACCCCTTAAAACCGTTTTTCAGTCGATAAAAAAAATAGGTATCGCTTACGTTTCGGTGCTTTATAACATATCCAAATATTAACAAAATCGAAGGGTGTTCCTGCGGGATGTTCCTTGTCAGATGTCCCTACTTGCCAGAAAGACCTTTACCGGCCACGCAGCAACGGCGGCACTTCGTTTAAATAATTATTACTCCATTGTTTATCAATATTTTTCAACGAAAAAAAAACTCGACCTTGGCATTCCAACACTCTCGTTAGAAAGAAATATTGAAAAGCGTCCTGGTTTATATGGAGTGCACACCTCCGTCGGCAACCTATAAGTGCATCTCGGGTCAATCTGACCCAAAGCCTTTTTCAAATCGTTGTATTCCGGAACATATGCATTTTTCTTTTTTTTTTAATACAGACGTTTTTTGTAGTAAATTATCCATATTTTGGGGCCCTAAATTTATTTTTTGACAAAAACGAAAACTAAATGCCATAACATTGGTTCAAAGTGGGGCATACGTTAAAAAATACGTACTTACACGAAAAAAATCACTGGGTCAAAATGACCCAGTGTGCACTCGAAGGGTTAATATCATGTTTTACAAGGATTTGCATTTTTTTACAAGCTCCTCCGGCTTTCCAAATGCAAGGACTCTTACTCATTAAAATCTCTCTCGTTATCGTTATTGCCATTTTCGTAATTTTCACAATTTCACAAACGTGTCCGGTAATATGAAAGTTTTATTATCATTATACTGAAATTATATCTTTTTGTCTTTCATCTGACAAGGAATATCACTTTGGTGTCCTCCTCCGATTTTGTTCAAACTTTTTTATGTGGAAGAGTATCAAAAACCAAGAGATACGTATTTTTTTTTCATCGGCGAAAAAACGGTTTTAAGGGGTGAAACGCACCCTTGAAAATAAGGGTGTTTTTCGTTTTTCGTTGATAAGGTTATCGTTCTCATCTCCAATGTACACAAAAAAATAAACATTGTTGCAATTTGAATTTTTTTCATATCTCGTACCGTTAAAACGTTATCGACGAAAAACGAAAAACAGCCCCATTTTTGAGGGTGCGTTTCACCCCTTAAAACCGTTTTTCCGCAGATAAAAAAAAATACGTGTCTCTTAGTTTTTGATACTCTTCCACATAAAAAAGTTTCAACAAAATCGGAGGAGGTCACCATAGTGATGTTTCTTGTCAGACCCGCTAATTTCCAAAATAAAAAAATGATAACTTCATTGTCTATCAATATTGTTCACTGAAAAAATCCTCAAATTGGCAAAACTATGTATTAATTGTGTGTAAGATTCCAACCTCGTCGTTCCAAGGCTCTCATCAGAAAAAAATATTGCAGCTTGTTTTTTCGGCTCCAAGCTTACGAGTCTCGAAACTCCAACGACCGTTCTCAAACCAGCCAGATGTCCCGATAGTCAACAGTACATGGATTTGACAGGTTCGAAATATTGTCCACATACATATCTACGTAGCGGACCATACCGATGAGAAAAATCGGAATACGGGTGCGATCTCGAATGACGGATTGCAGCTAGATTCGTAGCGCCAATAGGCGAAAGCTCGCCGACTCAACCAACGTAGTTTTTATTTATCGAACAAATGTCGTTACATCAAACTATCGATGGCACTCTAGGGATCTTGACTTTTTTCCCCCGTAAACGACTCCTACCGTTTTGTATACCCAAAAGAAAGAATACTGCCCCGAAAGATCAAAACTCCGAAAGAATTTTACACGAAAGACCAAAACTCCGAAAATCTGAACACCGTCAAAATAATCCGGCTATGGAAGTTTGAAAAGTTTCAAAATTTTTAATAAATCGACGAATTATTTCAAGATTTTTTTTTTTGATTAACCCCTACTAGTCACACTCAGCTAGAATCACGTTATAGTCATACTGGGTTCAAGGGACCCAGGCGTTTGTAAATTGTTATAAATAATGAAATAATGCATTGAGCGATATGAAAAAAATAGTGACGTATAATTCGAACCTTGTTAAATAGAAGGATATTCGTTAGAAATTAAAAATTAAATTTTAAATATGCAAAAAAAATTATGCAAAAAAAACGTGAAAAATGACTTTTTTTACAAAAATTGCTGCAACTCTTGTAATTATTGACGAAAAAAATGGTTTTATAATCTGGAAACAATGTTCGTCGAAATAGACATAACGGTTTCTGTGGGTTTTTCAAAAAGTGTATTTATTTCATCCAACGCAGGTGCGATTTAGAATGAAAGAATGAAACGCTTACGCATGTAAAAAAATGTATGTGTTATTGGAAAAAAAAGTTGTACGACATCAAAATAATTTGTTTGGGTCCCGTGGACCCAGTCTCACTATTAAGGGTTAAGAAGCGATTTTACGTCAATTTTGAAATTACTATAGACTATGTTACACGTTCTGCATAATTTACAGTCAACTGTGTAAACTTTTGCTGGTATGATTTTGACGAACCTTGTAATTTCGGAACATTAAAATTAGGAATTTTAAACCGTCGGCGCATTCAAATGTCGAAATTTCTACCCGGCCCTCAAGTCAAGATCATGCCAGCGTAAGTCTACATAGTTGACTGTAAATGATGTAGAACGTATAACACTGTCTAGACAAATTTCAAAATTGACGCAGAATCACTTCTTAATGAAAAAAAATCTTCAAATAATTCATCGATTTATTGAAAATTTTGAAACTTTAAAAACTTCCATAGCCGAATTATTTTGAAGGTCTTAAGATTTTTGGCTTTTTGTCTTCAGTCTTGTCTCAAAAATTCTCAGTTGTCTCAAAAATTCTTTTTGAGTTTTGATCTTTCGAGGTACTATTCTTCCGGAGTTTTGAGCGTTTTGATCATTAAAAGGTCGGAATTTCAACCCTGCCCCATCTTGAATTTCGGAACATTAAAATTCGGAATTTTAAACCGTCGGAACATTTAGAGTTCAAACGTACCACTATCTACGTTAGAGAGACGTGTTAAAGCTAAAAGAAAGGGTGGAATGAAGTTAGTAGGCCAATTGGTGCCTCTTCAACCGGTGTTTCTACCAGAGGAAGGCGAAGAACTAATAAATTATTATGCAGTTTTTCTCAAAACTGCATTATCGAAATTAGCGTGCAGGATTACTCGAAAACTATTAAGGGAGACTTTGTCCTTTGTGCCCAGCGGGAGATGTTAGCGGCTCAACATGAGCAGCTAGAAGAAGAGGAGGGATGCCTCTATGGACCAGGCATTGCCGATTAGCGGTAATTATAAACACATTTGTGTAAACACATTACAAAACTTGAAACGCGTTTTTCTCGAAAACACGTTTTTAAAAATGGCTGCCATTCTCCTGACCGCTGTAATTAACATATCGACCTGAAATTTGGAGCGCATACTCAGAAAATATGTCTTCACGGAATGACGGATCGTTTTTTCGATAAATACATTTTTGCATTTATTATTTATTTTTTTATGCGAAAAAACGCGAAAATTCCATTTTTTTAAATTGCCGCCATTTTCCGAAATTTGTACTAAACGAAAAACCCATCCGTCATTCCATGACCAAAGGGTCACAGATTGATAATATGCTTTGAATTTGTGTTTCAGATCAACAAAGAGGGGGCAGTGATGTCAGCCGTTTACCTCCCGTGATTTGAGGACCTGTTTTCGCGGAGCTGCAGCGGCCGCCATTTTGGTTTAAAAAAAAAAATTAACGTTCTGTATATCATGAATAAAAGCAAGAAAAAACCGCACTCAAAAAGCTTTACGCGTTTCCTTTAAAAAAAAAAAAATGTAAACACCTGAAATATGGCACTCCAAGGACAAAGTCTCCCTTAAGCTGATTGAGTTGAAACTTGGTAGAAATATTGATAACATTGATACCTTCCACTTGGCGAGAATTGTTTTTCAAAAATTGAAAAAAAAAACACTTTCTAATCCACATTTTACAGAAATGTTGCGTGAAATGTGATTTTTTTTTGTAAATGCGTGCCATTTTCTTACGGGGCTATACCAGTGTGACACTTTCAAAATATCGATTTCTTTGCCTTTTTCGACAGTTTATACTTTCAAGAATATCCTGTAAAAATTTCAATGCCGAAAAAAAGTTGGTTTGCGGTGTGCATCATAACTCGCAACAGAATCATTTGAAACAAAAAAATCAAAATGCATTTGTTAAAGGAGATGTTTCTCGAGGTAATGACGGGAGGATTTTTTTTTCGATTTTTCGATTTTTCGTACCACTTGGGAGCCAAAAACCCGATTTTCGCTAAAAAAAATCGGCTAATTTGTTGTTGAAAAATTAGTAATTATTAAAAAAAAAAAAAAAAAAAAAGCTCTCGACAATACCTGGTGAATTATGTGAAGAAGTACTGTGCAAAATTTCAAAGCGATTGGTCCAGTAGATTTTGAGTTATCGTGCACACGGACTTCAAATATGACAAGTCTCAGAAAAACGGTTGAAAAACGCAGAAGAGAAGAGAACGGCATAGAGCAATAGACGCTCAAATACTCATAACTTGTCGTAACTCAATAGCAATTATCCGTAACTCGTAACTCAAAGAGCATATACTCGTAACTCAAAGAGCAATACTCGTAACTCAAAGAGCAATTATCCGATTGACTTGAAATTTGAACTGAGTACTCTTGAATATATTTACTCTACAATGACGTAGGATATTTTTGATTGGATAAAAATTGACGATTTGGCATTGAAAAAACGACCATTTTATAGGCAAGAAAACAGACTTTTTTCATAATTACGCCATTTTGTTAGATTTTGATATTTTTCGAAAATCCTACGTCATTGTACAGGAAATACCGTCCAGTTTAACGAAATTTTTTCCTCTTTCGGTTTCAGCTACTCAATCGGCCGGAATCATGTCAGCAGTGGAGGAACTTTTTTTGCGCCTGCGAAGGCAGCGCATAAGTCGCTTGGATCTCAATATTTTTCTATGAAAAAATAATCTAACATAGGTCAAATATAGCCAAATATATTCGTAATTTTCCGAAACATTTAATTGAGTACTTTTCTTCCAAAAAATGCCCAAAAAACACCCAAATTTTCAGCGTTCATACCAGAATAGTCCCTTAAATTTGCATTTTCTTCATTTTAGTTATCGTCACATAGAAATTATACATGTTCAGACTGAAAATTTGTTTGAACTTTTTTGAAAATCAAAGTCTACGGGAAGCTAGACTGCACGCACTGAAACCATTTTTGTATGCGAAAAATGCCAATAATTATTGTCCCATCATGCTCCCACCGCTGTTTCATCTTGCCCTGCATATGGGGCAAACTGCCAAAAATACATGTTTACCCAAAAATATATATTGCACGGTAGTAATCAGAAAGACTGATTTTTTGTTTCCAAAATTAAAACATCAATAAACGGCGAAAAGTTAAAAATAGTCACTAAAGTTGTCTGATTCATATATGTTTTATTTGAGTATGACCTTAGCGTTCTCATCTTGCCCTTACAGACCCTATTGGGAGCTTGGAACTCGTCTCCATCTCCCTGAATCATCATTGAAGAACTTGATGACCTTTTGGAGAAGAAAGACTGCCATTCAATCTAAGGTCGTTGTCGCCCGATCCCGAGTGAAGTTTCGAAAAAGATCTATGCAAATTACTGAACAAGACTTACGACAAATCGACCTTCGTCGACAATTGTGTTGCTCCGTATTGCGGAACGAAGGAAATGTGTCGCGACACGCGTGACACTTGGCAGTCTTTGGCTTGCCGAGAACTTTGCGATCGTTTGACAAATAGTTGGTGTACACGCGTTAAGCATGTTGGCTATTAAGTACAACGGTGACATCAATCACGAGCGCGAATGAAACGCCGAGGCGCTCTCAATTTAAATTATCATCAAAATTGTCATCGTTTTCGCTGGGTCGAGAAGAGGTCTGAATGCGGCACATTCATGTCACTCTTTCTCTCTGTGTGTCGTGAATTATGTCACGGTGGTTGGATGGCAAGTGCTTTGATGAGCTCATCGGGCGAGCCGCGCAACGACTCTCTCTCTCTGTTCCTCCAGTGAAGTTGACGCATCACCGCAGACTAATATGTTGACTGATGCTATCATCTGTATGTACTTGCAACTGCAACAGATATAAAGAGCCAAACGATGCTTCCCATTCTGGAATTCTTTTCTTTCCTCAACACCAGCCACATCCGCCTCGCCACCACTCACACTCCGTCTTACGCTTATGATTACGTCATGACGAATTATGAAGACGGCCTCATAGGGAGAGACTTCACTGGGCATTCGAAAAGAAATAAAAATAGCGTCACTTTGTAGAATTCGATGGGCCTGCAGTGGATTGTACATTGAGAAAAAAAAACCAACTGAGTCGAAAAAATATATTGGTTGATTCAAATAAATGTTACAATAATATAAAATTTTGGAAAATGTGAAATAATTAAGGGCGGGGTAAAGTATTTAAATTTTTTTTTCATTTTTTTTTTCATTTTTCAAATGAATGCATAATATATCAAGAATATTGTGTTAAAATTTCAAGTCGATGGGAGTAAAATTGACGAAGTTATGAGTATTTGAGCGTCTATTGCTCCATGCCGTTCTCTTCTCTTCTGCGTTTTTCAAATCGTTTTTCTGAGACTTGTCATATTTGAAGTCCGTGTGCACGATAACTCAAAATCTACTGGACCAATCGCTTTGAAATTTTGCACAGTACTTCTTCACATAAGTCACCAGGTATTGTCGAGAGCTTTTTTGTTTTTTTAAAAATAATTACGAATTTTTCAACAACAAATTAGCCGATTTTTTTAGCGAAAATCGGGTTTTTGGCTCCCAATTGCTAAGAAAAATCGAAAAATCGAAAAAAAAAAATCCTCCCGTCATTACCTCGAGAAACATCTCCTTTAACAAATGCATTTTGATTTTTTTGTTTCAAATGATTCTGTTGCGAGTTATGGTGCACACCGCAAACCAACTTTTTTTCGAGGCGCCTCCGGGGTTTAATTTTCACTCGCTCAATTTTGAATATTTTGCAATGCAAATTTAGGAGAATGTTTTTCAAATGTTACTTTATTATATGTAAATTTTTCAATAATCGAACACTATTCGTTACGCCAAAAAAAATCTTAAAAACATGCCTTTTTTTCGCCGAATTAACTTTACCCAGCCGTTAAGCGGTTGCTACAACATTTTTTATTTCGCACAAAAATATAATCAATGGAATGAATTATTTCTTTACTACATCGAAGCGAATATGCTACGAGACGTAAGTTTTTCAATTTGTTTCAAATCTTCAATAAAAAGTTAGCATTAGAATGATCATCCACGATGATAGTGGAGAGAATATCAGATATCAAATGGAATATCGGTGGAGAGAGTATCAGATATTCAACTGATAAGAACAGATACTACACTTTGATCTTAGCCACGGGCCAAGAAGCGATACTATTTAGAGTTTCTCCGGCGTTTAAGGGGGAATATCAGTGTGAAAAAAGTTCGATTTTTTTTTGCTTAAATAGATAGTTTTGGCGTTTAAGAATATGCCTACAAATTTTCAAAACAATATTCGGCTTAGAAGTATTCGAAATTGGCGCCAAGCCATGTGTTTTTATAAAACAACGTTTTCGATAAAAACATGGTTTTTATCGAAACCATGTTTTTTGACCTGGTTGACAGCACAATTCCGTTAAATTTTGTCCAATCGACTTCATTCAATAAGGATTCTCTTCAGAAAACTTATCGCTATCGTCGCATCGTAGAGTGTTGTTTAATTGCTTACTTTTTTTAATTAACAATTTACTGCAAAATTTTTGTGTAAAATTCGATTTTTTTTTAAAAAGGCCGCTATTTTTTTCTAATCAAAATTTTCAAACTCCCTACCATGCTGCGATAGCTATACTATTATAAGTTAATAATCTTTATGAATTTTTGTTTTCACCTGCTTGCTGTGGCACTTATGCTGTCAACCGTCGGGGAGTCTTTTTTGAGACGCTTCTCTGCTTAATAAAATGTACTAAAAATAAAAAATAAAAATTCCTTGTATGCTTCATTACTTCAATAATTAATACACCAAATTTCAAATAATTTGATCGAGCCGTTTTTAAAAAAAAATCCCAATGAATACGTCATTTTTCAGTCTGTCAAACTGATATTATCCCTTAAGCAGATTTTTGGTTCGCGCTACGCTTACGAGAAACGAGGGCGCGTGCCGCTTCTAGCGGTTACTCCGAGAACTACGGGTTTCCTCACACCGATCATTTCGGTGGCGCTTTTCCATGATTTGGCTGAATTTTTTCAACCAAATGCGCAAGAAACAAATTTTATTTTCGCATAATTTTTTAACCAATTCAGACATTTGCTTAATATTTTTCAATAAAAATAAAAGATTAATATTTTAACGAATAATGCACTTGAAAATCAATATCGGATATGGTGAAAAAAATAAAAAGACATATTTACTCAATAGAAATTTTATCTGAATCAAACGAGCGAAATTCAATTTTTCATGTGTAATCGAATCAACAATATGCATGTTATGAAATAAAACGTTTTTTTTGGTCGTTGCAGAAAATGCATTCCAAACTATATAATTTGTTCGCGATAATTTTTTACAAAGTTTCAATAATATATATTTTTCTCGGCTAACAATATATCTTTTAAACGAAAAAAAAACTTTTAATATTATCATGTTATTAAAGTCAAAAGCGTTGTGTTTAGACTAATAAATCCGATTATTTACACCAACAATTTTTCAATTGAATCAACGAAATTTCATTCAATAACACCAATGACATTTGATCAATTATTTTTTTTCTCAGTATATTTGCATGGCTCGCTTTTACGAGAAAAAAACTCTTGAGGAAGATCAATATTTTTGCAGACTGTTTCAATCGGGAGATTATCATCGCAATCGAAAGGATTCGCATCTTAATCGTGTCACAATTAATATCTGGATGACGAGGCAACCGGCGTGTTGACGTGGAACGAGACTCGAAAGTTGCTCGTCTGTGTCGAACGATGAATAAATTATGGAAGATCTCCAACAATCACACTCCAGTCTCGGAAGTTGTCATCGTTTCATGCTTCATTGAGCTACGCAGCCTGCCGTTTTTTATCTCGACGTTGACGCTCAAGACTTTTTATGTTTACCAGTTTTTTTTTAGTAACTTATGCAGCAAAGCGAAGGATTGATATTGCAGTTGGATAGTACGAGAGATCCATGTGGATCAGGCCCTCTTCAGGATTCGTGCTCGAGATTCGAAGCATCGAGGATGTTTGTTGACCGTAACGGGGATTTCGTATGATAATATTAACAGAGCGCGGTTTACGCATACGCAGCAGAGTCAGATGATGACTCTGGAGATGATTGTTATCGTATTGGGTTTACAAGGTTTAAGGCGTTATCCCAGTCTAGACATTTGAAAACATCGTTTTTTCTGGCATTTCTTTAGATTGGCTCAAGACATGCTTTCAACCATTTAGGATAAGGTGAAAAAGTTTGCTACCAACATGTGGGTCTGCGGTGGCAGTTTTTTGGGCCTTCATGCACATCCGTCAATATGAAGTTTTACGAGGATTTTATATTTTAAGCTCTTCCGGCCTTGCAGATGCAAGCAGGAAGAGTTTGCGGGATACATGTGTGTCACATCCTCGAAGACGTTCAGCCAGGCCGAAGGAGGCTGAAGAAAATGTTTTTTTTTCTTGCGGAGCAACATCCTTGGGGATTTTCGACATTGAGGAGGCCGATACTTGGGGTTTACCCGACGATGCGGTTGCACGTTAAACCACTCCACACGGGTCGTACTTCCGGTTTTACTAGGGCGTATCGCATATTTGCACGTATACGTACGTTTGCACATCAGACGAGAATGAAAAGAGGGTCACGATTACACGGACTATCAGCACTATTTCGAGTGTGACATTAACCATTTCCGCCTCTCTCTAGTTGTGCAAAAAAAAAATTCACCGACCACGCAAAATATTCACAGCTGGCAGCATTTATGCCAGTGATAATGGCCTTTCCATATACCAGCCGCGCAAGACCAAAGATTTACGAGGTGACGAACACACGAAAAATCATTTCTCACCCACATATCTCAATGCGATTGTCGTTTTAGCCGGAAAAGCAATCAACTTTTTTTCCTTCCTCGAGAGCTTTATTTTTACCACGATTGCCATTGCGATCAAGTGGCGCAATCGCGTTAAAAAATTGGGGCAAGTCAAACTTCCGACCATTCAAGTATGGCGAGGATTTATATCAAAAATACATTCCTATCTCGCTCTCTATACATATGCAGGGTGTATGGTGAGAAGGGGTGTGACAGGGCCCTGTGCTGTTCGTATGGAATTGCGATTATATATCGCAATACCTTTTCGGATGTGCCCAGCAGTTCACTGATAAATGAATTACCGCGCAACGATATATATATATATATATCGTGTATGAAGCCAGTGAACTTTGTTACCCCTGACAGGTAGGAAAATGTTATCTGCAGCGGGTAATCTTAGTTAATACCACGTGGTGAGAAAGGGTGAGGGAGCGTGAGAGAGGGAGAGAGAGAGGGCGACGGGGAGGGTAGGAGCAAAAGGAAGAAGACGCGATAAATATATAGAGCGAGAGGGGCGGACAGTTATGAATAAATAGATAAAGAGATAGAGGAGAAGGCAAACGAGAGAAAGACAGATAGAGCGCAAGCAACAAGAGAGAAGAAGAATAAATAAATAAATAGCAGAGAGAGAGAGTGAGAGAGAGAGAGAGAGAGAGAGATAGCGCATCTCAAGGATTTTAAAAAATTTTGATATGTACTATTTCTTGCCAAAAACGGTGAAAAAACAGGTTTTTTGTTTTTCCTAAAAATATCCGCTATTGTGTTATTTTAGCATATATCGAAAATCGTATGATATGTGCCCCAACCATCAACATACTGAATCTAAAGCCGTTTGATTTTTTGTTTCGGATGAGACACCTCCGAGCTTTCATCAACAGCGCAGACCTACAATTTTTTGGAACATTTTTTCAACTACCATTTTCGTCTGTAAATAGTGACTTAAGGGGAGATATACACCTAGACGGTCGAAAAAATCGATTTAGAAGCTATAAACATTCCGTCGACCGTAGAAGACCTATACTATGGGCCTGGTATCGATGATTCCATGTAAATTGACAAATTTCATGATTTATTCATTCCCAAATTTTCAAACGCGTTTTTCTCAAAACCACGTTTTTCAAATCGGTACCCAAAATTTCTCGAAAACCAATGAACCGATTGCCTTGAGGTTTTTTGTGGTTATTCTACACACCATTATCTAGTACTTGTCATAGGATGTTTTTTCCGTTATTTTTGGCCCAAAAATCACTATTTATGTTCAAACGTCCGCCATTTTGTCATAAATCGATATTTTCAAAATCGGCTATGACAAGCACTAGATTATAGTATCTAATTTAATAATCTTTTTGTTTTTTTTTTTCAGATGATTTTTGAAGAAACGCCAGTGGGTACCGTGTACTCAGATTTTTTTACGACACTCCAAGGATCATACAATATCCTTGTATATTTTTGATATTTTTAAATAAAGACAATTAAACATATTTTTGAATGTATATACTTTTAGATAATTAAAACCCCAATCCGAAAATTGAAATACTTTTCCTTGAAAAAATTCACAAAAATGGTCTTTTTTTCCGGCTCCTAGGTGTATATCTCCCCTTAAGGGGTAAGGCCAATGTAGAAATTTCAAAAACTCGATTTTTTTTTACAAAAAATGCATCATTATCTGAAAAATGACATACTCAAAGGATTAAGGTGGGAAAAATGGCCAAATACTTCTATTTTGAATTTTGGAGCAGGCCCTCTCAGTCCAATGCAATGCGTACCGAAAACTTTAAACGCGTTTTTCTCGAAACTACATTTTTGAACCCGGCCGGACTCACAACTCGAACAAATCTTGACCGATTGACTTGAAATTTTAACTGTATATTCACAATTACATTCTGCATAGAAGTACGTCGGATTTTCTCAATATATTACATAGTTTTTTTTATGAACAATTTTTGGA
>OZ023313.1:63838939-63856439 GCA_964007375.1 Ophion obscuratus | reverse complement strand
ATATATAATTATCCAAAACAATTATCTTATAATCTCTGGAAGAATACAATATTGGGTTATATTAAGGGGGGAAATCACAGTAGCACACAAAAAATTGGCATATTTTCGGGAATTAATTTTGGCTGAATAAAAGTATCAATCGAAAATCTGTAAAGTAGGTTTTATAGCAATACTAAAAAAGTACAAAATGTAATTTTTTCAATAAAAAGTATTTAAAAATGGCGGCTGCGCAGCATATGCCCCAAGGCGCCTTTTTTGAGCTCGCCGACGACATAACTCGAGCAAATTTTTGCCGATCGACTTGAAATTTTGACAGTAGCTTCGAATCATCTTTCTCCACGGAGCTACGTAGGATTTTTTCGATATATTGATTTTTCGCAAAATGGTGCATGTTTGAAAATAAAGTTAAATTTTTAACAAAAAAAAAACGCCAGAAAATCGTCGATAAAAAAAAGTAAGCCATATAAAATAAAAAATCTTATGTAGCTCCGTGGAGAAAGATGTTTCGAAGCTACTGTAAAAATTTCAAGTCGATCGGTAAAAATTTGCTCGAGTTATGTCTTCGGCGAGCTCAAAAAAAGGTGCCTTGGGGAATATGCTGCGCAGCCGCCATTTTTAAATATTTTTTATTGAAAAAATTACATTTTATACTTTTTTAGTATTGCTATAAAACCTACTTTACAGATTTTCGATTGATACTTTTATTCAGCCAAAATTAATTCCCGAAAATATGCCTATTTTTTTGTGTGCTACTGTGATTTCCCCCCTTAAGAATTTTTTGCCTTATCTTCGTATTATATATTTTTTTTATTATAAGCATTCATATGCATATATATATATATATATTTTTTTTTCTTCTACTTTTTCTGTTTCACTTCTAATAATAATTATATATTTTATTTCTTATCCAACTTAATATTTCGGTGACCACCTGCGAATTAACAAATTCGATCGCCCAGATGATTTGCTTTGTCTGTATACTCATTTTTATTTTATTGATCTATTGCACTTTTATTTGTAATGTGTCATTGTAATTTAACGTATTTATTGTCCTCATTTATTTTTTGGGAATTAATTTTAATATTTCATTGACCACCTGGCATTAACTTTTCGGTCATCCAGGTCATTTTTTTGTCTGTTAATAAATTTTACAAAATTATATAGTCCACGTTGGTGTATACGTTTTTTTAGATTGAATCAAGCTCTTCGGATCAGAATACGACATTGTGACGACGTCTATCAGTTTTTGAAAACGCTTCCGAATTTGCCTGCTCATTGTTTCAAGTCCGTCAAGTGGAATTTGAAAGAATGTGGTTCTTCATTTTGAGCAGTCTATATGAGCTTGGTGATTTTTTAATCACGATTTTTGATTCCATAGCTTCATGGCCTAGGGTCTCAACTTTTATTACAACTTTAAAGTTGTTTTTTTTGTCGAAAATCGAACTTTTTTTATCCACCTTGCCGTAATCGTAATCGACAAAATTAACAATAAAGTATCGGGTCATACGAAAGTTTTATTATCATACTAAAAGTATTTGAAAAAAAAAATTCTCATGGCCCTACTTGCAAGAATCACTAGCATCGATTGGCAACGCAGCAACGGGGTCCCTTTGTTAAAATAATAATAACTTCACTGTTTATCGATATTTTCCACTTAGAAAAAACCTCAAGCTTGGCAAGACTATGTATCAATTGCCTGTAAAATTCCAACCTCGTCATCTCGATACTCACATCAGAAAAAAATCTCGAAAATCGACCTGTATTCTGGGCCCCAAGCTAATTATACACCTAGATGGTCGGGGTCGAGGATTTAGAAGCTATGAACATTCCGTCGACCGTATAAGACCTACACCATGGTCCTGGTATCGATGATTCCATGTAAGTTGACAAATTTCATGATTTAATCATTCCCAAATTTTCAAACGCGTTTTTCTCGAAACCACGTTTTTCAAATCGGTACCAAAAATTTCTCGAAAACCAATGAACCGATTGCCTTGAGGTTTTTTGTGGTTATTCTATACACCATTATCTAGTACTTGTCATAGGATTTTTTTTTCCGTTACTCAGTTTTTGTTTTATAAGCAAAACAATAACTAATTTTTGGCCCAAAAATCACTATTTATGTTCAAACGTCCGCCATTTTGTCATAAATCGATATTTTCAAAATCGGCTATGGCAAGTACTAGATTATAGTATCTAATTTAATAATCTTTTTGGTCTTTTTTTCAGATGATTTTTGAAGAAACGCCAGTGGGTAACGTATACGCAGATTTTCTTACGACGCTCTAAGGATCATACAATATTCTTGGACACTTTTGATATTTTTAAATAAAGAATATTAAACATATTTTTGAATGTATATCCTTTTAGATAATTAAAACCCCCAATCCGAATTTTCAAATAGTTTTCCTTGCAAAAATTCACAAAAATGACCTTTTTCCGGCTCCTAGGTGTATATCTCCCCCTAAGGGCGGGGTAAAGTATTAAAATTTTTTTTCATTTTTTTTAATTTTTTTAAATGAATGCATAATATATCAAGAATATTGTGTTAAAATTTCAAGTCGATCGGAGTAAAATTGACGAAGTTATGAGTATTTGAGCGTCTATTGCTCCATGCCGTTCTCTTCTCTTCTGCGTTTTTCAAACCGTTTTTCTGAGACTTGTCATATTTGAAGTCCGTGTGCACGATAACTCAAAATCTACTGGACCAATTGCTTAGAAATTTTGCACAGTACTTCTTCACATAATTCACCAGGTATTGTCGAGAGCTTTTTTGTTTTTTTTTTAATAATTACTAATTTTTCAACAACAACTTAGCCGATTTTTTTTAGCGAAAATCGGGTTTTTGGCTTCCAAGTGCTACGAAAAATCGAAAAATCGAAAAAAAAAATCCTCCCGTCATTACCTCGAGAAACATCTCCTTTAACAAATGCATTTTTATTTTTTTGTTTCAAATGATTCTGTTGCGAGGTATGGTGCACACCGCAAACCAACTTTTTTTCGAGGCGCCTCCGGGGTTTAATTTTCACTCGCTCAATTTTGAATATTTTGCAATGCAAATTTAGAAGAATGTTGTTCAAATGTTACTTTATTATATGTAAATTTTTCAATAAACGAACACTATTCGTTACGCCAAAAAAAAAAATCTTAAAAACATGCCTTTTTTTCGCCGAATTAACTTTACCCCGCCGTTTAACTATATGGAGGTCGGTATTCATATTCGTATATAGAAATCATGACTTTTCTAATAATAACTTTGATATCCCCATCTCAAGACGATATTCTCGAAAGTCCATTTCCAAAATACACATGAATCAAATTACCAAAATAAACGCCAGCGAACCTGGCTTCAAACGCTGGCCGAGTATGGATGACTGATGCATTCATCGGAGCTACGACCAATCAGTCGATTAATCAAATAACAACGAGAGAAGTGAACGGGGCTCTACCCTTCACTATTGTGATGACCAGAATCGCGATAAGATTGTGAAAGTTCGAAATGGCATGCGAAATAAATATCATATGAAAAATCAGTGAATCAGGTTGAACATTGAATGAAGCGTTTAACAATCGAGTCCCAACAAAAATAGTCATTCTATTTCGCTCTGCCAGCTCGCGCGAGCGATTCTCCACGATTGTGCAACTGTATTCCGCGAACATTGTGACTCGTGGCATAGCTGAAATTCTTGTAGCGTTGATTGGCGAATACCGCAACCGAGCGAGGATCGATCGATCGGTAAATCGCAAAGAGTGAAAATTGTGTCGAGTTTGCCAATGAAGGAAGCACGATTGCCGGAAGATGATGAATTTTTTGCACGTTCGCATTGACGATAATTGTCGGAAATTAACGATCGATGACTATCGAGATTGGATTTGTGCGGAGGCATCGTATAACGATCATTCGCCAATTTCTATTCAAGGATCGCGCCCACGATTTATCTACGTATAATGACTCGTGCTCCATTGCTATGATGCTGCGAGAGCGCTTCTACCTGTGAATCGGTCTTGCGACACGTTTACAATTAAGGTAGTCCAATCGCTTCGCACGAGTCATACCACCAATCATACTTGAGACTTGTACAATTTATATTTTTAACATATGCAACAACAAAAAATTGTAATGACTAAATTTTCCATGTGTAAACTGTTTAAGGCCTCTAGAGGCCGAAAAGAGGTCACTCTAGAGGTCGAAAAAATAGGCTTTTTGGAGATTTTTTTTTCAGAAAAACTACAAAATAAATCGAGATTACAAAAAAGGGTGTTTATCATACATATCAGTGACTGTAGACAATCATTTTTTTTAAGCGATGAATTTCAAAATGGCGGCTCTGCAGCGTTTATCTCAAAACTGCATTTTTTAGATTGGCCGGAAACATAACTCAGACAATTTTCAACCGATTCACTTGAAATGTTGAATATATCTTGAAAAATACACTGTCTATGGAAGTACGTAGGATTTTTTTTTATATTGCATATAGTTCATTTGTTATTAACAATTATCTGACGATATTTTTGGCAAATTTTTGGAAAGTGAAACATTTCGTCAGATAATTGTTAATAACAAATGAACTATGCAATATATTTTTTCAAGACATTGTATTACATATACATTTTCATGACAATGTATTTTTCAAAATATATTCAACATTTCAAGTGCATCGGTTGAAAATTGTCTGAGTTATGTTACCAGCCAACTCCAAAAATGCAGTTTTGAGATAAACGCTGCACAGCCGTCATGTTAAAATTAATGGCTTCGAACAAATTATTGTATACAGCCACTGTAATTTTTTTGTGTAATCTCGACGTATTTTTTTTTTTTGTAATCTCGCCGTATTTTTTTTTTGTAATCTTAACGTATTTTTTTTCTGAAAAAAAAAAATCCCCAAAACGCCTATTCTTTCGGCCTCTAGAGTGGCCTAACCCCTTAATGAATGTTCACTTTTAATTAGAATAATGAAAAAATAGTTATTCCAACGATTCGCGCAGTATTTCTAGGTTTGATATTTGGCAATATTGGTTCTAACTCCGTTTCTTTTTACGCAACCCGGTGAGTTTACCCTCCATGCTTTTCAACGTCGATCTGTCAGAACAATGTCAGGTGCGGGAAATATAAAGCATTGTATTCGGGCCACTACTGGTAAAAAGCGTCGAAAATTTGTGTCGGCTAAATATGTCGGTTAAGGGGTCACCCCCACTTGCGATTTTGAAAAAATCGATTTTTTTATTGCATTTTTTTGAAATATAAGTATCTGAGAATATGTCCTGAAAATTTCAAGTCGATCCGAACAAAATTGACTGAGATATGAGCGTTGAAAGAGATAAATCCGTTTTGTAAATGACCGGAAATTGAAACTTTAAACGCGTTTTTCTCAAAATGGCATTTCTGAAGTCGGTGACCAAGATTACTCGAACACTAATGAACCGATCTTCTTGAAATTTTGCAGGCTTATTTAACACATCGAAATGTAGTCTTTAATCGTTCGATTTTTTTTTTTCGAAAAAATGGCCGTTTTATAGCCAAAAAACGGCCGTTTTTTTTCGTTAAAATCGAACCATTAACTTTGATTGTCCGCCATTTTGTGAAAAATGAATATTTTTTAAAATCCTTCGATTAAAGACTAGTTTATACTTATATTTGACTAAATCCATCCGCATTTTTTTTTTTCAGACGATCCACTTCGCCGCAATGTTGGTCACCGCAAACCGTGTATATAAAAACATTATTTCATTGACGGCCATTTGCCACTAAACAATGTAATATTTTTCAATAAAAAAATTACTGAAAGTTCTTCAAGATGTGTTCTTTAAGATAGTATATTGATCGATTAGAAAAGTTTTGTAGTTTTCTTTAAAAAAATTCATGAAAAAGGCCTTCTTTTTGCGCTACAAGTGGGGGTAACTAAATGAAATATGTGTGGAAATTCGAATGAGTGAGATGAGGTTAGGACTACAGTCAGCTGTTGCCTTGCTGTCGTGTCTTTTTATCGTAGCAAGTGGTAATAAATCCAATACCGGAAGTTCAAATTAAACTTGATATTACATTATAATTAGGTCAATAAGCGTAATTTTTTCTGAGTGCACTGGATTACTACAAGTGTTAAGTATGTAAATCTGATTATTTTTAAGAATCTGACGGATCCCCACTCTTATATACACTTTTGTAGCGACCGGAAATTGGGTTTTTGTATTTCGTCTCGGAATTGCTCCAGAAAAATACGCAATTTTAATATTTCTTTTCTCTGTAATTAGGTCGATAAACGACCCTGAAATTTTACAGAGAAGATTATTAATATATTTAGTAAAGCTCAAAAAAAAATTATGAAAATCCTATGCCTGGCGATAGAACTATCTTAAGGCAGTAGTCTGGTCTAGAAATTTGACAAGATCGATTTTTTTTCTTCATTTTATTATTCCTTAGAACCTTTCTTAATACGCTCGTGAAAACCGTTTATTGATATTTCAAAAATTAGCAGAGTAATAGAAATTATAAGCAAACTGCGTGCAAACCTCATCTAACGGTATCAAAACTTTGAACGCGTTTATCTCAGAACTATGTTTTTCAAATCGGTGCCCACGATATCTCGATAACTAATTGACCGATCGAGTTGAAATTTTGCACATACCTTCGGTAGCCTCTTTCTGAGGACTGGTAGCAGAATTGAGTCGAACAATAATATTGCCCACATTTTATAACTCGTCGAATACCCGAAAATGTATGAAATATCGTTAATCAAAGTTTAACAGGCCGCCATTTTGTAATGAAATTTTTTTAAGCACTAATTCTGCTAGCAGTGCTCAGAATACTCATACAGATTGAGAATATATGTATATTTTTTTTAGATGCATACAACATCGCCCAGAGTGGGCGCCGATTGAGGCGGTTTTCAGCGGACCATGTTGTAAAAAAATAAAAAACTACATGAAAATATTTAAAATAATTTTTTTTTAACGTAGACCCATTCTCAAAGGAACAATAAATACATATGTAAAATTTCATCAAGACAACTTCAACGGTTCAAAAGTTATTCCAACCCAAAAATGACGTAAAAAATCTCGCTCTGGACCAGACTACTGCCTTAAAAAAGCACGTATACAGGATGGCCCGAAAAGTTCCATTCGAAAGGAAAATCCATAGATGCCTCGTATCAATACTTTTCCGAATCATCCGCCTGTGTGTGTTCTACGATCTTTTTGAGTTTTCGAGAAAGAAGAATTTCTTATTTTTCTCTTTTGTGCGTGTACCGTCATGGCAATTTTCTTTCCACTCGCGTTAACGTTGTCAAGTGCACTGCTAAGCAATAAATAAATAACCAACTAAACACTAGCCGGGATGCCTTAGATATTAATTAAACGTTGCAAAAATGGATTGGGAGGACGAGTGACTAAAATTCAGATGATTAAAAAAAAATACTCATACGAGTCTAAACGATACCGAATTATTTTGAAAAACTTCCAAGAGGGAAGTACTCATACAAAAGAGAAACAAATGAAAACCTCCAAGGGAATTTGAAAATAAGAGAGAAAGAGCAATACTTCGTACACATAATTCTAATTATATGCAATTTTAATCACATTTATAAGGACATGTCATCCTAATTACATTAATTGGTATATATAGATCGAATTACATTCATTAGTACATATAATTATAATTATATTCATTAGTCTATATCATTCTAATTAAATTCATTAGTATATATAATTCTAATTAAATTTTAATAAAATATGATAACCATATTAGTTCTTTGCCATTGACGACGTAATATTTAATAATAAGATAATAGTATCCAAATAGAGTCACACTTTTTAATGAACCAATTTTCAATGCCCAATATTGGCTTATCACCATTGACGTGTCGATGTAGTTATTTTTTTCATCCTTATATTATTGTCAACAAGATTTCACGATATACAATAGTAGTGTACCATAGTACAGCGGTTCTCAAACTTTTTTGGCGACGGAACCCTTTTGGCATACTAAATATTTTACGGAGCCCTAAAAAAAGCAAAACCTGGTTTTATGTCTATTTTTTAAAATGAAAATCGGGGGATAGTACGATATCCGGGCGCCAAGTTTTGACCGTTGATTATTGATATTTAAACAAAAAAAAAATGAGAATTTCAAGAATAAAAAATTTGCCGTTTTGGCTTCCTTAAATAATGATGAGCGCCATTAGCGGTAATTGGAAATACGCCAAAATTCAACGATTGTTGTCGGCTCATGGATAAAATATTTTTATTTTATTGCAAATAATGGAAATTGACCGGGCGAGCTTCAAAAAGTATTTCTTTGTTTGGGATTATTTAGCAGTATCATGTAAATACCATTAAACGTGGCATTTTTATGATTTTGAACGTAAATTCTAAGATTATAATGATTTATTGATTCATATTCTCTGTATATTTATAATAACAGGAATTGTTCCATGTAATTACTACACCAAATTACTAAACGATATATTTTATATTAACTTAGAGCCTTACAAGTCCAAAGGGGGATGTACCGTATACTTTTGATCCGTCTTTGGACTCCTAGCGATTAAGGGGTTATATACAGTAAAATTTTTCGAAAAATCGTTAAAAAATCGTAATGTATATATATTTAAGTACACACACAGAAAATTTCTTGTCAATCCGGCGAATATTCTCGAAGTTACACGCACATTTGTAATAACGTGTCAGAGGGTTCGAAAGTGCTTTTGAAACTTTAAGGGGGGATTGTCTTTTTTTTCGCAAAATTTACCGCTTTTTGGGAATTTTTTTGTGAAGAAAGTATACAACGGAAAACTTGTGAAACTTGGCATATAGTTAAATTGATCTGTTTACTACATACAAAAAAATTTTTAAACAATTTCATCAAAAAATCCGCCTCCCAACGCGCGATGGTCCTTTTTTGATGGTGTGCACGATTTCTCAAAAACTATTCAACCGATTGCCTTCAAATTTGGACAAAATGCTCAGCTGACATCCTTTTATCGTTTGATGAAGCAAAAAAGCAATACGTTTAATAGTTTTTTATTTATAACAAAAAATCGATCAATTTTTTTCGAAAAATCGATACTTCAAGTTCAAAACGTCACCAAATCGTCAATTTTTTTTCCCTTCATCGAACGATAGCTATATGTGTTTAAAGTAAAATGCTTTTTGGGTTTTTGTTGCAGGATGAACGTGAAGGCTGTAATCGTGCACACCATCAAAAAAGGACCATCGCGCGTCGAGGGGGGTGGGAGGCGGATTTTTTGATGAAATTGTTTAAAAAATTTTTTGTATGTAGTAAACAGATCAATAAAACTACATGCCAAGTTTCACAAGTTTTCCGTTGTATACTTTTTTCACAAAAAAATTCCCAAAAAGCGGTAAATTTTGCGAAAAAAAGGCAATCCCCCCTTAAACGCGTTTTTCTCCAAACTGTGTTTTTAAGGTCCTGGAGCAAGATTTCTCGGAAACGGCTGAACCGATCAGTGTAAAATTTTAACGCATTCTTTTCAAGTATATTTTTTAGTAATTAATAGAAGGTGTTTTTCTCACCGATAACTATTTTCCATTTTATAAACAATTTAAGGCCTAAATTTTTTTCAAAAAGCGATTTTTTTTTATAAGCCGCCATTTTGTCAAAAAATATTATTTTCCTTATTCCTTCGATCAATTACAAGATAATTTATTATATTAACGAAATATTTTTGGTTTTTCATCATTTTCGCTTCCTGACTGCATATAACCCCTTAAAAGTACTACTTTTCTCTCTGTCCAGTCGCACTTGTGAGCGAGGAAAACATTGTAGTGGCATTTAAAATACATTTTTGACTTCTGAGACACTGTTGAAACCATACATTTCCAAATTACCTTTCCTCATGTTGCTTGATATTTTCAAATTCGAAAAAATCGTCATTTTATCATAACTATCGAAGAATTCTAATTTGAACCCAAAATAAGCGAAATATCAACTTTTGGCACTCTTCACATTTTGTTTATTTCAATTCGATAACCCTAAATTCACCGTAAAATCTTGGCGCCCCGGATATTGTACTCTTGCCGAAAATCCTACAAAAATGGGTACTTTATATAACAATGTATCAATTCCACTGTAAATTGACGAAATTATTTCCATTTATTGGGGGATGTGAAGTTGTTTTTTTTTCGGCACACTTTGAGTATGGCTGCCATAATATATCACTACGAATAACATAAATGTGTAACATATAAAATTACAATATAAAATCAAAATGGATGAAATTATTTCCATTTTTTGGGGGATGTAAAGTTGTTTTTTTTTTCGGCACACTTTGAGTATGGCTGCCATAATATATCACTACGAATAAAATAAATGTGTAACATATAAAATTACAAAGTAAAATCATAATATTTTAATTATCCAAAAAACTGTTTTAATTATTCAACTTTATTAATCATTGAAAAACTGTTACTTATAAAAATTCGTCGAAAATTCAAAGATACTCGTGTCGTTTGACGTATTTCCGGGGCACAGACCGACACAAAACAGACCAAAAAATAAATCGAAAAAAAAGACAAACGAATAACTTCAAAACCAATATAGAACAAGCGAGCATCTCGCTAATCCCGAATTAGTAAGACGTAAATCAGAGAGTGGAAGAAACCGATATTTCGATTCATCGAGAATAGACGAAGGAACGTGCGTGAGGGCGCGGGGGTGGAAGCCGGGGGGGGGGGGGGGGGCGTCAAAAATAGATGCTGCTTCTTTGACACGTATGTACAATACAAGACGTCCGAATAAATCTCCAGATACGTGAGATTTTCCGTAAATAATAGTTGGGCCGAAAAAATTATTATCTCGTCGCGTTATTTTCGTCGAGAGACAATTGAATTACGAATTTCTCGTTTCGACGATGCACCGCTCGAGAAATATAACGCGGTTAAGGGGCTATAACTGTGTGACACTTTCAAAAAATCGATTTTTTTGCCTTTTTCAACAGTTCATACTTTCAAGAATATCGTTATCATTGATATCAATATCATTTTATCTTGCAAAAATCGATAGTTTAATCTTTAAACGCGTTTTTTCTCGAAATGAGATTTTTCAAATTTGCTGACATTGAAACTCAAAGAGCAGTTCTCCGATTGACTTGAAATTTGAACTGAGTACTCTTGATTATATTCACTCTACAATGACGTAGGATATTTTTGATTGGATGAAAATTGACGATTTGGCATTGAAAAAACGACCATTTTATAGGCAAGAGAACAGACTTTTTTTCATAACTACGCCATGTTGGTAGATTTTTATATTTTTCGAAAATCCCATGTCATTGTGCAGTCTATCCTACAACGAGATGATTTTATTATATCTTTATCCTATTTTTATTAGCATTGGAATATTTATTATTTTTTAAAATAATTATTATTTATTTAATTATAGTTATTAATTATTTTCTACGAAAAAAAACTACGTCAATAATTTGTTACTAACAAAAGATTAAAGATGTTTTGTTTTTCGTCGAAAATCAAACTCGAGAGCAATCAGTGCCGATTGCGTCATCGGAAAAACATCTCAACTGTATCGCTGACGTGAGTTCACACCCACGCATTCGTAAGTATTATAATGAGCACGCGTAGAAAACACACGTGCTTGGGTATATATGGGCCACTTCAAACCGGATGGTTCGCTGCGTCTCGAGGGGCTTCACATTTCACGATTTTCGCACGCTTTTATAAATCGTTACGAGGCTACCACAGATTCCTTTACAGTTCTACAACATTCTATACAAGTTATGAATGCTTCAGCTTTTTTATTGTAGTTGTTTTTTTTCGGCCGCGAATTTAATCGTAATATTTTTTTTTACTGAACAATGTCCAGGAACCGGGAGGCAGGAAATTTTTTGAAAGTTCAGGAGACGTCTCGTGAACTTAAAAAAAAATTCCTGCCTTCCGGTTCCTGGATATTGCTCAGTAAAAAAAATATGACGATAAAGTTCGCGGCCGAAAAAAATAACTACAATAAAAAAGCTCGAGGGTTTATAACTTGTATAGAATGTTATAGATCTGTGAAAAAATCTCTGGGAGCCTCGTGATGATTTGAATAGTTTATGTATATATATATATATATATATCTGACACATCTATATATGCTGCGTAAACTTAAATCGAAAATATAAACACATGCATATTTACGTTTATGTATATACTTCAAACGATGATATATATATATATATATATATATATATATATATATATATATATGCAGGAAACATACAGTGAAAAGGAATAATATTTATGCAGATAATTTCTTTCGATAGCTGATATTTATTTTTTAACTATTATATCTATCAATGTTAAAATGAATACCCAAAAACAGAAAAAATGTCCTGTTGGGCATTGATACTTTTTTTCTTCAACTTTTATTCACTGACGCACTTTTTTTCGTCTATTTTTCGGATATTATTACGACAGCAGTTCATTTGCAGTTTTTATACTTAAAATTAGCTGGCAAATAAAATGATCTGTCAAAATGTTATTCGTTATTATCAATATATTATTTTTTATGTCCTCTTGCGGGTTTTTACGTATTACCCGTTCCCAATTGAGCCCTTTGCTAGCTCTCCCTAACCGCGCTTCGATAATCTAACCTAACTTACGCTGCGTCCACAGTCGCCTTAAGCTACACTATACCGCATTTTCCGAGGGCCCGGGGAAAGTGTCGGAAACCCGTTCCGGTATAGACGGCCTGATGTTCTTCTGATTCTCTGGTGCACAGACGTTTTACTCTGATTTAAAGAAGTTCTACGCCCATTCAACAGTGTCAGTAATATTTATTATTTATTAATATATATATATTAGGGTGTGCGGAAAAAAATCGATACTTTTTTTTTCGGTTGCATCCACCAAAAAAAGGTGAATTAAGGTAAAAAAAGAAGAATCCTCGAAGGAGAGCTCAAAAAAAAATTATTTCGAACGGCGCATTGCATTTGAATACTTTCCATAAGAATAACACAGGAAAATATTGGCACTTCTGAACATCGTAGTAAAACTCTTCAGAAAAAAATCTCACAAAAATGTCATTAAGATATTCTGATAGAGAATTGAATTCCCTACAAAAAAAGTTCCTACAAACAATTAGCTTAGAACAACCGTTCACGTGGTATCGCTGTCTGAAATTAAATTTTTTATTTAAGCGACGTGCGCGCCATGGCACACGCTGCGAGTGATTTTACACTCGTAGTGCAAAATCACAAGCTTCACACTAAGGCCACGAACGGGAAACCGCTACATTTTCCCCTCATTTTGGTCTCGAATCAAGATCTGTCACTGCTAGAAAATTTCATTCGTTATTGCAAAGTGAATCCTGTAGTAGGGGAGGCTGCCTCGAAAAAAATTAGCTAGTCACTTGTGGTACTTTAACGAGAAAATTGTTGCTTTGTCGTTTTTTGACAATGCTGTGCCGATAAGTGTAAAGGCAAAAATGGTACAAGCTCTGCAATCTCGAGAAAAATCCAAAAATCCTTCCGAGTGAGTAATTGTTAAAAAAAAATGATTGGGAAATGGTGCTGAAAAAAGACATAAGCGATTTCGTCACTCAAGAATCCTTATTTCTTTTCCAGCAATTCGATTTACCTCAGGATTTTTTGAGAGTAAATATTGAATTATGGCCGGAAAATGCTATTTATTTAAGTTGCTTAGATTGTTTAACCCAAAAGTCGTTAATAACGTAGCCGAACGTCGTGTCACTTTGATAGAAGCATATAACGGTTCATTAACAAAAAATGAAGAGCAGCTACAATATTTATTGGGCGTAGTGCAAAATAATCGACAGAAATACCCTAATTGCAACAAACAGACTCTTAAGAAAAGGAACGATGATTATCAAGCATTATAATGTAAAAACAAATTATTTTATCTTATTAAACCAAATTAATTCAATAAAACTTTTCGAAACACGATCAATGATGGACGTCGTTTCATTTATATTTCTTGTTGTACCTGATTCTTTTTTGTATCAGAGAAATATTTTGAGAACGATTCCATGCAAATTGTATGTTAGAGCAAAACATTCTCTACAAAAAAAACCCCAAAAAGTTTTTTCGTAAAGCGAAAAATTCGATTTTTACAGCTATTCGAATTATTTTTTTTCTATTAATTCAATTTCAGACAGCGATTCCACTTGAACGGTTGTTCTGAGCTAATTTTTCGTAAAAACTTTTTTGTTGGAAATTCGTTTCTCCATGAGAATATGTTAATGACATCTTTGTGTGATTTTTTCTTGACGAGTTGCACTACCACATTCAGAAATCCCAATATTTTCCTGGGTTATTCTTATGGAAAATATTCAAATGCAATGCGCCATTCGAAATAATTTTTTTGTGAGCTCTGCTTCGAGGATTCTTCATTTTTTACCTTAATTCACCGTTTTTTGGTGGATGCAACCGAAAAAAAAAGTATCGATTTTTTTCCGCACACCCTAATATATATATATACATACAGGGTGTCCCAGAACTGAATGCGTTCCCTGGAATGGGGGATTGGGGGTGAAATTCTGAGTCGATTGATATAAGCACGTGTGGGTCTCAGATCAACCCCTGAATTATTATTGATTTTTAGAGGCGGGCCAATCAGATGCGCCCGCCTTTAAAAGTCAATAATAATTCAGGGGTTGATCTGAGACCCACACATGCTTATATCAATCGACTCAGAATTGCACCCCGAACCTCCTATTTCAGGAAACACATTCAGTTCTGGGACACCCTGTATATTTTCATAACTAGAACGAGCTAAACTGTGACCGGTTTTGAGGAGGTTGAGTCAAATGACGATTTTTCCATTTTTTTTTCAATGAACCTCATAAAACGCATACGAGGTATAGATCCATTCTATGGATGCTACTTTTTCATGAAATATGTAATTAAAGAGCAAAATTATTTTTATATGTTCATTACGTAAATAAGAAAGACGATTATACTACCAACTTGAAAAGGTATCAAATTATAGATGATTATGATTAAAAAACTGCATCAGCGAATATTTCATACAACTCATAATTAAATTTTGAGTAATTTATAATCATGCCTATTTATATTTATGTCACGTGATTATTTATTATTAACATTAATTTATGTTAAGTGTTTTCGAAATGCGGCAACTTTGCGGACATTGAGGTTGGCAGCAATGCTCTTCATTGGCGAGCCAAAATTGGTAATCTTTCAACAAACCTTAATGGTTTAATATTGAATACATATGGTTTACGATCGGCAAGGGATTTTTTTTTCAAATATTTACAAAGCTTTCGTTTGCGTTAATTCGTGATTAGAAATGGTATATCACGGTGCTAAATTGCCAAAAAAATTGCATCACCCTTAGCCTGGACGTCTTGCCCATCTGATCGCTGGTAAAATTAAAAACATTAAACTATTTTTTACTCTGGTGATCAGTGGTGAAAAAATTTCAAAAAAATCGTCAAGACTCAGTATAGTCCACATAATAACATAGATTTTTTTCTAATTTTATCTTCGAATTTGGCTAACACTCTAACCGCCTTAAATTAAAAACGACCGTATTCTAGAGTAAAAAAATCAACCAACAACAAAAACCGATACAGTTCCTCTCCTGCTATCAGGACCCAAGAGGATGAGAAGTCAGAATCAGAAGGCACTAGAAAATCCAAATCTTTGCGACCGAGAATCCGAGCCCTCTACGATTTCTGCAATGACGAATAACGCCACGAGCGAAGCTTCGATTTAGCTCGAAATGTCCCGTACACGTGTGTCATACATTGTCGCATACGCGTTGCGCGCCCCGTTGTTTCGAATTCTCGGTCGAGAGAGAACTTTTGCGCCAAGGTTGAAACAGACCAGGAATATTGATGAATTGAAAGGGAAGAGAGAGAGAGAGAGAGAGAAAAAAAACAAACGGTAAACAATTTATGGTCGTGCAGCCACGTGCACCTGGAGGCTGTAGAGCAGTGGAAACGGCTGATTTAACGGGAAAGGAATAACGAGCGTAGAAAAAAAAGAGATTCCGTATTAATTGTGTTTATCATGTGTAGAAACGCATCATGGTTGTGATTGTCAGTTGGTAACAGATGTAAATTCTATGGCTGTCGCGTGCCGATAGGAGGGTACGTGGTTCAATGTAGATTTATCTTTATCTCTTTGTCTATGGATATATACGTGCATATATATATATATATATATATATATATATATATATATATATATATATACACAGGGTGTCCTGATATGAATGAATAACAGTGCAACTGTCGATAGGTCGGATCATGTCCTACTGTACGCTGGAATTTCAGTTTAGTAAAAGTCCCACGGTTTTCGAGATAAAAATCCTCTGCTTTTCGTTTATCGCATGCCATTTTTACAAATGATGCCATTTTTTACCGGGTTTTTAAAAAATACTCTTGGTAATTTGTTTCATCCAAAAAGGTCTTCTTTTTAACCTTAAATGGTAAGAAAATTTTATGAAAAAAGATTTTATGCAGAATTTTCATACAAACCAATTCGAACATCTGACTTTCATAGCATGTGGTGTAAAAAAATGTACTACGCATATCGTGCCAATAACTTTAACATTAAATTAGATATGCACGTGTATACAGGGTGAGGCATATAAAGTGTTACAGAGCAATAGCACTCAAACAATTGATCACATCCAACAATGTTTCAGACAAAAGTTTCAGTGTTCGAGAAGGCCGTCATACTGGACCACCCTATTATTTATCGGTGGAGGCGCTGAAGCTACGTCAAGGTCAAGTCCACTTTTTTAAATGGAATGGTACATTTTTTCTTGATCCATTTTGTAGAGCACCTCAAGCCGCATAAAAAACATTAGGGGGTCAAAGTCGCTCAAGGTCATTCAAGGTTACCTATTCAAATGAAATGTATAACTAAATATCTCGGATCACTACCAAATATAAGAAATAAGATGACCAAATATAAGAAATACATAACTAAATATTTCGGATCACTACCAAGTCGCTCAAGGTCATTCAAGGTCATCTATTAAAATGAAATACAAAGCTAAATATCTCGGATCACTACCAAATATTTGGCAGTGATCCGAGATATTTAGTTATGTATTTCATTTTAATAGGTGACCTCGAGTGACCTTGAGCGGCTTTGACGCCCTGATGTTTTTTATGCGGCTTGAGGTGCTCTACAAGATGGTAAAAAAAAATGTACCATTCCATTTAAAAAAGTGGAGGTGACCTTCAATGTGCGTCAGCGCCTCCAGCGGAAAAAAAATGGTCGCATTTGATGGCTCCCTTCACACCGGACAACTTTTGTCTGGACCATTTTTTTGTGAGGTCGATAATTACCGAGTTATTTCGGGTGGCAGAGATAAGAGGGACACCCTGTATATGACAGATCCAGGGTGGACCATTAGACGTGACCACCCCAAATACCTTCGTTGCCATTAGAGTGACGAAAAAAATGTCAGGAGGTCATTTCATTGATTTCAAAGGGCTGACACGGTGGTGAAAAATTCATTTTTGTCAAGGTCATAGTTTTTACATTCTCAA
>OZ023313.1:63821439-63833939 GCA_964007375.1 Ophion obscuratus | reverse complement strand
TTCCTGGTTAAACAAATAACCAAGAGAATTTTTGAAAAAATCGGGTAAAAAGAAGTTATCATTTGTAGAAATGGCATACGAAAAACCAAAAGCAGATGGATTTATCTCTTCTGAGATTTATAATTTTCCAAAAAATGTCGATTTCGGAAGTTTTGGAAACGTTTAAACGCTGAAAACTCCCGAACTAATTGAGAATATCGAGAAATAATATATAATTTATGACTATATAATTTTATATAATTGATAACTATATAACTTTTTTCATTTTGAAGCATACTTTCGTTAAAAAATATGAAAAAGTTATCAATTATCAACGTCAACGTTTTTTTTGCTTCCAAATTGTGAACTATGTTTTTTTTAAAGATGATTGCCTTTTTTAATTTATTTTTTCAAAAAATTCTCGAAAATAGAGTGATCCATTCTATGATTTTTAAGACTAGTCTCATCGTGGGCCCATTTTTCCATCTGTTTTTTTGCATTAATCATATTTTTTTAGACGATTCTTATCATTTCAATGTCCAATAGTGGTATTAACGATTTTGTGATTTGAAATTCGCCTTCGACAGGCCTGAAGCGGTTTATTTTTTATTTGTGCTGAATTTACCGAAAAAAAAACATTCTAAATTAAAAAAGAAATCGTTAAATTCAGCGCAAATAAAAAATAAACCGTTTCGGACCTGTCGAAGCCGAATTGGAAATCACATAATCATCAATAGCACTATTGGACATTGAGATGATAAAAATCTTCTAAGAAAAATATGATTAATTCGAAAAAATAAAATAAAAGGAAAAATAAGCCAACGACTTAACTAGTCTCAAAAATCATCGATAGGGTCACTCTATTGTAGAGAATTTTTTGAAAAAAAATTGAAAAAGGCGATCATCTTAAAAAAAAATAGTTTTCACTTTGGAAGCAAACAAAACGTTGACATTGACAATTGATAATTTTTTTCATACTTTTTAAAGAAAGTATGCCTCAAAATTTAAAAAATGATGAAGTGTAATTTGTCGATATCTCAATTGGTTCAGGAGTTATCAGGGTTTAAACGTTTCCAAAACTTCCGAAATTGTCAATTTTTTGAAAATTATGACTCCTAAATGAGAAGACATAAAAATCTGGAAATTGGTGTGCTTATGCTTTTCATGGGGTGCAATTTTGCAAAAAAAAATCCGGAAAACCAAAAATGGTCGGGCCACGGGCTAGGTGAAATGGCGTGGAATTTCCCATATCTAGCGCACAAATAACCGCACTTAAAATCAGCAACGTTGACCTATAATATACAACTAGCACACACATAGCCACACTTAAAATCAGCAACGATACATATCGTCATTCACAATTCCGCCGACATTCTCTTTCGAGCGTGCGGCAAAAATTGAATCGTAATAGGGCGGAATAATAGTGTATCGCGCGCGCATTCCTTCCCCTATGCTCGCTCATATCAAAGAATCATTCTACTTGGTTTGCACAGCGCGAGTCGTCAAGTGAAGTTGACGAATAACGCTTACATTCGCTATTCCGCGGGCTATTACGACTTTACTATCAATTTGATGGCTGCGAATTGCGCGAGAGGGACGCAGAGGGGCGGAGGCAGTTGAGACGTTTCTTCAAACTATGCTCGGCGAAAAACACAGCGACGAGTGGCCCATGTATATTCATTGCGAAGAATCAACGTGGTGAACAAAGTCCGCGAATAAATTTAACGCTTAAGGGGTTTTTATTGCAAAAGGAATTAATTAATTCTTGCCCGAAGATTGGTAATTTTTTTGATCAATTTTATCGGTCGCTGCACATCGCGATGGTTATTGGCCACTGCAGACGTATGGAAGTGAAAATAAAATTATTTTTTTTTGCGATCAAGATGTGATTTTATTGGCATTTTATTGGTGTTATTTTTCAATAATTTTTTTCTTTGACGTATCTTTTTAGATTTTTGACGTTTTTGGAAATTTGGCTTTTTGCAATTTTGTTCGTGGATTTTATCGTTGGAGGTTCGCAGGTTAGAAACTTATGTCGCAATTACATTCGTTGAAATAATTGCAATAAATAAAATAAGCATGTAGAAAGTAAGAGGAAAAATCATTTTTAAAAACTATAATGTATACAATAGGAATATAAGATAAATGTAAGAATGAATTCTTATTATTTTCGTTACTTTTTATTCGAATAATTATTATATGTAAATTATAAATATGAGAATAAAAACGAAAATAAAAGTGTTGGAGGAAAATCCGAAACTTCCGAAAGGTTGTCTTTTGCAGTTAACAAATTTCAATTGTAATTAAGAATAAAAATAAAATTTTAAAACAATGAATCAGCTGAATGTTTATTTATGTTTTTGCTTCCCTTCCTTTTATTATTTCGGCTGTTTCTTAATCAAATAATTATTATAAATAATCAATAAACATAAGAATAAAAAAGAAAACAAGGCAGCAAGGAAGAATCCGACATCTTCAGAAGATTAGGTATTTTATGATTTGTAATTGAAATCGAAGTTGAAAATAAAAAATTTCAAACAAAAAAGTGAAACACACCTCGAATTGGTTTGGATCTTTTTTACTTCCCGTATTTTTGTTACGTCAGCAATTTGCTATTTGAATAATTACTATATATAAACAATGAAAATGAGAATAAAACAGAAATTAAAAGGCAGAGAAGAAAAATCCAAAACATTCGAAAGATTGTGAAAATGTCCTTTGCGATTTAAAAATTGACATAACACTTTAAAAATTAATTGAGAAAAAATGGAATATCCATGAAAATTCCAAAATTAATTTCAAAACAAATTCAAAACAAGTGAAACGCCGGAATTCCTTCAGTTTTTTAACTTCCCTTCTTTTTATTATTCTTAGTATTTTTTATTTAAATAATTATTACATGCAAATTATAAATATGAGAAGTAAAAATAAAATAAAAAGACGGCGAAGAAAAATCTGAAACGTTGAAACTATTGTGTGTTTTGCGATTTAAAAATTAAAATAAATTTTTATTGAAATTAAAGAAAGTGTAACACCAGAATTATTTTGGATCTTTGTACATCCCTTATTTTTATTATTCCAGTTATTACTTATTTAAATATTTATTATATATAAATGATAAATATGAGACTGAAAAAGAAAATAAAAGGCGGCGAAGAAAAATGCGAAACTTGGGAAAAATTGTTTCGTTTGCGGCTCCGAGAAAAAAAAATAGAATCCCCGAGTGCAGACTATGCACCAGACGTAGCCGTAAATATATATACCGGGTGTCCCATTTTTATCTTACACCTCGAAATCTCGATTGATCTCGAAAAAATACTGCTCCGATCAAGTATGGAGCAGTGAAACTTTTAGGGTTCAGAGTTTTTAGGGTTCACGTTAGAAACGTTTAGGTTTTAGGGTTTTTAGGTTAGGGAACTTTTAGGGTTCACGTTAAAAAAAAGTTGTGCCCAAAATTCAAAATGGCGATATTAAGATAGTCGGCATGATTAAAAAAAAGGACACAAAACTTTTTTCACCAAAAAAATTTGCCAGGCCAAAGATAACTACTTTTGTAGGGTTTTTTGTTCATAAAGTCCATATCTTTTAGGTTAGAATATCATTTCTGACTATTTTAGCGCTAGCCAGGATGTACCACGAGGAGGTAAAATCTTCAACATCCCAAGTACGTGTGTGTGTGGGTGTGAGTTTGTTTCATAACCCAAACAAACCCAAACAAGGATTAGGTCTCTGCCACTTCTATTATATCATATTGCACAAAAAAATTGTCGGCCATTTTAACGCCTTATATACACGAAAAATTTCAAAATTTTTCATTTTTTTTTAAATTATTTTTTATTCCATTAGCCTGAGCGGTTAGGAATATTTTAAGCTTTACAGAATTGAAAAATTCCAAAAATAAGGCAATAAGACATATGTCATATGTATTTCAAAAACCTGGTAAACATACAGCGAGTGCTCCACACTCTTCAATCGAATATTAATAAAAAAAAAAATTAAATAAAAATAGCTGTTACTTCACGGTGTTTAGGAATCCCATAATAGAAAAAATTTCAAAAATCCGTTTTTCGTATGCACAATTCAGGTGAATTCTCAAAAATAAAATGACGAGTGTCTTTCCCTGAGAAAAACAATATTTTTGGATATTTTGCCCTGAAACGGACGTTCGACTTGCTCAATAAAATCTACATTGATTTTTTTCTGGAAGGCTAGAAAAAGACACACATTTTCATTTTTTATGAATATAAATACGTCAAATCCTTCCAAAGATACAGTCATTTGAATGGAAGAAAATTAAAAAAATGGCAATCAACGAGAAAAAACGTGAGAAATAAAAAAAAATTGTCGACACTTGGTGAATATTTTTCAATAAAGTAACTCGATTTTCCAAAATTATTTGTGGCTTTTTTTTACTGGCCGACGTGACGTGAATGCCTCATATGCGTCATTTTTTTAACCGCGTCTAGAAAAGTACCTTCTAAAATCGGCGATATCGCGTATATAAAGGCCTTAACGTCACCATTTTGAATTTTGAACCAATTTTTTTAAAGGTCTCCCTTCAAATCACCAAAGTTCCACTATACTCAATGCTTGATTGGAGCAGTATATTTCGAGATAATCAGGTGTAGAGTAAAAATGGGACACCCGGTATATATATATATATATATATATATATAGAAAAAATCCACAAGGCTAAAAGGGAGCACCCAAGTAGATTCCCAACATAGGGCACCACCAAAAAAAGTATGTTTACTCGAGGAAGTGAGGAGAATAAGGGAAAGTTTCGTGCGGCGCGCCAGCCACAAATCTAATAAGCCTCATCCCGCGGCTAAAAGTGCGGGTGAGAGAGGAAGCTCGAAGGCTTGCTCGTGGGTGGCGTGGGTGGGCATCTTCGCATTCTCCTGTATTTTGTCCGCATATACATGTGTAAGAAACGTCCATGACGTTTCCTATCGATACCTATACGTCGATGATGATATTCCTCTCTTTCCTCAAATCCTCCCTCCCCCGCTTCTCTTCGTACATTTTTCCCTTATTTTCTCGTATTTTCGAGCATCGCAGTAGCTTGAGAGTGACTATGCGGAAGCCCGCAGGGTGTATCGAAGCTCGAGCAAAACGAAAGAGCAATCGCGTGTGCACGGGGCGAAAGGGAAGAGTGTTTTCTCGAGTGATGACAAGCGGAAGGGGCTGAAGCTGGAGGGGGGTGAAGAGAGAAGAAATAAATGAAAGGGTTGAAAGTCAATATACATGGGTGTACCTTGAAAAAGAAAAAATCCGCCGAATACAAGGAGACGGAGAGAGGAATCAGCTACAATTTATTTTCATAGGAAAAAGCTAAATTTAGAAAAAAATCGAGAATACTTTTTTTTCAATTTCGAAAAAAAAAAATAGAAAGCTAAATCTTGCCACGATGGGCCTTGCGGCAAAAAATGCTAAGTTTGTCATATCTTTTATTACGAAAAAAAACCAATGTCAAAAATGTCAAACATTGAAAAGTTCATGTTTTTTTCCAAAAAATTATATCGATAATGATTGAACATTTTTTAAATATTTTCTTTCGTAATGCAATTTACAAAACAAAAAAATTGAAAAAAAAACATCTTATATGGCCATTTTTTGAGAAGAAAACATTTGCAAAATAATGTTGATTTTTTTTAATTCGCACATATTTCCGATTAAGATTTAAAAAAAATGTAATCACTCAAGCGTTTTTGGACGGAAAGATTAACATATTTAAATGTCAGCTAGGTCAAAAGTGGACGATTTGGCGTGGAATTCCCCGCATATTTCAGGGTAATGGAAAGAAAAAAAAATGTCAGTAGGCTAGAAAAAGTCTGCTGAAAAAAACAAATTCCAGGTCAATTTTCAAAGGTGGCAAAACATGCTTAGGTATATTCCTAATTTTGGCTATGGCAGCGAGGGAGAAGCATCGATTGAAAATAAATATATATATAAGCGAAATGCAAAATAATGAGTCTTTTAGAATATAAATACAAACTCCAAAATAAAGTCAATATTTTTTAAAACAATAAATGCAAAATGGAAAAAAAATATCGATCTTCTTGCACAAAAAATGCAAAGTGCAAAAAAAACGATCCTTTTGTAAAAAAAAGTGCAAAGTGCAAAAAAAAAAACGATATTTTTGTAAAATAAAGGGCAAAGTGCAAAAACGATCGATACTTTGATATAGATGTCAGAAAATGTCGGACAGTCGTGTGGTCACACTGGACAATTTTCTATCCCGTTTCGAAGCGATCAGATCTGTTTCTTATCGCGCTTGTCCCTCGAAGACGCGCGCACGGTGTCGATGACGCGACCGATCTCGATTAATTATACGCCATAAATTCAAGTTCAGCCGCACTCGCATCTCGTCGCGGTGATGCGACCGCAGAGATGCGCACTTCGATTTATCGATTTCGCGTGTCAAGCCGCTGTTTACTACTGCTGTTATATCGTGAATTCGAGCGATTGCCGAGCCCAGAGCTTTTTACACCTTAATTGCACAGTGCCACAACACCGTGCAGGTTGTCGCGATCAGTTGCTATCGATATAGCGTTTTGTAATGAGCAGATGAGTCGGAGCTTTTTTTATGTATACACGCGCCCGTGTGTATACATATATACATATATACATATATATATATACATATATATATATATATATATATATATATATATATATATGTATATATAAATCATTTCATCCACTATAAATCGGACCCTCGAAAGCTCCTCTAAATATAAATTTTAGACAAAACAGTTGGAGACTTAATTTCGAAGAATTCGTCAAGACATTTCAATCAATTTGGGAGGGTTCTTAGTCTGATTTCAAAGTCACTACAGTTTTTTTTAGTGGAAATTCCTATTTTTAAAGTTTTTCTTTCACTTAAAAAAATGGAAACCAATGATCTCCCATGATCGTGGGATAAGCTAGATATACCAAATAACGTGGTATTTTCGACAGAAAATATTCGTTTTTTAAAACTAAACAATGAGTTCAAAATGAGCTCCGTTAAGAGCGTAATATTTTTCGTTCGACTTATGGATGATGCACCTTTTTCCCACATATACAGGGTGTCCCTCTTAACTCTGCCACCCTAAATAGCTCGGTAATTATCGACGTCACAAAAAAATGTTCCAGACAAAAGTTGTACGGTGTGAAGGGGGCCATCAAGGGGGACCAATTTTTTTTTTTTATTTCGGTGGAGGCGCTGACGCACAGTGTAGGTCACCTCCACGTTTTTGAAATGGAATGGTACATTTGTTTTTAACCATCTTGTGGAGCACCTCAATGCACAAAAAACATTAGGGGTCAAAGTCGTTCAAGGTCATGCAAGGTCACCTATTAAAATGAAATGCAAATCTAAATATTGTAGGTCTGCGCTGTTGATGAAATCTCGGAGATGGATCATTCGAAACATTAAATCAAACGGTTTTAGATTCAGTATGTTAATGGCTACAGCGCATATAATACGATTTTTCATATATGCAAAAATAACAAAATGGCGGACGATTTTCGAAAAAAACAAAAAAAAACCTGTTTTTTCACCGTTTTTGGCAACAAAAAATAGTAAATATCAGAATTTAAAAAACCCTTGATATTCGCCATAGCTATAGTTGTAAAGAATATGTGGTTAAAATTTCATGAGGATTGGTTCAGTAGATTCGAAGATTTTATCAACAAGCCGTCGAAAAACTTTGTTTCGAGAAAAACGCGTTTAAAGTTTGTTTAGGTTACATAAATACATTTAAACAATGATTATGCATTTCAAAAGTGTATTTATTGAGTCTAACAACTTTTATATCAATATCTATAATATAAACCTATCAACAAAATTCACGAAAATAGCCTTTTTTAGCATCTGAAATGAGAAGACCCTTTCAGGCACCACACGACGGTTGGTGCGCGGTACAAGCGTGTATTTTTCGTAATTATTTTCAAGCAAACGACTAATGGATATTTTTTATGAATACTCATAATCGATATATACATATAGAAGACTGTATACAAATTTTTGTACTGGAATCTAAAGTATAGTTTGCAGTGTACGCCGCTTCCAAGAGGACACTCCGACGAATTGGCTGCTCGGCGGTTGACAGCGATTAAACCATAAGGTTCATTTGAAAAATAAAATAAAAATATATTTAGAAACTAGACACAAGACTTACAGCTTCTCGTAGGGGAATTTCGATATCGAACAAAAATGGCGGACCAGCGAATTTTATTTCCGATTTTCAGGGAAAATGTTCATCGTTCATAAGAAAAAAATAGAAGGGGGCTCTTCATAAAAAAAATCCCTACGTGGTGTCATAGAGACTGGATTTTCGAACAGTTTAAGACTTTGCGCATGCAAATCGGATAAATAGTTTTTTTTTTAATATGTTGTCAACCAGGTTGAAAAACGTAGTTTCGAGAAAAAAAGGGGTTCAAAGCCGCACATCTGCCGCTCGGTGCGGTCGTGCGCTTCGGACGGTTTCACATAATTTTCCTTTAAAAAGTTTGGTGAGAGCATTCTTAACAAATGTGTTTACAGAAAATGAAAAAAATGACATTTTTTTACCGTGGTGTGATTCCTTAAGGCGATAGACCACTCTAGAGGCCGAAGTAATATGCTATTTGGGGATTTTTTTCACAGAAAAACTACAAAATAAATCGAGATCACAAAAAGGGTGTTTATCATACATATCAGTGACTGTATACAATAATTTTTTCGGAGCGATTAATTTCAAAATGGCGACTGTGCAGCGTTTATCTCAAAACTGCATTTTTTAATGCAGTTTTGACGATTATCTGACGATTTTTAGGCAAATTTTTCACTTTCCAAAAATTTGCCTAATAAATCGTCAGATAATTGTTTATGACAAATGAACTATGCAATATAAAAAAAATCATACGTACTTTCATAGACAATGTATTTTTCAAGATATATTCAACATTTGAAGTGAATCGATTGAAAAATGTCTCAGTTATGTTTCCGGCCAACTTAAAAAATGCAGTTTTAAGATAAACGCTGAGTTATGTTTCCGGCCAACTTAAAAAATGAAGTTTTGAGATAACCGCTGCACAGTCGCCATTTTGAAATTAATCGCCTCAAAAAAATTATTCTATACAGTCACTAATATGTATGATAAACACCCTTTTTTCTGATCTCGATTTATTTTGTAGTTTTTCTGAAAAAAATCCCCAAAAAGCATATTTTTCGGCCTCTAGAGTGGCCTAAGGCCTTAAGAGGCCAGTCCGCTTTGAAAATGTCAAAAAATCGAAAGCAAGCAAGACTTGAAGACATCAACGATGATGACCAACCAGAAGGGATATTGTACGGTGCAGGAATTGCCGAATGAGTTTAGGTAAGCGTTTTTCATAGTATAAACTTCAAACGCGTTTTTCTCGAAACAACGTTTTCAAAATCTAGCTCCATCGTATCTCTAAAACTAATAAACCGATTCTCTTCAAATTTTAACCACATATTGTAAACATTTTGATTTTTACTTTCTTTTTACGAAAAACTGCGTCTTTTAATACTTTTTTTCGTTGAGAAGAGTATGTGGCTTCCGGATGGACTTTTTTTCGTTTTTCATTTGCCATTTTTTAATTTTTTAATATAACTTTATATCCGAGGGTCATTTTGCAGCTGGTGTCATACTGAATCTAATGGACTTTGATTTTTTTTGTTTCAAACAAGCCGTTGCCGAGTTGTGATGGAGCCACCTAGCCCACCGATTTTTGAGGCGTTACGTTAAAATATAGTTTTTGTACTTAAAACTGAATAAAAATGAATTCATTTTTTTTTAAATGTATTTCAAGACTTTATTTATCAAGCCCAACAACTTTTATATTCATATCTTTTGTAAAATCCTCAAAAAAAGTCGTAAAAATAGCCTTTTTCGTGGCTCCAAAGTGGACTGGCCCCTTAATACGTGAAAAAGCAAAAACGGTCGATCTTTATTTCGGAATGTCCCGGCCAACTTTAGTCGCCTGACGTTTAAAAAAAAACGCGTTTTGCTCGCAATGACACACCCCATATGCTCATCGAGGGAACTCTGATAGTTGCGAATCACCCTGTATATATATGCACCCAGTATACGAACGAAGCGTAGGAGTGGAAAAAACCTCTCGCACGATTTTAAACGCGGAAGTACGGCTCGAGTATGACGTAGTACTTCCGACTATGTTCGAGGATGTATATCGCGATGCGAGGAGAGCCACTCCTCCTTATTCCCATTTTTCTCGACTCTTCCTCTTCCTGTCTTTCGTATTTAATCGCAACTTCCCCCGTCGATGTACCTTATTTATCCCTGGAGATTCGTACTGCTCCTCGTTTCTATATTTTACCGATACGAACGTGGGGATTGCGATCCATCGATCGCCGCCCGATAACTCTCTTTCTCACCTTCCTGAGGCACGCCATTTTTAGCTGCCGATGTCTCGGTTTGTTCCGGTTAAAACGTTACTATTTATCTGCAGAGGGGAGGAAAATCTTGGCTCAGATCTCGCGTATGATTTTCGGAAATGGCGTTCAGATCAGCCGGACGTTTAGTCCAGTAAAAGAGACGAAAACCCAGCATTTTTTAGCGTAGAATATGATTTTTTGACTGAAGGTAGACGTGTGCATACTGAAAGACACTCCAATAAAATGTTGTCCCTCAATTCGCCCCAACCCTAAACGAATAGCGGTTGAAAACTTAAAAATCGCCGTATCTCGATAATGAATAGCCCGATCAAAAAATGTTTCAAACGAAAGTTGTTTGAAATAATAAAATTCGTATAAAGTTATTTGACGTCCAACCCCCTATCTTTGAAAATAGCGGCATAAAAACGATTCGAAAATTCGGGGTTGATGCGTATTTTTGTGCCGCTATTTTCCAAGATGGGCGATTGGATGTTGGATAACTTTATACGTATATTATTATTCCAAACAACTTTTGTTTGAAATATTTTTTGATCGGGCTATTAATTATCGAGATAGGGCGATATTTTAGTTTTCAACCCCTATTTCTTAGGGTTGAGGCGAGTTGGGGGGCAACATTTAATTGCGAGTAATTTCGTACGCAACCATCTACCTTCAGTGAAAAATTCATTTCAAAAATTTTATATTCAAAAATTTTATATTCAAGAATATAGAAATTTTGCATCAATGTGAAAGCTCAAATAATAAAGTCTTTAAAAAATGCTTGAACATGAAAATTCTGAAAGAAACGTTTTTTTGTTACTAAGACTCATAAATATTTTATTTTTAAATATATTTCGGTCAATTTTTGAAGTGATAAGCTCGAGATATGGCACTTTTGGATAAAAAATATTCCCATAGTGGGCGTTCCAAAAAGATATTTATTCCGACATCTGAAAAGTACCAGGTCTCGAAAAAAAATCCGACCTACTGTCGCCGAACACCTGACGGTGCGATTGCAAAACTGTTGGTCCCTTCGTCCAGGCGGAAAGTCAAACTTCGATGGTGGGCGCCCCATCGGGCGCCCAGAACCCTAGAACATTCCTAAACCCTGTCGTGTGAATATCTTTTTAATCTCCGTGATCACACGTGTGGGGTCAAAACGACCCCAGTCGTTTTCAAACAGCTCCCGTACGAAAACCATCGGTTCGATTAGGTCAAAAAAATTCTAAACTTTACATTTTATATTCAAGAATCTAGAAAGTTCGCATCAACGCAATAATTCAAAGAATAAAGTCCGTAAAAAATTGTTAAACATGAAAATTCCGAAAAAAACTATTTTTTTAAAACTAATACTCATAAGTGTTTCATTTTTTAAATATTTTCCGGTAAAATGTTCAGCTGATACTCTTGAGATATGGTATCTATGGTTGAAAAATAGTCCCATAATGGACGTTCCAAAAAAATTATTTATTCCAAGTTCTGAAAAGGGCCGTCTGACGAAAAATATTTTCCGACCGCCTGACGATGCGATTCAAAAATTGTTGTTCCCTACATCCCGAGGGAAAGTCAAACTTTCGGTGAAGGGCTAAACCCCATTAGACGCCAAGAGCCTACCGTTATCCAGCCCCAAGTTCGTGGGGTCAAGCCTACGAGGGTGAGAGTGTCAAAGCCTTCTCAATTTTCAGTTCGTGTCATCCAAGAAAGAATAAATCCTCAACTAGCAGCACGAATCGATTTTGTTCGCAATCAAAGGTGTTGCGAATGAGCACAAAGGTCCTTAAGTCAGTCTGCTCGCCAACTTTTCATAATGTACGAGGCCGAAGAAATGAGGGTTGGATGTGTGTAACGAAGTTTCACGAATGATCCGATCGAGTTATAATCCGACGGCAAATAGGTGGAAAGCAAATGTTTGAATGGGACACGAAGGCGAGGGGAGGAAGCCTGGGAGAGAAAAGGACGGACAGAAACTCTCTCGAGCCAAGTCCAGGCCCGTTAACAAGAAAACCAAGACCCAGAAAACCATTTAAGTTCGCGTTTGCGAATGGTAAGCATCCGTATACACGTACGTACAGAGTTTGAAATTAAGTGAGAAAGAGAGAGAGAGAGAGAGAGAGAGAGAGAGAGAGAGAGA